>WEKX01029292.1:461748-485548 GCA_013390025.1 Pitta sordida
ATCACAGAATCACAGAAAATTATGAGTTGGAAGGGACCCACAAGGATCATCTAGTCCAACTCACCGTCTAATACCCGTACAGCGACCAAGTTTAATCACAGGTGAAATCAACTGCTAACCTTGGCTGGAGGGGCATGAGAAATGATTACAACAATTAGCTAAAGCACTGAAGTTACAGAAGTTATTATAAATTGTATTTTTCAGAAGCTGTCATCATTTGTATATTTTTAACGTATTGCTAAAAGTTATTTGTGTAAGTAACAAGACCTTCATAATGCTATTCAGATTCACAAGTAACACTGGAGTTGCTGTAACTGGCCAGTCTAAAGATCCATTTGAGGCTGCATTTCCTGAGGGCAACAGTACCCAATACTACATCTTTTCGAGAAAGACTAGAATCTAATCTTTCATGGGAAGCAAGATTTCCAGTTGTATTGCTGTACACAGTATCTGAAAGCAACCAGATTGGCATTACTGAAATGTACTTATTTTAGGTAGCTTCCTTTTAATCCCAATGAAATCTTTATTTCAATAATATCTTATGGGACTGAATTTCATGTGTTTTATTGATTTGAAATGGCTTCTGTTTTATAATGTTTCCTTATTAGCTAGGATCCAGTTGCTGCATTTCTCTGCCTCTGTACAATCATCCACTGGATTGATTACATGACTAATGTTGCTGTCCTTGAACAGGCAGGGGTTACCAGTATTGAGGCCATGCTATTAAGAATGCAACCGTGCTGGGCAGGGCACATTTTTCAGGATGGAGGATCATCGCCTCCCTAAGATTGTGCTTTGTGGTGAACTTGCCACCAGCTGCCGCAACAGAGGAGCCCCAAAGAGGAAATAAAAGGATTCCCCTAAAAAACACTTCAGTCTTGGCCATATTGACTACCATCAGTGGTCCACTCTGGCCTCAAATTGGGACACATGAAGATGCACCATCTGTAACGCAGTTGCCTCCTTTGAAGCTCATGTAAAACTAGTCTTGAGGAGAAAAGACAATGCAGAAAGAACTATGCCTTGTTAATACTGCCTAAGGAGACTTTCCGCTGTGCCTTTTGTAACCAGGCTTGTCTATCCCACATAGGCTGTTTTAGTCATCAGTGCGTTTGTACTAAGAGTGGGTAGAGCCCTTCCTGTGTCTTTGTTTGTTTGCTAAGCTTGGCCATGATGACTTATTTCATAGATCTGCCATATTTGCAGTGTTGGTTTTTTTTTTTGATTCCAAATAAAAATATTTCTTTTTCTTTGTTTTCAGTCTGCTCCAATATGGAAATATTTCCATGTCTTTAATTGCTTTTATTGTTCTTCCCTTTTCTGTACTATTTGTACTTTGGTTTTTGGTGAAATTGGATGACCAGAACTGAAATGTGATTGTGCCGTTGATTTCACAGAATCACAGAATACTATGAGTTGGAAGGGACCCACAAGGATCAATTTCATATAATGACACTTTAAATCTTCCAGATTGCTTGTTATTTCTTCCTTAATGAAGGCTAAAAAGTTACTTGTGGTTTTTACACTGCCATTGGACATTGCACTTTTCAGAAAGATGTCTGATCCTTTCTGTAAATGGTTATGGGCACAAGCAATCGGAGCATGAAAGTAGTTCATCCTGTTCCTTTCATTATTCTGCATCAACTCCATTTAAGATGCATTTGCTACTAGGGTGTTCAGTTCCTTAATTATATAAAGTTCCTTAGTCACGGATCATTCTGTAAACCATGTGAGTTAGAAGGAAACAAACAAGAGAAAGAAAAAATAAAAGAGAAAACAAGGAAAGTTTTCTTTCCCAATATAATAAATTTTTAATCACTTGCATTTTATCCTATTTCTTTTCAATCTTATAGTCACATGGGAAGATGATTGCCTTAGGGGAGTGCCATTTGTTTTCAAGGGATGTCCTCACTTAAAGG
Source organism: Pitta sordida (assembly GCA_013390025.1). Classification (NCBI taxonomy): domain Eukaryota; kingdom Metazoa; phylum Chordata; class Aves; order Passeriformes; family Pittidae; genus Pitta; species Pitta sordida. The sequence goes on from WEKX01029292.1 coordinate 463,668, forward strand.
CTTAAGCATAGGGAACAGACTGAAAACTCAGAGTACAAATCATTCCAATCCTGTTGGCTATCTTATGTATAAACTTCTTTCTTCCACTTGATTTTTGTGGCAAGTTTGAATTAGCTGTGCTTTCAGCACTTTCTGAAGATGTTGCCTTGAGGCTAAGTGACTTCTGGATTTTATTTAATTTTTACCTCTCTGTAACAATTGGAACATTGTTAATACAGTGGCTAGCAATCTTTTTGGATTACTGCTGTGTCCTGCCTCAGTGCTGCTTTTTCCCCACCAATATCCATCTAGATCTTTCCCTTGATGTGTGATGATGTGAACCATCTGGCACCTGATTATGTAATCCCAGCAGAAGAAAAGACTCTTATTTATCAAAGGAAATCTTACACATTTACAATAAGAGGACTACTGCATGTTTCAGTTTCTGACTACCAGAACAAGTAAAGTAGTGTACTGCAGGCCTGAGGCACAGCAGCCTGAATATTATTTGACTCTGAGAATGGACCAGTACTTTAAAGAGATCACTAAGGGATACCAAAAGGATATGTTTAGAGGATCAAAAGTTACTAGGGCTACTGGAAATAATATAGTAACCTCAGGGTATAAACTTGCCAAGAGCTGCTTAGCCTTGCTGATGTATAAAAACAAAAATAAATCACGTATTCATGCACAGTCTCGCTTTGGGCAGCATGAGCGTATCTGTGAAAACTGCAGCAATTTCTAGTGCAGGAGTGTTAATTCATCACTTCAGATTTGATTTTTTTTCTTGCACACAGATACTTATTTTCTCCTAGAGTATAGATTTATTGAAATTAAGAATTGGGAGCAGAAGAGTTTATATTTAGAGTATAGAAAAATCTGAAGCTCATCTAAGTGGCCTTGATCAGAAGAAGAAAAACATGTCTGCCTTTCAGCCAACCACTTGTAAATTATTATGGGTCTGATTTATAACTACTTTTTTTCATTTTACACATGATCATGTAAAACTGACCTGCATGCCTGGGTGCAATAGACCAGAAAGATGAAGTGGAATATTAATGAGAATAACAGAACTATAAAGCCTGTCATGCTGGTATTTGTGTTCTCAGTGTCAGTGCTGCTTGGCATCATGACAATCCCATTTTTATCTGTTCATATCGAAAATTGCCTAATTGCCAGTTTTCAGCAGTATGCAGAAATTTAATATATCATTAAAAGATCACTTAAGAAAGATTTCCTGAAAGAGATTTTTTTTTTCCTCTTAGGCTTCTAGGTCTACCAGATTCTTAAACTTTAAACTTGTACCTGCTAGCAGTTTCAACTAATTTTGGATGGTAATAGTAGGCCACTAATTAAAAATAAAGACAAAATAACAGCAAAAATATTTCTTACCATGTCCTCACAGCCTGCCCTGTAGACATGTTGAGCATGGAGGGTAGGTTGAGCACTTCTTGTTCTACCTTTCACTGCATTTCTGACATCAGTTTAATCAGATTAATCTGATCTTTTTATGCAGTGTAGAATAGTTAATGGTCTTTCTCACACATGCCAAGATTTTGGCACTTCATAAAATTTTGCTTTCTCTCTGGTTTTTACTGTTCCACATTCCCTCCAATCAATTTAATTCTCTGAAATCTATTTCAACCATCCCTGCCAGTGGTGAGAGAAATATTGATTTCAGTGTGCAGTCATTCAAGTAGTTTCTTTATGAAGCATTATGCTATCAGAAGCTGTGGTAATGGGAACCTTGCAATGAAAAAGTAAAATCTCAACAAGAGACAAATCCTGACCCTGTATGCTGTTTCCATAACTATAAGGTGGAGCATGATCTTGACCTTGTCTCAGAAGTGCTCTTTTTGAACTTGGATTTAGACAGTGAAGCCAATAAGAAAATGAATAACATTCATCTCATGTTAAAGCCAGAAGAAGACATACTGCTTTTTTTTTTGGTTATTCTTTGAATCTATAGATTTTTTTTCTAGATGATGTACGTGGGCTATAAACAAGACCCTATCCTTCTTAATTTTTTTTGTCAGGTTTTGTCTAGGGATTTGCTATCTTGTCACAAGTAGATTAATAGGAGTTGTACTGTAGATCTCTGAAGCTGTATTCTATGGACTTGTTCATGTCTAGATTGTGAATAATCTGTTGTCATGTTATTTCTCTTATTCCTAGTTTGTACCTGGTGTCTCTCAGAGGTTACCTGTATGAGAGGTTAGTGTGAAGGCTATGGGTATAAAGTGTAGCTTATGTGAGGTGGAGAAGGCTGTGTCCTGCCTTGTGTAGAGTGTCTGCAGAGGCAGTTAAAACTGAGTAGCTGCTGTGCTGAGAATTTTTACCTGTTGTGCTGCATGCACATGTGCCTTGCTTTTACTGACAAGCGTTTTATTTAGTATGAACTCAGTCAGAACCTATGCAGTCACTGGCACCAGGGCAAGGCTCAACACTGAAGAGAATGGAGCTGAGAGTATATCTGTATTGCATGCTATATTTCTGTGTAAAATTAGAGTGGCTAGAGTGAAAGGTTTCCATAGGTTGCTTTGGTACCCTAGATTTTTAGAATGCAGTGCTGTACTGGGGAGAGCAGATATTTGTTGAAGAGCAAAATGACTTGCAGGGACAGCAGGAGCAGTGATATTTACCGAAATAATGAAACTGTGTAGTTTCCACTGTAGAAGGGAAATTGATAGCACATGGATTGCATATAGAAAGTACCAGATATAAAGAGACAGAGACACATTTGCATAATTTTGTTTTGTTCCTGGTATTCTCATAACACAGAAAATATTCATGTCAAAAGTTGAACAGGAGTGATTGTTAAATGGTTCAAGCACATGCAATGTTCTTGAAAGTTAATTAAGAGTATTTCTGAGCCTGGGTTAACTGCGTAGCTGTATAATCCAGAGTGTGCTTATTTTGAAAAGACGTGCCTAATGATTTGTCAGGGATATAATCAAGTCTTTGCAGTACTGACACTTGGCAGACTGCTGTGCTGGACCCTATTTTATTGGGCTCATCTGCTACAAATTTCTGTGTGTACAAATGGACTGCAGTGCTGTTTCTTCTCTTAAGCCTCTGATGCCCTCCTATCTTTCATCTAAAACTGGCTGTAACATCTCCAAACATTAGTGTATGTTTAGCAGCCTTTCTCACAATTTCTACTATATGTGTACCTTGGGCTGAAGGATAATTCCTCAGGGAAGCTGAGGTAAATGCTACGTATATGCCTTTCAGAAGTGACAGCACTCTCAATTGCATAGGTTAAAAAAAAAGAACTAGAAAAACAATAAGTCCTGGATATGTTTCTACGCCTCAATTTTCTTCTTACTCTGAAACATCCTTTGGGCTCTTAGATCAGTCCCTCTGGGATGGTCCAGAATTGCTTTCTTGTAGCTTGTGACTAGTCTCTGAAGCTGCTGAATCTTCCCAGCTTAGCTCTTCTTTAACCCCAGACCTTCCTGGAGCTAGACCAGCATTCCTGCTATAGAAGAATGTTCCCCTCTTATCTCGTTCCCAGAGCTCCCTCTTCATCTCCCTGAGGCTTCTTACATTACAAACCTCCTTTTTAACACTTGTTTTCACTGGTAACTTTTCACTGTGCAGAATTCCAATCTTACAGACAAATAAATACTGGATTAAGCATCCTCCATTAGTTTCCTCAGTAGGGAGAGACAACCATTGCTTCATGAAAGGCTTCTGTCTCTTTGTGTGTCTCTGCATTTGATTCAAAGCATTGCACAGACTTGGATTTCTCAGATTTTCAATGTTTTCTTTTTTGTTTGTTTGGTATTTTGTTTTGCATTTGTTTCTTGTTGTTGTTGTAGTAATATTTCTTAGATGTTTCTGTACATAGGATTATTTGCAGTCTTTAAAAGTGTAGTGATCAAACCAGGAATATGTATAATACTCGTATGGACACTTTTATGTCCTGGCATCCTTGTTTGTTTCATTCCTTTTAGAGAGAGAGTGCCTGTACACAAACTTGCTGGTGCAATGCACTTACACATGCCAACTTCAACCACCCTGTGCTCGTGTGTGCATGCAGGGTAAAATGTGGGAGAGTCAGACAACATAGAACATAAGTCACTAGGAACACAAATAATTTTAATCCTTACCATTGCTTTCTCAGGAAAGGTCTCTGGAGGGACACAGATCTTATTTTATTGTATCATTTCTACCATGCTTGAAAAGGAGATGAAGTGTCTGGTTATTAGGAAATTCATACTTTTCTGTCTTCTGAACCCTCATGTGTAGCATGGATACTAAATCCATGGATTTAGTAGTCTTGATGTCTTGCTACATTTCAGCAACATTTTCAAGGCAGAGTAGAGGAGATATCGTGTGGTATATGTGTCTGTAGCTTTCTGTTTCTTAGCTACATTATTTGTATTTCCATAAGAAATCTGAAGTCATAGAGTTGATTTCTATATGTCATTGATGAAAGAGCTTTGACTGGCATCCTTACATGCCCAGTATGTAAAATGTCTTAAAATTCCTGTGACACTTTAAAAACAAACAATTTTTATCCTGTGACTCCTAAAAAGTGTGCGAGCTGTATACACAAATGAAAACAGGCTTTAACATGAGTGATATTTTAGCATCTTGGGCAGACAACTCATTATCGCTATCAACACATACACTCAAACATACTACTGGCTTCTTCCTTGGTCTTTTGTTTTCCACATCATCTTTTCCTTGTGTTTCTGAAGAGCCTTGTAACACCTTTCAAAGAACTGCAATATGCTCTCTCTACTCTGCTTGTTCCTGACTTCATTCTTCCTCACCATCACAGAGCAGAGTAAAGCAGAGGACAGTGTGGTGTTCAATCTTACTTCCCCCTATCCATATGCATCTGGACAATCTAATTTTAGGCCTGCCAGCTTTTGCAGTGATAAGTTAACAGTATAGATCCCATATAAGCTGCATCACAATGATTTTTTAAATGAGATTTATTCATTTAAAGAGAATGATAAATGGTTCTATCAGACTCTTGCAAATAAGATTAAAGCAACATTATTTTCCTGAAATAAGAGAACAGCTGGAGCAAAGTTAACGTCTGTAGGTCCTAGTGTGTTCCCTTGACCTTGTAGAGACGTATAACAACAATGAGGACCATCCAGCCAGTCTTTCTCCTTCCTAAATCCTGTTTGTTGTTAGAATCAGCTGCTACCTGGAGTACTGGTAAGTTGTGTGTTATGTGAGCACTAAGAAAGGCTTTGGCAGGAACAGGCTGTGGTGAAGACAGCACAGTCTGCCTAGACCTTTCAGGCCATCACATATACGTACATGCCGAGTCTCTTCCAAAAATGCGGGAAGTACTGCCCTGTGTTTCTTCAGTGTTCTAGAAAGTCTAGCATATTGTACAGAATACCTGGAGTATGCTCCCCTCAGGATTAGCCCATTCTGATGGACACTTGGGCTTGGTCTCTGCTGGATTCCAGGAAAGACCCTTATTTTTCCCCAAGTTCAGATCCCAGGAAACCCTGTAAGGGCAGAATAATAAGTATTATACCCCATAGTGTTTCTCGGCTTGTAATGTGGCAAAAATGTGTTGCATTTCCTTATTGTGACATGGAAGGATGGATAATGCCAAAAGTATCTGAACTTGTCAGTATTACATATGCAAAGTAGTTCCTGAAGTGAATGATTCCCAGAGTTCTTTTCAGAGGAAACAAGTTGATTCAGTATGAGACACTGGGAGAGAGCTAACCCCTCATTAGCAGGGAGAGCAATGGATTTTTATGCTGAATGAATTCTCTCAGACTACAAGATAAAAGTTTTTATTTCATCCAGGCAGAGGTTGTGGCTTTATCCCTGGAGCTCTCTTGACAGGACATTGACTGTACTGAAGAAGATGGCAGTACTGCTAAGAGTTGCCCACACAGTAGAGAGAAAGACTAGAGGGGCCAGGGAAAGGCTGGCAACAGAATATCCTGAGTTGGAAGGGACCCACAAGGACCATCGAGTTCAACTCTTAAACACTGCCTCCCTGGCGGGAATTTAACCCTGGTCTCCTGCCTAAGAGACAGGGACACTCACCACTAAAATAAAGTGGATTTTTTTCTGTTCCACTGATTTCCATAAATTTCTTCCTGCCCCAGATTTTTGCAGGTGTGGGAGATGGAAGGGAAGTTTTATAAACTGATTCCTCTCAAGTCTTATTTTGATAACACATCTACATCTCCTTTTGATGATTTTTCTCAGAGCAGGTATCCTAGTATATTTATCTGTGGCTTTCTGTTTCTTTCCTATATTACCCCTATTGACAGAAGAAATAAAGTCATAGAGTTGACTTACCATATGTCATAGGTGAATGAGCTTTGACTGGCATCCTTACTTCATGGAAAGAAGAGACTTTGTCATGCACAGTACATGGTTTGTGAACTCCTGTTTCTCCCACGACACTTTTCCTCAACAACTCTCCTATGCGACAGAGAAATCCAATCCCCACTGCTTGATTTTTCTGCTGTGTCTCAGATGTTATTTTTCTAAGAATTCTTAGCTATGAGTCTGTCAACCTAGTCTGTAGTTGATAGCATTTTTCCACATCTGTCACAACTCTGTATACTCTGATAAATTAACTGTATTGGATTCTGCAGATTTAAATTGGAAAGTAGTACAGAGTAATATGTTATTTTATTGGTTTCTTCCTTTTGATCTCCAATTGCTAGTCTATAATCTGCTCTGCATCTAGTGGTCAGAACTTTGTTGCTAAAAGTAACTGTCTACTTTAAAGTTTTGGATGAAGTCCAATGTTGAATGTCAGGCCAAATAGTGGGCAGAAGAGGAAAAAAAATAATTCCTTGTTTTGTTTTGAGACGATAGATCATCTCCATTTCAATAAGTGAAATCACTCCTGCACCCTTTGCAAAAAGAACAGAAGAACATATGCATTACCAGATCCTATAGACCTGGTCCTGGTTCATTAATCATCCCTTGGCATCCCTTTATGTGGTCATGCATAGCACTCAGGACAATCAGAGAGATGGGGTACAAGGCTGAAGATTAATTCAGCTAAATTCTCTTGCACGACCCTGCTATCCTTTTGCAGTAAGTTCTTAAACACATCTCTATATATCCTTATAAAACTGTTTTGGGTTTGCATGGCCAGGTTTTGGTAGTGGGGGGCTACTGGAGTGGCTTCTGTGAGAAACTGCTGGAAGATTCCCCATGTCTGGCAGAGCTGATGCCAGCTGACTCCAGGCCAGACCTACTGCTGGCCGAGGCAGAGCTAATCAGGAGTGATAGTAATACCTCTGTGATAACATATTTAAGGAGGAAAAAAGGTTGCTGGACAAAGATAGTTGTGACCAGAGAAGAGCAGAGTGAGGATCTGTGAGATGAGCAACCCTGCAGACACCAAAATCAGTGAAGCAGTCGGAGGAGGTGCTCCAAGCACCAGAACTGAGATTCCCCTGCAGGCTGTGGTGCAGACCATGGTGAAACAGACTTTCTCCCTGCACTGCAGGGACGACAGCAGGGATGCAGACATCCAGCTGCAGCTTGTGGAGGAGTACACACTGGAGCAGGTGCATGCCCAAAAGAGGGCTGTGAGCCTGTGGAAAGCCCGTGCTGGAGCAAGATCCTGGCAGGGACCTGCAGACCTCTGAGGAAAGGAGCCCCCACTGGAGAAGGTTTCCTGGTAGGACTTGTGTCCCTGTGGGGGACCCATATTGGGAGTAGGCTGTTCTTGAAGTATTGCATCCCACAGAAAAACTTTTCAGCAGTTCACAGAGAACTGTGTTATGTACTCACGTTGGAGAAGTTCATGGAGAAGTGTCTCCCATGGGAGACACCCCACACTGAAGCAGGGGAAGGACCCCTGCCCCTGAGCACTGGCAGGAACAACCTGTGATGAACTGACCTTAACACCCCTTCCCCAGCGCCCTATGCTGCTGAAGGTAGAGCTGGGAAGGAGGGAGGGTGGGGGGCAAGGTGGTTTTAAGATTTATTTTACTTTTAGTTATCCTGCTATGATTTTGTTAGTAATAAATTCAATTAATATTCCCAGTTAGAGTCTGTTTTGCCTGTGATGGCATTTGGTGATTGATCTCTCCTGAACCTTATCTAAACTTGTGAGCCCTTCATTACAGTTTCTCTCTCCTGTCCAGTTGTGGAGGGGAGTGTCAGAGCAGCTTTAGTAGGTGTCTGGTTCCCAGCCAGGGTCAACCCATAACTAAAATAATAGGTTGGGGATTTTTTTCATTCTGGGGAAAAGGGAAAAAGGTGGTCTCCCATGAAATGGGAGGTTAGTAAAAGATCTCAAAGCACTAGATGTTTGAAATGCATATGTTGACATACATCTATAAACAGGCTCTGAAAAGTCTTGCGAACAAACTGTCCTGCTGTGCTTCTGAGCCTGGTGGCTACAGAAAGAGTTCAATAGAAATGGTCGGTGTTAATCTTCTGTGCTTGGAATCTGAACTCTGATGTTTGGCCCCTCAAAACATACGTGAAACAAGGTATATGAGTGCAGACAAAAATCAAAGTCTGAACAACAGAGAAAAATGTTCTCTTTTAAACCAGTCTTCAGCTTTTCTGGAGAACATCACTACAGGACTGACCTAGAAAGAAAAAAGCAATTGGGAATTTCCGAGTGCTCAATGTCCTTGCAGTGTATGTGAGCACTGCCATTAAAGGCACACTGAAAATGCACTCTTTTGAAAAAAAGCATTGTTAGCCATCAACAAAAAATTCATGACGACAATATTTTACAGATCCGAAATTGAGATTAGAACAGGTAAAGTTATCGATCTCATATAGTCATCAGGCTTGATAGAACTCAGTTTTCTTTCAGGTTGAATAAAGTTTATTGCTGTTTCATTTTAATAAAAATTAAAAGATGTGAGCCAGTCTGAAGTAAAAGTATGTTATAATTTTTGTTTCAAAATAATTTCTAAGAAATTGATTCAAACACAGAATACCTGGTTCTCACTCCATTTATGAGATAAACCATGCACTAGTAGATATTATAAGATGTTAAACTTAAAAGTATAACTGAAAAATAGCTGACACTAAATGCAGTGCATTTTCTCTGTGTACCAACATACTCTATTTGTTTCTCCTTTGTATGCTTTTATCATTACATCTGTAGCTGTTAATTTGTGAGACACTTCCTGTGTATATATGAAGGGAAGAACATGAGAATGAGAACACCGTCTTTAGCGCAGGATCATTTTTTACTCTATTTCACATCATCTCATTGCTGTTTAGTGAAAAAACCCCAGTCTCCAACTCTGACATAAATTTATATATTTAAGTTGGCCACAATTTCATTCAAGTGAGTGCTGAATTATGTAATGGAGTCTAGAAGACCAATCTAACTTCAGCAATCTGACCAGCTTCGGAAAGTAGTGTGTGTTGTGACTACGTACATAATTTTTAAATATGTGGATCAGAAATGGCTTAGTGGTGCATGGCAATAGTTCACTTTACATAATTCTAATAGTGCACCAGTGGTATGTTGTAACGCTCAACCTCCATTGTCACGGGTGGATAATACAAATAAGCAAACACAGGATGACAGGTTCACATGTTATTCTGAGTTGGAAGGGACACCCAGGATCATCTAGTCCAACTCCCAAGCCTCCCACCAACTAGACCATGTCGCTGAGCTCATCATCGAGTCTTCTCTTAAACACCTCCAGGGATGGTGACTCCACCACCTCCCTGGGCAGACCATTCCACTAAGAGATCACTCTCTCTGTGAAAAACCTCTTCCTAATGCTCAGTCTAAACCTCCCCTGGTGTAGCTTAAGGCCATGTCCTCTTGTTCTGGGGTTGTCAGCCTGAGAGAAGAGATCCACACCCACCTGGCTGCAACCTCCCTGCAGGTAGTTGTAAACAGCAATTAGTCGCCTCTGAGCCTCCTCTTCTCTAGACTGAACAACCCCAGTACCTGTAGCTGCTCCCCATAGGGCTTGTCCTCCAGTCCTTTCACCATCCTTGTCACCCTTCTCTGGACCCTCTCAAGCAGCTCAACATCCTTTTCAAACTGGGGAGCCCAGAACTGGACACAGTACTCAAGATGTGGTCTGACCAGTGCCGAGTACAGGGGAAGGATAACTTCCCTAATCTGACTGACCACACTGTTCCTAATACAAGCCAGCATGCCATTGGCCTCTTAGCCACCTGAGCACACTGCTGGCTCATATTAAGTTTTCTGTCAATCATTACTCCTAAATTCCTTTCCATTTAACACCTTTGGATTCTTCAATTTCTCCTAATTGTGAGGGATTTCTTTCCCAGCTCTTCAGGTCCTTGCCAATTAAAAATTCTTACATGGCACTAATTGAGACCAACATTGCTTTGGAAGGAGCCCTCAGTTTTAAATGAGATGCCTACCCTTTCCTTTTGAGGTTTCGGTTTTAGTGTCTTTTCTCCTAACCCTGATTCTAGACATCCTCTTTCACCTTTGCTTATGGACTAAAGAAATATGACATTTTCAGTGCTTCTGAGAAGAGGAAGGAGGTGTTAGAAACTGCGTGCTGTGGCTTCTCGGGGGTAAAGAAGGGCTGTGTGATGTTAGGTTAAGGAAACAGGATATGGGAGAGAGAAATGAAGCCCAAAAGGCCTTTAAAAAATATTAAAAAAGAACAGTTCATGCTTCAATGAGTTTGCAGTGTGAATTAGTATGTGAAAATTGAACTACCAGTGGTGACAGAAGAATTCTGGTTGACCTTTTCATCTTTGTACACAAAGAAACAGAACAGAAAGTTGTAATGACAAAGCAGCTTTTGGGCGTGGGGCCTAAGAGGTCGGATGTAAACATAATAAATGGTGCAAATGAATGAACACATCCTGTTTATTTTGAGATATGGTATTACTTTAATTTTCTTATTTTCTGCGTATGACTTATTGTAAATTGTGAAGAGAGAAAACAGCAGATGAGGTGGGTAGACGATAGCAGTAGAAGGTATATTTGCAATGGGATTAGGAAGAACAAAATGGTGCTGTTTGGCGTGACGGAAGAGATTTAACATTCTGGGCATAAGGATGAGTATGGAGAACCACTAGGAAAAATACCTAGAGATTTTGGGTTCACAGTGTATGACAAAGGAGACAAAAATCCTGAAGCTACATGGAAGGGTAATAGATGGAAAGAAGTTTTAAGGGGTCGTGTAGTGAGAACCATGATACAGGCAGGCAAAGCAACATAAAACAGGCTAAAAGCGATAAAGTTTCAACTAGTTGTGGAATAGAACTGTGTTTGAGCAGCTGGCAGGGGATGGTGTTTTTGGAAATTATTTTGGAAATTTGTTTTGGAAATTCCAATTCCAGGAGATAAGGAATTTCTGTAGCTCATGAAAGTGCTTGCCACCTGGAAGGAACCTCTTCCCATAGGTACTTCCCATAGATATGTTTCCTTCTCTTGCCTTGCAGAGGAATTAACTCCCTGAAAAGATAAATTTTTCATAGACAACCTTGGAGACCCTGTGAGGAGGGACCAGTCAAGGCATTAAGAAAGGTCAGGAGAGGAAAAAGCACTGCATTCTTTCATGCCTAGTGTATACATTGTCATGTTTTATCATTCTTGCCTTTGAAAACAAATTTTACCAAATCTTTCCACTGCCTGACATTTGGGGGGTACCTCTACAGTATCTTTCTTCACAGATGGTGAACACAACTGGAGAGGAAAACACTTATTTCAACAGCACAAGAAAAGAGTCGGTATATGGCCAAGATAGCTGCTAGGAAACATAACTATGTGGGAAGTGTGAAATAACCTATGATTATGATCATCACAAGAGCACCAGTTCATTTTTTTCTATGAAGCATATAACATTTTATCTTCTGATTTAAACCTATTTCAGTTTGTAGATAGCTATGATCGATCTAGGGGAAAGTGTAAAAATTGGTATTTTGTAAGGTTAATATTATTAATTCTTAGGGGTCAGGAAGTTCTTTTTTCCCGTTGATTATCAGGTACCAGGATCTGGTTTGCTCGTAGACTATTGCTCTACCCTCTTGTATAAATACAAATTTATAAAATACCACAGTTCAGTGTCCTAAAAAAGGTCTATGATAGGCTGGATAAGTAACAGTTGAAGCAACCCCTGATGGCAAACTTTGTGTATGTCTGCTATTTCCAGTGAGAGGGCCACTCAGATGAAACAAATAGCATCGGCTTACATGTTACAGCTTTTCATTAAGGATGCTTTCATTGCTAGGCATAGTCAGTGCATCATCTACCATTGATGTAATTAACAAAGTATCTTTGCATGTTAATGTCTCTCAAAGCTTGTTTCATGGCACAACTAATTTGACAGCTGTCTAAATTACAACAATGTGTGTTAATGTTGTATTTTCTTAATATGGGGATTAAGGTTTGTATTCAAACCAAAATTACTGTCTCAGTCTGTACTTCACAACACTAACTTTGACACTGATAGCCTGATAAATGGCTCAAAACAATTTTCAACCAGACAGAACAGATATGATTTTCTTCACTTTGGATGAATACCAAAAGTGTTTAGACTCCCATCCAACTGCTTCGTCTTGCCAGATATTACTTGGTAACACAAGTGTCATTTTGTAGTGACAGACCTTAATTTTGTTCATATTCCAAACACTGCCCTTTATAGGATATAGAAGCAGCACTTGAACACTAAGGTTCGCTTCACAACTTACAGTCTAAAATTGTATTTCAAACTCGATTCACATACAATATCATAGTGAAGGGTTATTTAAGGAATAGTTTCGGAAAATACGGTGTGATCCCATGCTTTTTAGATCCAATTTGTAGCTTATATAAATTCTGGTCAATCACAAACAGAAGTTGGAAAGCCATGCAAGCAAGGGATCAAAACTCCTGGGATTCAGGTTTTTGTTTCAGCTAGTGATACAGTAATTCACAAAGAAAGGATTTTCTCCAGGTAGTCTTCTAGGTTTCTGAAATGAAACAACAGAACCAAAGATCATTAAAATGTAACTACAAAGGTTGATTGTCACTAATATATCCTATACATGTTAAACATGAAATCCCTGACATGCTGTCAGGTGCATTATAAGTTCCATCCTCTGTATTAGCCAAAATACTGGGATTTTTTTCTTTAGCAATCAAAGTGAAAATCCTTATGAAACTCTTGAAAATTGTTGGTATTATTAAACCATACCATATTGTATATAAAGATAATTTTCCATATTCTTTATTTCTCGCTCCTCCTTTCGTTTTCCTCTGAATTTTGACTGACATTGCAAAAACATTCCAGAGCTGTACAGGTTTGTGCTGACGACAAGAGAAGGTCTACACAGGCAATTTTCTGAGCACTCTAAATATAGATGACAGGATTTTAAACTACTTGACCATCTGACTTTTCAGAGATTTGAAAGGGATTTGACTTCCACGGGGTGGGGTGAGGGGAAGGAATTTAAAGGCAGCTGAGTCATACTTACAATCATGCTGGTATATGTATATGAACAATCCATTTTTCCTTTATGTATTTCCCTATTTTTACCTTCACCTCATTTATTCCATTTGTTACATATAGAAGGCAGCAGTAAGTCAGTTTCTCAAAAAATTTTTGCTGCTTTGTTGTGTTGACTGTCAAGAGTATATTTTGTAACAGTTACCATTCAGAATAAAATTTTCTTGAGTTTTGTTTAGTATCAAAAAAAAAAAGCAGTTGTTGACTATACTTTGAAAAAGGGCAAATACTATAGGGCAAGAACGACACTTTAATCTGGGTAAATTTTTAGGATTTGCTTTCTGTTCTTGATGCAGAGAAATTTTATAAAAAAACCCTCATATAACTGTGGTGCCTTCATATATCATGCCTTCATACCATAATCACTATTCTAGGAGTTTTTCTTTGCAGTTGCTACATCTTGTATCGCAGTCACAACAATTCCTATTACAAATCCACTTTAGTACAGTGGTAAGTGTCCCCACCTGGCGTGTGGGAGACCCGGGTTCGATTCCCGCCAGGGAGACAGTGTTAAGAGTTGGACTCGATGATCCTTGTGGGTCCCTTCCAACTCAGAATATTCTGATGTACCAAGGTAATTTACAGAATAACTTACTTAAATAGGTGGTATTTGATAATACAAATTGACTGTTAATCAAGGCTAATTCTGTGCTTAAGTGAACTGGAATATCTTGCCAAGACCTCTTTCAGTCATATATATCATGAACACACTCATATTGCCTCAGGGCATCTTTTTCATAGACAGTTTTACCCTGCCTCTACTGGTGACTATGTAGGCACCCTGTAGAGTCAGGAGTTTACTTTCAAAGAACAGGAGCATACCTGGAGGAAATAATGTGTACAATTACTCCTGTTACAGCAACCCAGATGATCAGAGCTCTTTTGCAATAGGTGCTTCATATGCAAGAAGGTGGAAAGTGTCTCTGCCTCAAATGGCTTCCAAAATAAGCACAAGCAGGAAATTTTTACTATGATTGTCCTCACTGACAAGAATTGAACAAAATAGTAATTTACTGGCTAGCCTTAGGTCATGCAAGTAGCTCATGGCTGTGTTGCTGATCAAATATAAGTATCCTCAGTTCCAGTGCTGTGCTTCATCCAAAAAAAATTCTTATTTGTTAGACATCTGAGTGAGAACATCCTGAATTATATCCTGACATTCCTTTCTCTAGAAAGCATTGTTGTATTGCTAGGCTTAATTTTAACTCTTTTTTTCCCCCCTCTTTTAAGACCCATAAATCTTTGAACTTATATTAAATCACAAGAAGACGACTGAGAAGTGGTTAAAGGTGGTATACACAATAACTGAAATACTCTTGGGATTCAGTTCAGTTTTATTGCATTTACTCTTCTCAGCCATGTAATATATATTTAGTTGCAGGTATTTGCTTCTTGTCTCAATCTGTACGGTGTTGGTAGGAAATTGGTACCATAGATATTATTTACAAGAAGGAATGATGTACGTTCCTACATAAAGCAATTTTCAACAACTCACAGGAACTGAAAAATGCTGGTTAATTTTCCCTTTAATTTTCTGCAGTGTTCAGGGGCAGTTCCCAGGGTATTTGTTGTCTGACCTTGCAACCTGGAACATCATGGTCTGGTGTTATGTTTTGCAGACCAGTTGACAACCTTAGTTTGGATGTGTCACAAGTATGTGAACACCATCTGTATATGTATGTTAGTGCAACTCTCCTGTCTTCTTCCTCCCGAATAAAGCCTGTAAGCCCTCTGATTATTGCTGCTGTGGTTTGCTCAGCCCTTGATAACTAAAGGATGATGTTAAAGAGGAGGGAATAACTTTGCCTTGTCTCCATTTCAGTCTGAAGAGAGCTGTCAACACACAATTCAGCAGATGGTTTGCTGTGAGGAAGGGATGGAGGGAAGAGAAGCTGCACTCTGACTCAGTGTATCACCTCATTCCATTTCATAAGAAAAAGATGTATATCCCATTCAACCTAATAACACTTTTACAACATTCAAAGAGGAAGATAAAGTTTTCTGCCACCAGCCTTGATAGAGCAGATATAAAAGCTTTCATCAGGTTGTCATGGGGAATTTCACAGCCAAAGCACCTCAGCATGGAGCATTACCCACTCTGCTGTTAACCAGGAGCTGCTACAGAGCACAAGCTATTGCAGTAATGTAACATTTGTTTCTCTTATGCAAATATCTGAAATAACTGAATTGAGAACTTAACATATTTTTTTGCCACCTGTCTGGTGCAGGGCTTCACAAGGGAAATGTATTTGTGGACCTTGTAAACTTGGATCAGCTTCATTGACTGTCTTTTCTCATTAGGAGAAGTTTTTCATGCCAATCCCATGCTTCACCTCAGCACTGGGAAGGTAAAGAACAAGTTGAGTTATTACAGTCTTCTGCTTTATTTTATCTGTGCTCTTCTAATCTGCTGATCATTGTGTTATCTCATAACTTAATAATTTGACAGAATTAGTAGCAACTACCATACGGGTGTTAGCTCAAGGACTGTGATTCTGCCTTATGAATAAAACAGGAAGCAATGCAGGTCAGTCTCTGTTAGTTATTAGATTGTAATGATTTGTAGGTTCTCTTGGATATATATAAAAATAAGATTGCCCTTAGGACAGCGAGGATATTTAAAAATATTGTCTAAATCCACTTAGAGATACTGAATTCTAAGTTCTGATGCTTTATCTCTGTATTTTTATATGATGAAAGCAAGCTAACTTTACAATTTTGAGGAAATGTTATTATACCACTGTATAAATCCACATTAGGCCTGGATCTTGAATGCTTTAAACAGTTCTGGTTCCTCCATCTCAAATAAAACGTAAAAT
This sequence comes from Pitta sordida, assembly GCA_013390025.1. Taxonomy (NCBI): domain Eukaryota; kingdom Metazoa; phylum Chordata; class Aves; order Passeriformes; family Pittidae; genus Pitta; species Pitta sordida. Next base: position 479,893 of record WEKX01029292.1, read on the forward strand.
AGCTTTAAAAGTTAGAGAGATGAATAACAAAAAGAATCATGGGTACTGAAAAATTTCCATTATATGAAGTTAAGTATGCTAACACTGTTTAGTTTGAAGAAAAGGTGACCAAGGGACAACAAACTAGAAGTCTTTAAAACCTGACATAAAGAAGGTGAATAGAATTCATTGTCCTTTCTGGTGTACAACATAGAATGCCTCAGTTGAAATTAGAAGGTGTTAATTTCACAGCAAAAAGGAGAACTTTGGAATATAATGTGTAATTCAGTAAAGAAAGTTATCAGCACAAGATGCTGAAAAATTTTAAGGTTTTATGGAGCAGTTGAGAGATTCATGGAAGAAAATCCAAGCGGGTCTGCTTAACGGAAAGTTCTTACCTCTGCCTCAATAAACTGTGAGATGCCATTGCAGGCAGTATTGTGTGTAAATGTTTATGTTCTTGCACTCTGCTCTGGACAGAGTAGTACTTGCCAGTGGCAGAGTCGATGGTATGGCAGAGATCCAGCACAATATAGCTGTTCTTGCGTCCTGAAATTAGTATCACTGTTACAGTTGAGAAATTTACTGTGTTTCCAAGATGAAAAGCTCTATCTAGGTAAGAAGCTTCATTTTCTAAAAGAAAATACCTTCCTGAGGATTGCTATATTTTTTATAGTTAATCCGAATATAGGTAGCTGTTGAATGACTGTAGAAGAAATAATGGTAAAATTTTGGAAGGCTAACAGTTTTTTTTCAAACATGCTCTTTCAAATATTTTGTTGTCATATACAAGTGAAACACCAGTATTCAGGGTTGCCTGTGTCCCAGACTGGATCTGCCAAGGTACCTTGATGAGTTAAGCACCCACTTCTTGCTGAGGTTCAGCTAAAGATGGTATCTTCTTTTTTTGACCTTCTAGAAATCCTTGCCTGAATGCTGGTGTATGGTGCTGTGTCTGCAAATTAGAATTGTATTATTTGGGTCACCTATAAGGAAACCTGGCCAGGTATCTTAACAAGGCAGATTAACATTCATCTGACACACAGATCCTGGAATAATAAGTGCCTCTTCCTCACAGAGATACAGATCTGAATAGCAAACACTTTCTCCTTTTGTTTGGATTTGCTGTTCACCTCTGCTTTGATTTTATGTTCTGTAAAGATATTCCAGAAACATTTTTTCTCTCTAATAACTAGCTAAATCTTAAATCATTCCTACAAAACCCGAGCCATTTCTCTGAATATGTTTCTGGATTAAATAGCTTTTTCACCCTTAGAATTAATTTTTATTTCCCAGTCCTGCTAAGTCTTTTGTAATAATTCTAGAGGTAAAGCAGCATGATACACCTACCCATTACTAATTTTCTACATGGCCAAGAAATGTCGGGGATATAATGCTGGCAATATCTTTGGAGACCAATTCAGATATAAAGCAAAAAGAATCCTGGTTTACAACTGTAAGAAGTAATAGAAGTAACTATTTCCTAACCACCACGATTGTATAGAGTAGGATATAGGTATATCTGTTTCCTTAGAATAAAGCAATTTTTGAGGTCTGTCATGGAAGGCTAAGAGAATACCTTCTTTGCTTCACAGTCCTTTTAAATGCTTCTATAAAATTTAAGGAATTACAATAAAACTTTTTTCTTTTTTTAAACAGAAAGATCTTTAAACAGTTCGCTGCCTCCTTGGCATTTCTTCATTCTGCTTTCCATTTCATGTAAAGTCTCCTGGGTTCTGACAGGTTCCAAATGCAACTTTGTAGTTTTCTATAGTAAATGACTGACAGTATTGAAAATTATACTCTTTGTCTGACAGACAACTGCATTCACACCGCTAAGCATTTGCAATGAACTTTTAATTTAACCCTACCATCTTCTTTTTATCTGTTTTTTTCAGCATTGTTTGTATTGACATTACCACAGTAGGAACAGATCTTCCATTTCTGAAGTGGCTGTGGTTTTTTTCCATGATTCTACATGCGGGTTTAGTATGCATTTTGGGGTCTGATGAAAACGTGCTTTGTGTATTTGCTGTTGCATATATGTAATAAACTGAGACATTTATCTCAAACCCAGATAAAGGGTGGCCTGTGCCACTAGAAATAAAACTTGTAACATTATCATAGCTGGTAGGTGACTGATAAGGTGTCAGCCAATTTACTACTGAAAAAAAGTGCTAATAAGACTATGAGTTTTGTGAAAAGTGTAAATGAAACAGCTAAAGGATGAATACAGCTGGAGCTTGAATAACTCTCTTATATTAGTTTCCCTATGCCAAAGTTTTGGAGTGTTAACGAGATGGTTTGGGAATTTTTTGATAGGCTGAATATCTTTCTAGTATTTCACTCAGCAGAGAATAAGTCGCATTCATTCACATGCTTAAAACTGATCATATATTTTGATGCTGCTAGGCCAAAACCTGCAAGATTCTGTTTTTGGCTTGTGGAGTGAATGGAAGCTGTGAGATATTTCAGGAGGCTAGCTAAGTCTGTCTTGGAAGATGTGTGCAGTAGCATGTTTTATTCTGCTGGTCAAACATCTGCACCAGCCCAGGGCTAAAATCTACACTGCAACAACTACCTCCATGGGAAAAGAGAGAACAGAGTGAGTGTGGCTTCCATCTATACTCAAGCTGGGACTTAGAGCCAGGATGCACCACAGAGACATCCAGCTTGTAAAGTGGTTCTCTAACTCAGATCTAGCCCCAGTTATTGCCATTTTTGGGGCATGCAGGTCCACATAAACAATGTTGATACTTAAGAAAACAAAAAGCACAGTCCTTGGTCCTGTGTGAAAAGTATTGGCAATGTATAACCTTTCATAAGTATGTAATTAATTTACTTTAATAACTGGGAAATGTGAAAAAGTAGAAACCTTTTAAATTAACAAAGTTATGAAATGGTTGTGTATATGAGAAATAGAATGAATCTAGGGTCTTGCACAGACAGCATGCAATGTTTTCATTCCAATATAAGAATTTGTCATTTGAAAAAAGTACCTCTCTTATCCATATGTCTCTTTTCTACAGCACTCAGTTTTGAGATATGTATGTATTAGAATCTTAAACACTGTATCATATTTATATCAGTTTAACACTTGCATGTTGCTAGTGGGTGTATAAATGTCTCCTGAATGTTAGTCGTTACAGATAATGTCTTGCTTAGAAACGAGAAGTATGCTAATACTGCATTAGAAGTTTCAAGTTCAAGTACACAGTTCCCACAACGGGATTCCAAGATGCCACAACGTTAAAACCATTAAAAGCCAACATCATTAAAACCTCAACTTTACTTTGCTTCTATATCTGCTTGCCATAGCATACTCCTAGAAAAGCTGACAGCCAACAGCTTGGACAGGTGTACTCTTCACTAGGTTAAGAACTGTCTGGATGATTGGGCCCAGAGAGTGGTGGTGAATGATGCCACATCCAGTTGGCAACCAGTTACTAGTGGTGTCCCCCAGGGATCAGTGTTAGGCCCAGTCCTGTTTAGTGACTTTATTGATGGTCTGGATGAGGGGATTGAGTCCATTAGCAGATTTGCAGATGACACCAAGTTGGGGATGTGTTGCCTTGCCGGAGGACAGGAGGGCTCTCTAGAGAGGCCTGGACAAACTGGATAGATGGGCTGAATCCAGTGGTATGAGGGTTAACAGGACCAAGTGCTGAGTTCTGAACTTTGGCCACAACAACCCCCTGCAGTGCTACAGGCTGGGGACAGAGTGGCTGGAGAGCAGCTGGACAGAAAGAGGCCTGGTGGGGGTACTGATTGACAAGAAGTTGAACATGAGCCAGCAGTGTGCACAGGTGGTCAAGAAGGCCAGTGGCATCCTGGCTTATATCAGGAATAATGTGGCCAGCAGGAGCAGGGAAGTGACCCTGTACTCAGCACTGGTGAGGCTGCAACTTGAATACTGTGTCCAGTTTTGGGCCCCTCAATTTAGGCAGGATGTTGATGTGCTGGAGCAAAAAGGACAAGAAGGCTAGTGAAGGACTGGAGCACAAGTCCTGTGAGGAGGTGCTGAAGGACCTTAGCCAGGAGAAGAGGAGGTTCAGGGGAGACCTCTAGATCTCCCTGAAGGTTGTAGCCAGGGGGATGTTGGCCTCTTCTCCCAGGCAACCAGTGACAGAATGAGAGGGCACAGTCTTAAACTGCACCAGGAGGTTTAGATTAGACATTAGGAAGAAGTTCTTACAGAGGGTGATTGGGCACTGGAATGGGTTGCCCAGGGAGGTGGTGGAGTCACTGTCCCTGGAGGTATTTAAGAAGAGACTGGATGTGGCACTTAGTGCCATGCTTTAGTTCACAGGTTATTCTGGGTTGGTGTTAGGTCAAAGGTTGGACTTGATGACCTCAGAGATCTTTTACGATCGAGCTGATTTTGATTCTTTTGTAGTCAAAGGATGACAACATATTCCACTATGTTTGCATATCCCACTATACTTTCCATTGTACTTGCAAGGGGTGCAGAATTCTTCTATATTGCCCTATAATTAAGATGCCTTTTAGGTATAAATGGTAACTCTTCCAGATGATGGAATTCTCTGGTCTACTCAAGATTCAAGGTTTTATGATGAGTCCAAGGAGCAAGAGGCAAAAACATGTGACTGTAGTTTGGAGCAGACTCAGGAACCCCATTTCAAGCAGACATGAGCAGCTCAAAGGAAACACTGATGTCTGGAACTGTGTGATACTGTATTTACATGAATATTTGCAATATAACATATAATACAATTATATCAATAATATGATTTTATAATTAAATTGACTATGTTTAGAATACATTAAAAATAATAATAATAGCTATATTCTGCCATTATAGCATGATATAATTGTATCTTTATACATGACCCAGGTAATGACTTGCACAAACAAAACAGATTTTGCCTATGTGTATAATTACAGTAAGATATTGAACTAAATAACCAATGAATGCGTTTATTAATCATACAGAGCAGGTACATTCTTTTATATGTGCAGCTGCTCTTATGAGCCTTCTGGGCACAGAACAAAAGTGAAGGTTGTTAAAGGGGTCACAGACTGCTTAAAAGAATATTAGCCTGTTTCTGTGCACTGCTATTGTAGAGCTCACACACAACAGAATGCATTGTATTACTAAATTACTTATTGACTCTGAATAAGGCATGTCAATGCATATGTGAGTCTGATTTTATTCATGGAGTGGTTGGGAACGATCACCATGATTTATGTATCTATCTATCTGAGTCAGTGAAGAAAATTTACAGTTATATATCTCTTTCTGTAATGCTTTAAAATTCAAAAGTCATTGTTTCAAAAATAATTCTTTCTATTTCTTCATGCACTTTTTTTAGCTTCAGCTGACCGAACATTTATGTGAAGAATGTCTCTATTCACCATGATCCCCCAAGTAACATGATGTAACACATTTGTTTTCTAAGAAGTATAGTACAAAGACTGCAGTAACTACTGCAATTTTGAGAAGGTTCATGGGAATCATGACATTTTGTAGAGCAAGCCTATAGAATCACAGAATCACAGAATCACAGAATCAGTAAGGTTGGAAAAGACCTTAGAGATCATCGAGTCCAACCTATCACCTATTACCTAACCTAGCTAAACCTGTTACCTAACCTATTACCTAATTACCTAACCTGTTGCCATCCTGCTACCAACACACCATCCTACCTATAACACA
>WEKX01029292.1:487075-569394 GCA_013390025.1 Pitta sordida
ACCATTTACTTATCTGCCACAGCAGTTTGCTTCTTAGGCCTAAACTTGATATACAGGGCGAGGAGTACAACACCTGCGTACGTTGCTAATACATAATTCCTCCTGCCTGTGATGGTGTAGGAATTAAAGTACTTCTGAAACCCAGTGAACTGGTGTTGAGATCCCGAATCATGGCCAGCCATGGCTGCTTGTCCTGTCCAAGTCCCTGTCCCGGTCCTATACTTTATTAGTTGGACAGAGCAGACATAGGAGGCAGTCTGAATTGAAGAGAATGTTGGGAAGTTTAGGAGAGGGGTATGCTCACACACTTTCAGATTTCATGGCCAGTATTTTTTCCATTATTAAAATGGTTACTGTCTTTGGTTTCTCACTTGCCTTTTTTTGTCCAAGAGGCATGTGTTTAATATCTTAGCTCAGACTAAGTTCTGTGGACTTTACAAGACTGAAATATTTGTTAGGAGAATGAATAGCAAAGGACAATGACTGGAAAGAGAGAGCATGTCAAATAAGCAGAACTGTAGGGGAAGTAGGGATGATGGAGATCATAAGAAAATTAAGAGATATTTTATTGCCCTGCTATCCATGTTCACACCTTTTCATTATGAAATCTTGTCACTTGTTTCCAGCTTAGACATTCTGAGGCCTGTTCCTTCGGGCATCTTGGATAGTGTAATTGGTGTTTACCCACCCAACAGTAGAAGTAACGTCTCACCAGCCTTCAGTTCTCTTCCTTCAGTTTTACATGGCTGTGAATCTGTAGTTTGTCTTACTGTTATGATAATTGCATAGACCTTTTCTTCACCTTCCCTTATAAACTGGCTTAGACAAACTCTGTTTTCCCCAAATCCCATAGCTGCCTGCAGTTCCAAGTCATTGTTTTGGTTGGCAAGTTGAAACATCCCTTGCTGCATAGATGTAGGGGACGAAGCTTTTGCTGTGTCTTATCTAGTAAATACCTCCTTGTATGAATGGCATGATCCTATCTGTTATGTTCAGCTTGCTCCTTGCTATGTTTATGGGAAAGTTTATAAGTGGAGTTAGAATCTAAAGCCACATTTATTTCTCTCAATTGGCTTTGACAGTTATTGGTTGTGGCTTTCTTATTTTTTTCTTGTAGAATAATAACAAAGCCTTTGATTGACATTATTACACCAGGAAGACTAGGAGTCTTTGCAGTGACTATGCAGAGCTATAGACAAAGTGTAATGTATTTTGGCTGGTTTTAATGCCCTTTATATTCTCCCATCCTTGACAAAAAGTAAGTAAATACCAATGAGCTTCCTTTGGAAGTTGTAAGATGCCCAAATTCTATAGTGCTAAGGATTTAAAAATACCCCGATACCATAAAAAATAATATATCTACAAACATGTGAAGAATGTATATTTCTAAAATAATATTAATGACACTTTAAAAATATTAATGAACTGTTGAAGATAATTTTTTGTCATATAAACTTATATATAGCTACCATTATGGTGCTCTTAACTGGTAAGAATTACAGTTGCTAATTCTGTATTCATAGTAAGTGAATTTCTTCATCAGAAATTATTTTATGGTTCATTTTAGGGGTGAAAGGACAGTTTCACTGCATTTTCTTTTCCTTCCTGTTTCTATCTTTTCAATACCATCCGTATGGAAATTCAGCATGTCAAACTTCTGGACAGCTCTGATTCTTGTCTCCCCCTTAGTGCTCAGTGTGTTAGCCAAGCAACTGTGATTCAGAGGTCATATTGTTAATCTGCTGTTGCAAAGATAGATTGCATGATGCTGCAAAGCTACAGATGTCTGCAACGTACTGAAATGATGTTCTCTGAATAGTTATTAGCACTGATTTCTGCATTTTCTGCAGAAGCAGTTAGTGATAGAAAGACAACCAACTCATAAAAACCTGTGTGGTCTCATACCAAAGTGTCTCTTGTGGTAGAATTTAAGTCCTTGTCTCAATTAGACATGGAGATGCACATCATCAGAAGCACTTAAAAGTGAGAATACCAAACTGTTCACTGCATGAGAGAATGTCTGCTGTTTCTGTCTATTGTGTATCATTTTTTTCAGTGGTAATGGGGGGTCGTAGTACTGCTATTTTTGCAGCTTATATAAACAAATTTGGGGTTTTATTGGGTGGTAAGTGTGAAATATTTTCCCTTGCTTGGTTGGAGTGGACTTGTTGCCCTTGCCATGCGTGCAGTACTAAATGGAAACAGTGTTCACTGATGAATAATGATGCTTTACCCTGGTATAATTTGACTCTTTCTAAATTTATTTTTTCCCCTGCCTTATTCTGTCTTTTTTCATCTAGCTTCCCTTAAAACAAGAGCAAAAATCTGAAATGTTTAGCTGATTGTGATTTTCAAATGCTATCTGGAAAAGAGGTTCACTGACATGTATATGCAAAATACGTATAACTCTAGTAAACATAACAGGATCATCCACATTGCAGCTCATTTTCCAGCAAGGAGATTTTTGAAGACTTTGAGAGTTGAAAAGAGCAGAGCAGGCAAAGCAAGGGATTGGTTTATCCATCCCTTTCACACTAAGCACGTGATGTTTTTCTGAGCAGCAAGAAATTTGTTTTCAAAAGACATGTCAAGTTCACCGAGATTCATTGACTCCTGGTAGCAATGTAAGCCTGAGACAGCAGTGACAGGCTTTCTTCCAGGACACCTACTATCAAACAAAATAAGCTTCCTTCAGCCGGAATCATGTCTGAGTCACGGTACCACCATGAAAATTGACAGCTACTTGGATCACACAAGCAATAAGTATGCAGAATTTCTGATCAGGTACATACAACTTCTCTGAAATTTGATGGTGATACTTTCCATAGGCATCATCTGTTGGGGGTATCCTGCAGCTGAGCACCCTGGTTCCCTCTCCAACCTGTCCTTCCAGGAGAGCAGAATGCTGTGGCAATTCTGGGGTACTAATGTTTTTTTGCCAGCAGGAACTCATTTGGCCTTTGATTTTTGAACTGACAGTTAATAGATAGGGCAGTTTCAGAAATGGGTGTGTTTTACAGCACTTGGCAAATGAGTGCCTAAATCACGGGTACAGCTTGCAATTGCAGTGATATAAAACATCTCTCTGTTTACTCTCTTTATTGAAGAGACGTATTCACAAAGAAGATATATTTTTTCAATAAAATGATTGGTATATTGGCATTGATAAGGTGAACTTTACACAAAGTAATTGGGTAAATGTTATTATCATTGAGTTACAGACAGAAACTGTGTTTGCATTTGTCTGCACAAGCCATACACCTGCAGGGAGGGGCAGCTTTGGGCAGAACTGCACAGTCCATAGTGGGTAGAGCCTACGGTATGGACTGGGTCAGCTGGAGCATGTGGGGATCCATGGCTGTGTCTCTACTGCAGAAGAGACTAGGGCCAGTGAAAGAACTTCTAGGACTGCTAATATTGTTTTGCAGTCTGGAACTGTTTTGTGTTGTCAAGATCGGTTTTGTTTTCCCCACTCTCAAATGATACCCAAAGATGCTTTGCACCTTCAAGTCTTCTGTTACACCAGAGATCATGCAACCTATAGCCTGCATTTTGTGCTGATAAAGTGTTGTTTTGATGAGTTGTGACACAGCCATAGCATAGCCTTATTCAAAACGCTCTAAACTGAGAAGAATATGCAATGAAATAGCTTTTATGCATTCAGGCTTTCAGGCAACCATGGGAAATCCTCAGCCAAACATTATGTAGAGTGATGAGGCACTACCATGCAGCTTGAGCATTATTTAGGAGTATGGATAAAGTCCGAGTCCTTAGCCTGGTACATCTGAGCTGATGTCAGGTGCTGTTTTGTATGAAGTGTGAGATCTGCGGTCAATTTCTGACAGTCATCTCATAAACTGGTCTGGGAGCAAGAACTGAATTTTAGGACCTCCAGGCTTCCAATTCTTATTCTCCTCTCCAGAAAACGCTACACTGAAATACAGTAAAAGAGAAAAATGCACCCAAAGAAGGTAAAATTATGGCTCCTGAAGACATACCATTTGTGTCATCTCGTCAGCTTAATGGAGGATTGTGGTAAAGCAGGACTAGTTCTGCAGTAGAAGTTGGAGTGAATTCTGAAGTAATACGAAATATAAGTCTAATGCATTACTAAAATTATGTGTTTCAGATGCATAAGGGATTTAAGAGTTTAAAAATAATGATTTACTCAAGTCAGCCTTGAGGATCAAAGTTTTGGCTTCAATGCTGTCTCAAGGTGGACTTTAGTTCCTCATGGAATATTTTCATGGCTCAGTGCAACACAGATAATTCGGCACTCAAAGTTGTCAACAGCATGGATTAATAAAGGATTTATAGTATCTTTAAAGTTATTATTCCAAGCTAAGTTTCATACCCTTCCTGAATGCTGCTGTAGCTGTTTGTTTCTGAAATATACAATTTCTGTTTAGTTGCTTTTTTGTTTTGTTTTGGTGTGGTTTTTTCCCCCTTTAGGGAAAATATCTTTGAAATTGAGGATAGGTGATTAAAACCAGCAGGAAATATATAAGAGAATTGTTGGTGGTCTAAGAAGGGATTTAGAGACTCCAGCAGGGGACAAGTATTTTATAAATTTAATATGAGGGTAAATAGTACATATTATCTCTATTTTGCAAATGTAAGAATGTATTCAAGATCATTATTCATAGCCCAGGAGATTCTGTGTTTCTTTTCTTAGCTAACTGCATCATGCCCTGTCTGCAGCAGAAGGTCAGGAAGATGCATATAAACTGAACTGGGATTATCTCATAAGGCAACCTTAAATTTTGGCAGCAAGTCAAAGGTTTAGAGCACATCAGCAAATGAAACATGAGGAGGGTTCATGGTGCTGCTATCAACTCTCTATCCCTCAACTTCCAGCAACCAGAGGTCAGAGTAATTATCTCCTTGTCACTTCTAGGGTCTTTGTAGCAAACGAGGCCATCGGGCTGCTGTGGAAGAGCATCATAATTCTTGGGCAGTTTAGACACAACGCAGTTCCTTTGCAAGGCTCCATGGCCCTCTCACAGCAAATTCCTGGCCTGCTTTCAGCTTGCAACGAAAGGATCTGCTAGTTAGTGTGCCTGGTATCTTCCACGGAGGATTTTCCAAAGTGGGAAATATCTTATTTGCTTCCTCACCATGTGCCTGCTGCAGCAGAGTTCCAGCCCTTTCAAATGGGCTGCTGCGGAAATTGATACGTTGCACGCTGAACTCCTGTATTTTGCACAGGTTTGGTGCCTTGAGCAGAAGGTTCTGTAGACAGACAAATGGAGTCATAGAGAAGGGTTGTATGGATAAAATTAACTGCTAATTTCTAATGTAAATACGAGCATTTAGACAAATTGAGAGAAAGGGCAATGTGACTACCTAATTATTATGAAAAATGGTATTCATGTTTTGTACAATTATGACTATATTAAGCCTATTTCAAGCAACTAATATGCAGATCTGATTCAGAAGAGATTAATTGGTGATATGAACACTTAAGCTATATAATTTACCCTGATTGAAGAGGCAATACAAAAATGTGGCATTAGCAGATGTTGGATGAGTTTTTGCTCTGCATCCATTCACTGAAGATGCTAGGTAAAACTCCACTTATTCTAAACTATTAAATAGTCTAATCCCTGGATTTGACTTGCATCTCTCTTTTGTTTCTTTGAATTATTTGTCAGTTGCTGTAGCAATAACCAATTTTGTGACAAAATGAAGCATATTCCAGATTCAGCTGTTAAGGTCTGTATGGGAGCCCTTTGGCAGGATTCAGCAAGGTGCTTACTTAAAAACACCTGACGCTTTCTGTTTAATATTCAACATCATATTTTTTTGTCCCCCACAAACTCACTGATCATCACAGGGCAAGTCTCTGAACACCACACTAGTTGCTGTGAATTATTCACTGGCAGTCTTCTCACCTCAGAACACAAAAAGTGTACCATGCTGGCACCAGCAATTCCCTAAACTGATATTTTCTGAGATGGAAGGGATGATGCAAGCCATCTCTTTAATTCTGTTGACAATGAAATAGTTAGATATATTAATTCACTCAAACTCATAGGTCCTGATCCAGAAGCAGGATTTCATCTGCAATGTGGATGCCCCTGAGAATAAGTGTGAATTAAGGGAAGAGACAGATGAACTACTAAACTGCAGTATCTCAAATACAGATAATAAAACCTAATTATGATTTGAGTTCAATTGGAGGACAACTACATATATTTATATATATAGTAGGGTATAGTTCTGTTTCATTTGCTTTATGCACAGAAATTGCACCTGGATGCTGGTATATGTGCTATGCAAATTTGCCTTAATACTGTAAAGTCCTGAAGTATTAGCAGAGCAGGATCCTATAACAACTGCGTCCAAAATGCCTAACAGTGTGCAGTTAACACAGATATTAAATTGAACACTCCTCTTACTATTATAAATGACTGCTTTGCTGTCTTTGTCAGCAGAGTTGTGGCATTTATCCTGTCGCTAAAAATAAGAATAAGATGACCATCTGCATTTCTGCAGAGTGATGGCTACCCAGAGTGAGTTCAATAAAAGAAAATTATGGCTTTGTGCTGTGCTACAGACGATAAATCATGTGCAGGTCTTTCACTGAGGCAAAGAAATGAAAAATAACATTATGTGGCAAGGCTCTTTATAGGATACCAGCTGAGCAGCCACTTGAATTGTAATACCCCCAAAATGAATGTCATGCAAGTGATAAAAAATGATCTGTTCATGAGGAACTGAGCACACTGGACTGTTGGGGACATTGGTGGATACGTGTCAGGGAAACACTGGTGATCTTTGTGTGAAACATAGACAGCATGTGCATGCCAGCTATCAGGCTGTTTTTCATTTTCTTCCTGGAGAATAAATCTCTTCAGTGCCAGTTCAACATATCATTCCTCTCCCTTTCTATGACCTAGGGTCTTCTGCAACAGCCTGTTCCATTAGCTTAAAAGACTGTCTCCTGGAAATCAAAGCTGTTTAAAAGATGGCCTCAGGGACCCCTTGGAGTTGGTTTTTAGGGTTTGAATATGCCATATTGAAAACTGGGGTTCTCTGACCAGATAAATTACTGTAAAACCTCCAGTTGTCTCTTTTCTCAAGAAATAAAATCCTTTCTCAGTGGTGGGGACTGTAACATCAACTGAAACCTAAGCAGCAGCTTTTGGTCCCATGTATCTATGATCCTTGTGGGTCCCTTCCAACTCATAATTTTCTGTGATTCTGTGATTCTGATTCTGTATCAGTTGTTCCTAAAGGTAGTTGATTTTCTGGTTGTGTTTCTTCCTTCAGTCTACTCAGAAGTCAGTCACTGAAGTTCTAATAGTTTCTTCTCAGTTTTGTTTTCTGGAGTAGGGGGTGCATTACATGCATGGCTTTGCAAACAAACAGAAATATGTGGTAAATTAAGGCAGAGTACATGCTGTAGAAAGTGGGTTTCTAAGTAGAGTTTTGACTGTTATCTCATAAATACCCATTGTTGTCTACAATATAATATGGCATTTTCAATATAGTAGTGAACTAAATTATCATTTGAAGCCAATTTTCTTCCATTAATAGGTAAATAACTGTTTATGGTAAAATTTTGGTCTGAAGCTAGTAGGAATAACTTAAGGGGTCTCTGATCAATTCAAGTGTAATACAGAGCCTACTGTGGCTCCAGACATTCGCAACTGCATTCCTGTCTATTTCTTTTTCAATTTTGCAGTCTCTGCTTAGATGCCGTGGTGATTGTCAGTCAAGAAATGCCTCCAGGTGGATTTTCCCAAAGGACTCAACATGATGTCAATGGGAACAGTGCTTGAACAGTGCTTCAAGCCTCAGCTTGAACAAATATCGAGAAGCAAAATAATCACTAAAATTCAGTTATCTAGAACACTAATACACGTGCTGGGGACGGGGGCGGGGGGAAGGAAGAAAAGGGAGAAAATACGTTTTTGAATCTGAGATTATTATTCTCTATTGCTAATTAATAAGCTTTCGGACTGTTTTTATTCTCTAAAGGACCACTAGATGTCAGCACATATCCAGGCTACCATAACAAGAGCAACAACCATCTGGTAGTAAAAAAACCCCCTCTATCCTGGAATGATGTAATTTAGATAGCGCACAGCCTGAAAGTTTCATAAAGACTTCACGAATTCTCACTGTAACAGTGACAGTTCTGGCCATCAAAGGAGGGGGACTTTTATGTAAGTTGCTTCTTGTTCTTGCTTTGCAAACTACATTCATTGCCATCTGCATTCTGTCCACTGTTTTTCAGGAAGCATTTCTCCTATGAAATCTACCAGGTGCAGCTTTATAGTGAGGATGGCTAATGGTTTTCTTTTAAATCTAAAGATTTCATGGCCAAACTTGTTTTAAACACGAACATGACAGTTAATTTTCTTTCAAGTGGGGAAAACAAAAAATCTAAAGAGAAATTTAAACATATTATTTGTATTGTAATGTGATGTGCAACTGTTCTATGAGATGAGGCAACCCCCCTCCCCCAAGTGTATTCTGGGTGGTCTCAACTCACCTGTATTTCATGTAAGAAATCATAAAAAAAATCACATTACTATGCATTCAGGCTATTTAAAATGCATAGACACACTTCACTGCTTGCATTACTTTTAAGTTAGATAAAAAAACTTCCTTGATAAGTATTCATTAGGATTAGTATTCAGGTATATACGTGTTCATATGCTGTGTATTCACTCCATGATATATATCTGGATCCAATGCCAAAACAAAGAGCAGTTTGGGTAGCTTTCACAGTCTTCCTAACCATCCATATCTTCAGAACAATTGTGTTTTGGAAAAGTGGACATATAAACTGGAAACTGTTATTTAAGAGGGTTTTATTTCTAATACAATGGATGATGTGGTCCTTAGCAATCCTTGCAATTCAAACAGATACTACTCCAGCTGTTGCTAACCGAGGTGTCGTGGTTTGACCCTGGCTGGATGCCAGAGACCCACCCCAAGTGAGATCTCGACCTGAGGACGACAGTTCTTCTGAAAATTCTCTGNAGGGGACATCACTTCACCAGCAAATCAGGCTTTAGCGTGCTATAGTGCAACCACTGCAGTGCTATCAGTCAGTTAGTTATGAAGAAAGAAGTCCATTCTCCTTATTGACCCCATTTCTTCAGAGACACTCAGTTGAAACGTGAGCTAGTGGCAGAGCAACTTACCTCCAGAGACTATCTGAGCTGCTTGTTGAAGGGCAGGTACAGAGGAAGCCTAGGGATTAGATGCCTCAGTGGAGGCCCTGGAGTTGGCTATGGTGAATCTAGACCCATAACATAAGTTTCTGGCAAATGACTTGTCCCTTGATCCACTAGCCCTCAAGTCCTAGGTTTTCTGCTTCCACCATGTCTCTGCTGCGGCGGGTGGCACGGCACATATTTCTTGCACTGAATTATGGATTCCAGCAAACTCTGGCCCCATTTGCTAGATACAGGGAGATGGAGAAAAAGCAGAGAGGCAGAGGCTTTGTGGTGACTTTCTTCAGCCTGCCCTCAGATGTGACCTGGTGTGAGGGGGATAATTTAATAGCAGTCACAGCTATCCTATTTGTACTCATCCTATTTTGCTAAGTCCCTGCCCCAGCATCTACCAAAGGTTGGCAACATCTGTTTTCAACATAGCAGAACATTCAGAAGGCTTCCAGGATCAAATGCATTGCAATAGCCAGTCTCTTCCATGGTGGCTGTGTTAGTCAGAGCATCAGTCTGTGTAAGGAAGTGTTTCATTCTTGCTGCATTTCAAAACTGATAAACAGCTGGCCAAGTACAGAGAGGGAGAGGTGCAAAGTAAGGGATAACTTGGAGTCAAGAGCCAGATCAAGTCTGCCCCCAAATTTTCCTCGCAGTAAACACATCCTGTTGAACTAGAAACTTGACCGACATTCAGACTGCGCTTAAGGCAGGTTGCCTAGCAGCAGAGATCTTAGCAGAATTTAGCCACAAACAATGTCTTACTGTCTCATCTGTTAGTATAATTTAGGATGCATTGGAATTTCCATGTCAAAGGTGGAAGAATGCAAGGTACAGACCATCTGGACCTCATACAAGCTAAACAATGCAAATTTAGGTAGGCTGGATTTATGGTTCCTGGAAATTGAAAATTATTTTAATTGCTTATATCAACTCATTTTTTTTTCTAATGTGAAATAAATGAATTGATCTGACTTTTGAACAGATTGCTCTAAATGCTGAGTATTTGAGCAGTATTTGTTTACTGAGTATTTAATCAGTATTTAATGCTGAAAAATGGGAAGGAGCTCAGGAGTAATGCTTGGTTTAGAAGAAATTTTCATTGTGACTACTTGCTGCCTAACTATCATGTGAATACTTAAGAAGTCCGTGAGGAAACTGGGTGAATAAATGGGAGTGTTTGAGTCTGCTCAAAATACTTTGTCTGCCTGGGATAAAATGAGTGATTCATGTAATTTGCCTGACTTGGCAACCTGATCCAGAGGTCTCTTGTTCCTTAGCACAACCCTGTAGATTTCTGTCCTCTGGTCTAAAGCAGAAGCTGATTGTCAGCAATGCTAATGAAGAAATGACAGTATCCCTTTAGCTGGCTGTTGAGTGAGAAGAGGTTCAGCAAAGAGGAAGTGAACCTTGCAGTTTTCCAATACATTCAATATTCCCTGTCACTACAACATCAGCCCAGGATGAACTGGCAAGTTTTTGGCTCATCATTGAGCATTCTCTTTTTCAGATATGGTCTTTCTCTGTGAATTTCTTTTACTTCTAAGAAAAGGTTTTGGTTTCTCAGATTTTGGATCCAGACAGACAAGCAATGCTCAAGAATTTTAAGACAGAAGGTAGGATGATAATTTTCAGTGTTAATGTGGTACCTGGAGGCATTTTAATTCCTGTTTGGTTCTAGAAGATTTGCTACACTATCTATTGGTGGAAGCTTGCAAATCTTTACTGCAGTCTATGTTTGCAATTAAAACTGGCACATAATTTGGTTGAATAGCTCAGCAAACTAATGGAATGTGGTATAAAGTACACATGTACATTGATTCTTAGTGTTCTGTTTTGGCTCATGAGACAGTAGCATTCTCAAAATTATTCATATCTGTCCCCATTGCTGAATCAGACCTCCTTATGGAGGATCTGTAAATTTTTACTTGTTGGCACTTCCTTGGTGGTCATGTGTTGTGTTCTGCTTTGTCCTATTTTAGTGAGTAATTGTTGGTTAAAAATAAAAACAAACACGAGATTTTTCAATCATTACATTTTGCTGCTTAGGGCAGGAAAATATCTTTCTTCCTATGAACTAAGGAGTTTATAGCAACTGATTTGTCATTCACATCTTTAACAAGATGGAAACCTTCAATCTCCCATTGGAATTTTGATATAAATACAAGATATAAACTGTGAGAGGATCTAGTTTGTCCAGTTCCTGAGATCAGTGGCTTTTCCTGCTATAGCTCTATTAACAAGATGCTTTTGTAGCGCTTATTCATGATGGTAGACACTGGGATTCAGACAAATTAGGTACACCTTTATAAAAAAGGAGATAATTAATCATTGGAAACAATTTATGTAGAATAGCAGTGGGTTCTTGTAAATTGCTGATGTAAAAAATAAGAATTCAATGTTTTCTTTTGAAAGATTTGTTCTATTACAATTGCAAAAAATCATTGAGGTGGACACGGGAATTAGTAAATGAAAATCTTATGGCTTTTAATATTTTGAAGTTCATTAACCATTAATCCAAAATAATCAGTTCATTGCTAAGAGGAAATGGTCTAATAACAGTGTCAGTGTACAGTCCTTGCTTCTCTATGCCAAAACATTACTAGGATCAGAGATGCATTAAAAATGTTTCTTCAAATGAGAACATTTCTCTATGTTGTTCATATTCTCTTTCTATTTATGGCATTTCATTATTGTAGGCCTCTTGCAAAGAGGTTTATTTATTCAAAATAAGGCTACTTTCATCAATTGCCCATCATGGCCATATCTTTTTGGACAGGACTATTTGGGGATGCCATGTGCTACCCTGTGCAACTATAAATCCTGAATCTTGATGTGTCATGACAGTCATGGGCTTGGAGTGGTTTCATGTCCCAGATTAGTATAGGAACTCGGCAATCTGAATGCCTGCACTAGTAACCCCCTGGTTATACATTCTGGAGTGGTGCATGTAACTTTAAATGATGAATCAGACAGAATGAAGCTGGCCATTGAAATGCACTTGATGTTAATTGAAGCCATGACTCATTCATTTGCATTTTTACTTCCCACAAAGAATATTTAAGTAAGACCCTTTGCTACTTATGAGATCTTTAAATCTATGTCTAGCTATATGTCAGAGAAGCTGTTGATCCCAATGGTTGACCAGAAAATCTGGTATTATGAGCAATTTGAACTCCTGGCCATGAAAACAGACCAGATTTTTTTTGCAGCCTGACTTTATGCAGCACACTTAGGGGCTACTGTGTCCACTGGTTACACTGTGGGTGAACAGTGTCTCTTTGCCCAAGACCTACTTGCCAGTCTACTCATCATGAACTCACATTGCTTAAGTAAAAGACAACCAAACTCAATTTTTCATATTTCTCTCTCTTTCTTTCTTTTTCCCCTGCTGAAAACTAACTAAATATCAAGATGCAATGGGCATTCCAATAGTCTGGTTACTGTAAGCACATGCAAGAAATGACAGTCCCTTGATCAGGAAATTTTATATTTCAATTGACCAGGTTTCTGAAGAGTAGAAAGGAAAACATTGCAGAACAGTGACAGAATTAGTTGTTTATCAACCATCATTCATGGACCAAAAAGAGATATTGTCTCCTTCGGGCAGAAATGGATTGGCTAGAATTCCCTAAATGTGAAAGCCTTGCAACAACAGAATGTAATTATAAAGTGTAAACATTTTTTATACCCTAGGAAAACCCCCCAACATATCCTGTAGTATTGTGTACTAAGGATATAATTTTCATCCAAGTTCTGCAGCTTGCTCAAAGGGTCTTCACAAGATTTTTTTCACTTTTCTATTAGATTCCAATGGACTGTGAAACTAGGGATTAATTTGGCCCATTAAATGATTAAGTCTTTTCTCATTTTTTCTCACAATTTAGAAGTGAATAATACAGTTGCATTGCAATCATTCCACTTAATTTTACTTTTCATGTCATTTTCCTTCCAGCATTAATTTTGCCCCTGTTGCAGCATTCAGCTCAGGACATATCTCACCACAGTCCATTGTGTGACCAGTCGAGCCTGCAGAAACAGGGAACCTTACTTAATTGGAAAAATGCACTGATGCAGAAAAGGTACATGTAACTTCTTGCACTAGCTAAACCTTTTAAAAACTCATCATTACCAAGATGACAAACTGTCATCTATTTTTTGATCTGCAAGTTTTTCAGGAGTTCTTGGAGTTGGAAAGTAGAAGGACTGAAGCCTAAAATTCCTTTCAGGTCATATTATGGAATAGATATGTAAAGAATGACTGTATGGGAAGGATCAGCTGAGAATTTTTAGAACCCTTTCAAAGCAATCAGTGAAACCTGATGTAAGAGTACCACTTCATTCTCACCTTAATAGTGTTCTCCAGATAAACTGTATTCCAATGTGCTTCACAGAGTTAAATAATACAGTTGTTGAGATAAATAACAGCAGAAGGGGTCAGTCACAGCAAGTTATAGACTGGGGGAACAGCCGTTTTCAGCTGAGATTTAAAATGGAATGGCAAAATTACTGTGCATTATTATCTACTACAGTGGCCAGAGGATTTCAGCAAACTCCACTGTACCTGAAAGCCATCAAATAATAAGCAAAACTAATAAGACAGAAAGAGTACTTGAAACAGTTCAATAACCTGAGCCCTACTGACACAACCTCATTTGAAACTGAACCTTGCTGACACTGGACTGTGCTTAGGAGAGAAAACTAAGTGTAATGTGACATTAATTTCCCTCTTTCTGACCTTGCTTGACTGAACATGCTGAAGCACATAGTTCTTTATGCTCACATCAGAAGGATCTAATGTGGAAGTCCAGTGGTAGCCAGGCTCTTCTGTGGCCTGTCCAGTAATGCAGTGTGTGAGCTCAGGCAGTTCATTCCCGGAGTACTTAGACTACTAGTTAAACTGCTAACTAGTAGTTAGTATTCCAAAGTTAGACTGCCCTCGGTGGTTGGCCATTGTGAACTCTGCCTAGTCTTCTTTTCCTTGATCCTGATCCAGAGCTGGTTTCCAAGTCACCAGCTGCAAGAACAGCATTCTTCTGGAGGTGAAAAGCAAACCTTGGGCTAAAAATACAATAGAATTATCTCACTTTACACCTACTGAGAAGCATGATAAGGTAGCTGCAGCCGATCAGCTTCTATACTCTTAGCTCAGATACAAATCATAATCAGAGACAGTTTTAACATTTTGAATAATATTGGGTAAGAAAGATGGAGATACATGCCATAATATATCATCTGTAAAGGTCCTGTAGATACAGTCATCAACTGTTAAAAGATTTCACCACTCATATTTCATTTTTGCCAGTTCTTTCAGAACCTATACACTTTAGATTTGACACACTTTGAGCAGAGAGGTGATATCACTACAAGTCCACATCCCAAACCTGACGAAACATGAATAATCCTATAGAAATTGCATGCATTTTATCACTGTCTCAATTTTTTACTACAGAAATGATGATTTAGGTCTTTAACAATCTTTTCCCTGTAGTAGCCTCAGTGTCCTGATAACAAAAAGCCACCTGCTTTTCCCAGCCTTCATTTAAGACTTGAACAGCAGGAGTCATGCTGTGCCCAGCATTATTTGTGCTCATGGGGAAGAAATGGGAATATGTTCAACATAGCTTTTAGGATTTGTCTAACAGCTTTGGAAATCAGTGGCAGGATTCACCCTGATGTTTCACAGATTATTGTGAGTTGGAAGGGACCCACAAGGATCATCGAGTCCAACTCTTAAACCACACCACTGTCTACCTGGCGGGAATTGAACCCTGGTCTCCCGCATGGCAGGCGGGGACACTCACCACTGAAAGACAGTGTTTAAGGCGTTCCTCATAGCTTTCTGCTTCCACCACAATAAAACCCACAAGATACACTCCACATAAATTTGGAGGGCTAAAAGTCTCACTCCAAGTATGCTCTGTGCTTATTTTATTGCCTGATAATGTTGAACGAGGCAAAATAATCTTCAGTTATTTTATGGGAATAGGTATTGTGTTAATATTAATGAATTGGATGGGTGAAGGATATAAATGTTACATTTGATGAGGATCTAACAAGAACACCTATCCTTGTTAAATTTAGTGGATTGCTGTTGTTAATGGCATTCTGGGAATCAGAATTCATGGGGAAAAAAGAGATCCTCCTTGATCTCTTGTAAATATTCTCTCCTAAGAAATGCACTCAATATTTGAGATGCTCTGCTTTGCCGTTCTAGCAGTAGAGTCATACTTAGACCTAATTAAATTTTGGTTTAATCTTTCTGTGCTTGAAGATACATGGACTGAATTTGGTTCATCATCCTACCCACTTATGCCACTTATGTCAGGCTTGAATATGAAAAACAAATAACTGTGGCACAAAAAGAATACAGCATAATGAAAAAATATACTGTGCAGCAGAGGATTTAATTTTTAAAAAATATTAGGGCTAAAAGAATGACTGTTTTCCAGAAATGTGTCTAAAATTATTACAAGATAAATGCTCTACTCATGAAAATGATAGAATGCAACTGGAATCAAAAGGACCATTTAAAGAGGATAAAAGTCACAGCAATGCTAAATGGAAATGCCTGATGGATTTAGAAGGAAGATCATTAGTCATATGCTGTCCGACATTGCTTGTCACTGCCCAGCATCTCAAATTCTAACATCAGAAAGGTATCAAGAAATGAAGATATGAAATCCATACATTGTGAGGACCAAGTGGGTCTATCAGAGGAGAGAGGAAAAACTGATGTATTGTAAGTAAGTGTTCCATAGAACTAGTAGCTGAAAGGAAGCTTTTTATAACCATCTGCCAGCAAGCACAATGTAGAAACACACATGGTGGTAAACATTTTGAAATCTATGTCTTTCTGGGCTGCCTTCCTATAAACTAGTGAAAAAAATGTTGATGTACCTTTAACAGGTGAGCAGTTGGTCATCCAGGAGCTAACCTGAAAGTTATCTGCTTAGAATGTTGTCTTTGGCATCGCTAAGTGCCCATGAAAAGTGACTACACCATGGAAGTGTGTAGAGGAAGAGAGGTATAGATGTAGAGCAAAACTTAAACAACAATTTTATGTAAGACAAATATAAAGCCTAAATTCTATCTGACACTTCACTATAATTGCAAATTCTTGGAGGTGAGTAATGAAATGTAGGTGAGATTGGCTTTTTCAAACTATGAACCTTGCAGGAGAGTGACTGTGAGGAGAATAAGACCCCTGTTTTTTGTCCATGTTGGAGGTAACAGTGGGAAGACATATCTTCTGAAGGCTGTGATGCTGTAGGTAATGAAGCTGAACACAGTGCTCATTGAAGCCTATCCAAAAGCCCTGCTTATCAAAGACAGCCTATTTGCAAATATTAAATGGGTATTGACAGTATAGTTGGGAATATTTGTATTTTTAGCAACAGGAGAACAGAAAAGAGAACTGCATTGCAAGATATAATATATATGTTCTATACTTCTGGAATGGATTATTATTTTCTGAAACTACTGCAGAATTTTATGTTACTGTGACTGAAAAGAGAGGACTTTATATAATGGTAACATTGTGAGATACAAGTTCCAGTCCTAGCTTTTGTATGAAATTAAAATAATCTTAGTTCCAGTAGTGCTAAGCTTCCCCATCAACCCTGAATTGATTTTTAGACTGCTTTGCCCTCTTAAAATTGCTAGCCAAAAAAGATCAGAGAGCCTTGCTGGAGTTCAGGAAATAGACACATACATTTATATTTACTCCTGCAAGAACTGAGGTAGGTGAATATGAAAGTCTGATTTTCTAAGGATTGTGCTCACTTAATAAGGTGGATGCCAACATATGAAGGAAACAAGAAGCAAATGTCATCTGTGTCACCAATAGGCTTTATTTCTGGATTTGCGGCAGAATATCAAAGTTGCTTTCACCTAGTATTTTATTCTCCTCTGTATATTTTCCTCAGCAAGAACATTGCATCCTGTGGTACATATAGGAACAGCTAAACCAAAGATCTACTGTGAATTGTTAAAATGTGCTCAGATCTGATTTCACAATTAGTAGATACGGATAACTTTGTGGCCCCTTGAAGGCTGAGTATAGAATGTACAATTTGGAAATTTGGGTGCTGATGTAGTGCAGACATTAATTAATAAATGTGTGGCCAACACAAGCCCGAATTTTCATAATGGTGCTAAAATCCAGGCTCAGGGAGGGGGAACACTCAAGAAATCAAACTGACAGTGTGTGAGATATCCTACATCATCACAAAAAGCTGCTGTTGCAAAGGAAGCAGGCCAACACAATTCCAGCTCCTGGTACTGCTCACTGGTGTCTGCTGGAATGTGTCAGATGACTGAATATGAATGGGTTGCAGTGGGAGGGATGGCCTTTTCCTTGCAAATATTTCTTCAACTCTTATATTGCCCCTTAGCAATAATGGTTGGCTTTTTATAGAACACTCTCTGATTCATCGGCAACCTTTAGCTATTTTATTGATTTAGCATTTCTTCAGAGATGCAGTGAAATATATGACCCATGGACAATGTAATTTTTTGAAAGCCAATGCTGATGTCAGGGGTATGTTGTCTGGTTCAAGCTCCACTGCCTCTGGAGTTCACTGGAAGTTGTTTTAAATACGTTTTCCACTATGTCTATGAACTACATTTCTTCTTCCACACTTGGTAAGGATGCTGTTTTACACTGTCTTTGGTGTGTATTTCAAACCTTCTTGTTGAATCGAGTTATTTCATGGTAAAGTACATGGAATGTAAGAGACACTGTGGCTTGGTGTATCAAAGCAATAAAGAGCAATGAACAGGTTGGGAGAACTTTCAGAATCCATTTTATTTATTACTTAAAAATCATGAAGAAAAATGTTGTTGGTTGTGCCCTCTGAGTATTAGTCTACCTAGCAGCTGGAACCACCGTGAAAGGTGATATCAGGCTCTGATGGAATTGTGTGTAACTCATCTGAACGTTAGGCTAGATGGCAGGATACTGAATCAGAAGCTAATGAGCAGGCAGGGCTGGGATTTGGGGTGGGGTGAAAGTGGTTTCCCCACACAAGGGTTTTAGAAATAACAACAGCCAAGTCTGTGTTGAGACATGGATGGGTTAACTGTGAAATCTGAGCCTACAGCAGCCACCACTCATGATTTGATGCCACTATCTACATGTAGCTTTAACTTGAGCTTTTTATTTCTGAAAACCCTGGCCTAAGTCTTAGGGATTTTTAAAATTGTGCTGCTAAGGACAAAACACATAACAGAACAGAGATAATGGTATTTCTGGTCCTTTGGCAGATACTTTGTAATACCAACAGGTCAAGCTGATCTTCAGCTCCTGTTCCTGTACATCTGTATGTATCAAAATATTCCTTGCACTTGCTTTATCTTTCCAAGAATCCCCACAGGTATTACAGTCAACCCTCCTCCACTTTGCACCCCCTAGATAGCGGCTTCATGTCTTTGTGGCATGATTTTTCAGCTATGAAGGAGGCCCCATTTCGCAACGGCGCATGTACGACCTAGCACACATGAATATTCGATTAGGCAGTCATGAATATGCAAATCAACCCACACAGCCATGACATCAGCTCTGCCGCTTCCCCCTCCTCCCGGGCACTGCGGCAGCTCTGCGCTTTCCCCCCCTACCCAGCACAGCCGCGGCAGCAATCGACACAGCAATACAGTGCTGAAACAGTGCTGGGGGATGGTAGCCACTATTGCTACAAAGTCCCCATTCCTCTTCTCCACTGTAGAGGTAGAGAAAGAAGACACTTGATTAAGCTTAAAGTTGCTTCTGTTCCACTAAAAGCTTGAGCCAAGAAGCTCAGAGACCACACAGTACGACATCACCCCACATACCATGCAGGGCATAGCACAGTGACAGCAGCGAATAAACAGGTTGGAAGACTAGAGTCGATGTATCTGGATTTGATGGCAGAGACAGTAGCTGTTATACCTACGCATGATTAGCAAGATGTGGAAATAGTCCCCTATAGAAACTGAGGGGTTTCCAAAACTGATGGATCAGTTTCATGCTAGAGCCAGCAATTGTGTAATACGGAGTTAAAGCATCCGGCCTTTCCAGATTCTGTCATGAGCTGTAAATCACAAGGTCCTTCTCTCATATAAGCAGACCTACTCTAACACACTCAGCCCATCTCTGTAGAGCTTTAAATAGTCAGGGCTGAAATAACTCCTGTGTCATTCCAGGTTTCTGCTGATGCATGATAAAGTTACACTGGGATGGAAATGCCATGGTGAACCAGACTGGAGCACAAACAGTAATGACTATGTTGTGTTTGCTTAAAGCGAGGTAATTGCTGGTTCTACAGAAAAGCAGAGTGTAAGTAAAATCTTCTTCAACCTGCTACCTTTTGTGGCCAGTGAGGACTCAGTGCATTGAAAAGCTGGTATTGGTGGGTGGACTAGATTTCTTAAAAGAAACTCTGATGAAACAAAAACTGTGGTCTCTATCCATTTCTCACAAGGCAGCAAAATGAAACCTTCAGTGATTATGATTGGCAGTGGGTATTACAGACCTTGTCTCAGAATCTGTCTCAGAATCTGTCTGATGACCTCTGCTGACACAGGCACCCTTTTTCCCTTCCTAAAAAAATGTGTCTCAGAGTTGATTAATGATATTTTAATCTTTAAAGCATGAAGCAATGAGAGCAATAAAATTTAATCAACAGAGTACTGGTTTTATCAAGTACAGTTGGCCCTCTTGCACTTTGCGCCCCCCATATTGTGGCTTCATATCCTAGTGGCACAATTTTTTAGTGATGAAGGAGGCCCCTTTTTGCAACTGCGCATGAAAGACCTGACACGCGTGAGTATTCAATTAGGCAGTAATGAATATGCAAATCAACCCGCACAGCCGCCGCAGCAGCTTGGCTGCTCTGCTCGTGTCGTCTCTGCCACGGCGGCCCCCCAGCCGCTGCGTCTGCCCTGCCCTGTCCCACCAGCAGTAGCCCCTCCACTGCGCCCACCCCATCCTGCTGGCGGCGGCCCCGCCGCTCTGCTCACCCTGTCCTGCTCACGGCGGCTCCGCCACTTCCCCAGCCTCCTGGCATGGCCACCGTGGCAACCAATACACAACAGCACAGTGCTGAAACAGCGCCGGGGATTGTCGGAGTGTGCGGGACAAATCTGTGTATTAATGAGCTTCCATTCAATGTGGAAGTAGGGCTTCGCGGAGCCCGATTAAGACCACGGGTCCGTGATATAGGAGACCTGACTGTAAATAGATAATTGTGACATTTGACATTCTTATGAGACTTTATCTCTTGAATATTTGCCTAATTATCTCCCCCCCTTAAAAGATTCTGCAGAGATTCCAGTTTAGTGGTTCATCACGTAATCAGATTCAGCTTTTTGAAGTGAATTATTATTGTTGTTGTTGTTATTAGATAGTACATCCTCTTGGAAATGTCAAGTGTGTTGCCAAATATTGTACTATTTTCAGTGTTTCCTTCATCAGAGCCCTGGACTTTATTAAGAAAATACATATCGTGAGTAGGTCATTCCAGAAACCAGCTCCATCCATCCTAGAGAGCAATGGGCTCACTCAGTTCAGATGCCAGAGAATCTCTGTAAAGAGATTCTGTAAAGGGGCCCTTTTAAGGTCTCTCCTATTTTGTGCGTTTCTTGGATCACCCATTTACAACAAAGGTGTCTTGGCATTCCAGAAGCATGCTTTTGGCAGTGCATCTGTGTCACCTAGTTAGTAGCCAGGCTTTCATTAGGCTCCCTCCTAAGTTAATGGAGCAAAAAATCAGCACCTCCATGAAGTATCTTATCTCCCGTGTCTACAATATCTAATCTTAGGCTGTGTGGAAATTCCCTCTGAAAAACTTGTTTCTCCCATCTGATAGAGAAAATGTAGAAAGTGGTTTGAACTAGACATTCAAGACCTACACAGCAAAAGTTAGGTAAAATTAGGCCTGCCTGAGGAAAGTGTCATATTTTTACCTGGCAAGTTTTTGTGGTTTCTGGAAATGATAGGACAAATGCATGGACTAGGAAATGAAAATGCATCATAAATGTTTCAGGAAGCTGTAAACTGCCAATGCATTGCATGGTGCTTTGGGATGGTTTCTTTATGTGTTAACTCTTTTCCCTAAGCATCCAGTTCTGGCCCCGGTCAGAGAGAGGATTCTGGTGGGAAGGACCCCTGGACACACCTGCCATGACTGCTGCTACATTCTTGAATTCCACCTACATGGAATGGTATTTCCTCAGATGTAGTCACAAGGGATAGATATTGTGTATGTTTGGAGAAATACTACAAGGACTCTGCATGATTTGAACTTCCTTTCTGCTTCACAGAGTCCACAGACCATGTGCCAGCCCTCAGTGTGAAATAGGCAGTGAGTCCACAAAGTGAGTTTGTTTCCTGAATGGATGAGAAGTGAGGTGACAAGCAATTCAGGTTAAAAGCCTATGAATGGAGAATGAAAGACACAGATGTGTAAAGGAATACCTGCACTATAAATCCAGACAGACATTAATTACTGTGTCCTAACTATCACACCAAGGTTATAAGCCCCTGTTTACATGCAAGACAGATCTAGTTTTTCTGGCTCAAACACTGGCAGTTCAAGCTCCCTCTTAATTACAAGATTTATGCCTTTGCCTTTATCCGAAGAGCTGATCTAAAGGAATGAAAGATTAGTTCAGTCTCTCAAGTTCCCTTGTTTCTTGTTATCATAAAGGTAAAGGTGCATGTTAGATTTGGTCAGACATTTTTATAATTAAAGCTTTAAAATTTAATAGTAAAGTGAAGGTCTTATACTTTGGCACTTTTGATTGCTCCATCAACTACTGTGTATGCTCTTCATAAAGGAATGAATGCAGCGGGGTGCTGACATACTTCAAATAATTTGTCCTTGGAGTTTCCTCCCCTTGATCTCTGTTTTGTTTTTTAAAAATTGCTGCCCTGTGATGCAACGGTTTATGAAGTTCTCCAGTCACTCAGTTGTTCAGAGGTTAGTCCCAAGTCCTCCACAACATAAGGAGTTGTGGCTGTGTGTTTTTTGTGGTCGGCACTTCTCTGAATCTGCCACCATCTCTGCCACTTGTCCCAGGGCCAATGAAGAGTAAAAATGGTTCATTTAATGTATTATTGGCATGGCACTTAGAGCTTTTAATTCATTCAAAACCTGATTTTCCTCCTTTTACACTTCATTTGTACATCAGAGTGATTTCATGTTGAGGCTTCTCTCATAGCTTCCAATTTATTCAAATTTACCTTTAAAAAGGCCAGGAAATATTTTGGTCCCACTGAATTTCGTGGGGAGAATCCCAAAGGTATCCTAAGTGCGGCTACAAACATCTCTCCACCTCGTAGATGATCTTACCATTTCTCCGCTTCCACCTCCTGCCTCCTTTTCAAATACATACATTCATGTTTTCTTGTAGGCATTTCATTCCCCCAGCAGTTCCACAAATGCCTTGCGTGCTCTGTACTCTGCCAGTAAGTGCCCACCTTGTGGTGCTTTCTGCAGAAGTAGTTTGCTCACTACCTGGTGTGTCCTGGCAGGTGGAGTTCCTTCTTCAAAGAGAGGTGAAAAAGCACTGCTGTCCTCTCACACAGAGATCAGTAATTTCCTTACCAGTGGAGCAGTGGCTCTAGTGCTCCTTCATTGCCTACCTGCTGAGACTGACAGTTCAGGTTATTGTGTGCTTTGAGAGAGACACAGAAAGAACATAGCAAGTTCCCCGTGCTTTGAAAGTTACTCCTTTTATGACTCCGATTATGCTAGATAGGCATGTACTGTTTATATGAAGAAAATAAATCATTATATGTTTGTTTTGAGAAATGTGTTTGTTTTGACATTGTAGAATAGATTCAATTTCATTGCAGCATTATCAACATTGGTAGCAAATATCTTTAAGGCAGAACATAAGGGTAATGTATTTCCTTATTTCCTCTTGTAGTATTTGTTTTTTTTTTTCCTTGTATGTATTTGTTCCTGCTGCTACAGACTGAGAACCTTTATGCAGAGCCCAGAGACAACTTTAGCTCTGATCTGATTACTCATTGCCTTGCAAAACTCGATTTTAATAGGTACTTTGTGTCACTTTACAAAAATATTATTTTGTGCTGCTTCATGACAATATTATTTTCATATACATGTGCTTGCATCCTGATTGGATCAAAAACTGGATCACAATTTTAGAAGACCTATGAATCTTCTGATTCATGATTCTTCTGAATAATACCCCACTGAAAGCATTGCTTATGGTTATATGTCCAGCAGAGTTAGCATAACTTTTTGAATTAAACCAAATTAGGAATTTCTCTTTAAACATGCTCTATTTTTTTTAGTATCACAGGTAATACGTGATACTTTTTCTTAGTATGTTTCTGCTCTGTTCCACCTAAACAGACAAATGGAATAGAAAGGAAAATCATCAGGAATAAATATTAAAAAAATCAACATGGCTCTTATAGCTGTGCCTACCAAACACTGAAGAGGAACAGCATGAATACACTTACCAGGAAGTGTCATGTACACTAAGGGCACTTCTGCAAGCAGACAGGAATTCACAAAACCCCTCTGTTTCATTAAAAGCCTTCATTAAAACAAATATTTTTGTGCTTACATGTGGCATTTCTGCAGTTTGTCAGAAGAGTATTCATATTTATCCTAACCTCTTGGGAGAAAATTCAGCTCCATTCATAAGCCAGGAAATGGTATAGACAACCATTATCTCTCACTTATAGCCTTGTTTTGAAGGTTTAAGTGCAATTTTCTACAAGAAGATGAATTTCATTCTCCAGTAGTTCTAAGTACGCTGTTAAAATTTGCTATATGTCACACTAAAAGGACAGCTCATCTCATGGTCTCCGTGATGTTCCTTAACCTGTTTTAAACATACAGTACCTATAAAATACCTTTACTTTGAGCAGAATTGCATCTTGATTGCTTCCTACCTTCCTTCAGTAACAAATAGGTCATATTTAGTTGGTCAGAACAATTTTTGAATTTCAGCAGATTCTGCTGGCTAAACGAGAAAACAAACAAAGCCTAAAAAGAAGAGATGGAAATGTTGAGAAAAATAATTCTAACATTGTCCAGACATGAATATTTCAGCATTAGAATCACAGAATCATTAAAGTTGGAAAAAATCTCCATAATCCAGTGGTTCTTGCTTGGGGTTTGGATGAGGGAGTTTTAAAGCCAGGCTGCACCCAAATCACGGTGATTCTCACATCCTTGAACAGCACTTGTTACTCATCTCTAGCAGGTTGTGTGTTGGCTCCTCTGGACTTAGTTTTACTGGGTAGTGTTACAGAAGCATTCATTACAGCAGATAAGAGAGTTCAGATAGCTTTCTTTACTAAAAGCCCTGAAACGATTCACAGTGATTCTCACTGTCCCTCTCTTGCCAAATAAATATCTGAATAGGCTCTATATTAAAGATGATTTTCAAATGGAAGACAAATAGTTTAGTGTTGTCAAAATATTTTTCTATTTCTTGGTGTCTGAACCAGAAAAATTGGATTTTTTTTGTGTTTAATTCATAACTAGGAAAAGCTTCAAAAGAATATGCTTTTAGTAATGCTCATATTAATTATAATGTGCACTATGAAGTGTTAAAGCAGGAAGCTTTAAACAGGTTAAACACTATAGAGTTTATTATGCAAACATAGCTGTTTCAGTTGTAAACTCCCACGAAATGTAAAAGTGATCTAAAATCTTACAGACTTTTTATTAACAGGATAGAACTGATTCATGGATTGCAGGGGTAACAGACCTGAACTGCAAAAATTTTCTGTGAATCATTTTTCAGTTTTCCAGAATCCCAAACTTAGTAAACAAACCAAGAAGCAGATCTGTTAAAATGATTGAAACAACCCAAATATGAATAGCCATCAGCTCCAGGGTCAGTGAAAATTGCATCACTAAAACAACAGGCTGGAGGGATGCCCATTAATATGTAAATGGATGGTCATCCTCTGCTGCAACTGGAGCCCCTTTTCTGATTGTGTCAAGAGTAAGATTGAATTCAGTACCCAAGAAATGGGTTACCCTGCTACATGGTACCTCTTTTCAGGTTCCCAAGAAGTATTCCTTTTCGTTCAGAAGAAATATTTTTCATCTCATGTCTACGGAAGTTTTCTGAAGTAAAACAGGTTAAATGGCTTCCACATATTTTTGGGTTTTAGAGGAAGGTATCCTGGAAGATCCTTGAAAGCATGTTTCTTAGCATAGGCTAAATTTCCCTCTACCTCCAGCTTCTACAACTCTATGCCCAAGAAATCTATTACTTTTAAAATTAAAATATTCCTAGCGTTTTGCGTAGCTTGACCTAGTTCTCTTAGAAGACTTCCCCCCATACAAGGTATCTACTCATTAAGAGATATATTAACCATCTTAAAGAAGTTTACTATATACCAGCTTCTGCTTCACTGCCTGTCACTCTTGGGAAACAAAATTAAGGGCTTCTGCTAGAATTGTTACCATTTCCTTTGGGCTGCTAAGCACATTTTAAATGTAGGCTATCAGTTCTATCTTTGCTTGCATTCTTCCTCCTCTCTTTTCCTCCCTTTTTGCCAAGTCCATTTGTGATATGTTTGTGGAGTTGTCCTTCAGCCTCATTAGAGAATTGATTTTTTTTGGTTAATTTATCTAATTCCCAGTCAAATGAGGACATGGTACTTATGAATCATTTAGTTCCTCATTAATCTCTTCCAGGGCTGTTTCCATTTTTCAGCTGTCTTCCAATTTACTATCTCTAGCGAAAAATATCCACTATTCCCCTCACTTGTCACAAGTAATGTCATGGTTGCTGTGGATCCATTGGCCTGAATAATCAACATGATTTTTTTTATTAGAAATCAAAATATTTGCTGCTGCTGTAGAAAGCCGCATCTTAAATTCCCTGCAAGGAAGTTCACTAAATGAAACGCAATAAACAGAAAATCTAAAGCCTGCCCTGTTACTTTGTGCCAAATCTTATTCATTAGTTTTGCTTTGACAATAGCCGTAGAACTTTAAGATGCAGTTTAGAAGAGCAGAAACCCTGAGAACTGCATCCTTATGCCTTGATACCTCACTGGCAGAGATCCCATTGAGATGAGAGGAATAAGGACTTCAGCATTTACTTGAGATTTGCAAGTATCAGCTTAGTCAAACCCATAGATAAAGAAGCCTTTGCTGCTATCCTGGAGTATAAAACACTGGTATCACATCAGACTTACAAGCTGCTTATACATAGATTGATAGGATCGGCAGGGTGCCTGCTTATATAGCAAACTAGCCAGAAAATAATTTTCTCCTTAAATCAAGCAGTGCTTTTTAGGGCACTAGGTGGTACTCCCCCTTCCTGGTCAGCACCGAACACTGCCCTAGCAGAGTAAGAAAGAGAATTAGACTAAATTACCTACTGAATGGAAGGGTTGTCACTGCCTGCAGCTGTTACATTAGTTTTATTGCTGAGGTAGAATAGGCCTTACCATTAATGTTCCCTGGCCAAATCTATCCTTGAACTGTGTAAGTCTTGGCTATTGTATCCCCTACCATTCCTCTGTACTACATGACAGCTTTATAAAGTGCTTTTCCTTGCATTCTGGAGATATTTGCAGTGTATTTCTTTGTAAGCATATATACACTTTGTGATCTGTAGGTCATTAATCTCAGCCACTATTATTATCTTATTTTGAAAAGAGAGAGATTTTCCCAATAGAGTCCTAGTGTCACTCATCCTGACTTTTTCCATAGGCTTTGTGCAACAGTCACTGAAAATATCTTCAATGCCATGGTTATTTAAGTTGTCATTCAGTGACTCATCTTCTTCTTGCTGTAATGGGATTTAATGTTCTCTGTCCTGTATGGGGCAGTTGCTTAGACAATAGAATAATAAGCATCTTAAACTTGCTATAATTAGAAATGTTAGACTGATGGGAAGAATTAAAACAGATACACATTTTGTATTTCAGACAGTAAATAACAAACACCGCCTTTCCAAGACCAGAAGTCCTGTACAGGGAAAATCAGGTCATGGTATGTTTTCATTTGGCAAAAATATCAGAAGAGATGGAAAAAATTGGTGAAGCTTTGTTTGTAAAGTGTGTGCTGGTTAAATTGCTGCCCCTTGCTGATTGGTCTAATCATTTTAATGAGGCTGGGTAAGCAAAAAGGAGGCAGTAATGATGCTGATGACTCAGAGATTTCTCTGTGTGGAAGAAAACAAGCAAAAGATGATTGTCTAAGCAGAACAGTATAGTGACTCTCCAGGTGTCCTTTGCACCTGTAAAATGGTTGCTGGATGGCAAACTAAACAAACTCAGAGGCTCCCAGTGTCTCTGGGTACAAGTGCTAAAATACAAATAGGTATATTGTAAGCATGTGAGATTTGCTGCGTTTCAGCCACACTTTGGCTTGCAGTTTGCATTTCTCTTAAGCCCACATTTGTGTTTGTCCTTTTTGTTTGAAAAATGGTGCTTGCAGTACAAGTGAGGCAATGACCATCACATACAGATCCTGGGGCACTTGTTCTGCTCAGAGGGATGGAATTTAACCCATCTTTCTCACAGAAACTACCCTGATTTGAGGATAAGGAATAGTACGTACTTTTCTTCTTTTACATTCTCTATTTTTGTGTGTGTGTGTAAAATAATAAAATATTTAAGGGGTATGCTTTGTATTCACTGATTCCCCCATACAGTCCTGGGACATCATCCCTTCATCAATGTTGACTTCTCTGTTTATTGCAAATTTTCATTGCAAAATTTGTAATTTATCTCAGATTGCAAACTCCCTGGAGAGAATCCTGACCACTAGGTGACAGAGCTAAGTTACTTTCCTTCACCCAGTGATCTTTTAATTTTTCATGCAAAGTGAAGCACACTCAGCCAAAGGGATGGTAAGGGCTCCTGACCCTTAAAATGGGCAAAAGTTGTGGTAAAACCAGGTTTTTGGAGCTTTTTTGTAATCCTATCAGGCAATATGATTGTAAATGTGCTTTTTCATGTGCTGAATATGCCACTAGATTGTGGTACAATAGAGGGTGCAGTAGTTAATATGTTCTTCCAAAACTTCTTAACCTGTGCTTCCAAAGGCAGGAATAACACTCTTCCATTAGACTTGCTGGTAGACCACAACCCAGATCACCCCTGAACTGAAACACCAACTGGTGGGACCCAGCAGGGCTTGGCACTCAATTGCCAAGCAATGTTAAGTATCTGTGTGCACCGCCAGAAGTACTCCAGAGTCGGGGGACGCTCACATTTACACTTGAGTCCCTTGAGGCACTGGACGATTTACATGCCAAGTGTGGAAGGAGATACCCAGCAGTTTTATATATCTTAGCTTCAGTGCTGGGCGGTAAATACAGAGAGAAGTGAAATGTATATGCTGTAGCCTTTCTGTGTGTCTGGTACTTAGTATCTATTTCACTTGAACAACATGGCCCTCTGCCACAGCAACCTCATGCCAAGAAAACCACAGTAATATATGTTTGGTGCCAGCTGTGTAAGTTACAGAGAGAAAACTAGTTAGAGGAAAGTTTAGAAAGTTTAGAAAATCTGAATGATTTCTGCAGGGGATTATTTTTTTCACCTGCAAGGCTTAATTAGTAGGATTCCAGATTGTAATAGGGAACATGTTGGATTGCATTGAGACGGGTTTTTTTTTATGGGATACTTTCATGTGCAAATTTTGATGATGTAGTGAAGTTGTTGAAAAATCCAACAGCACCTCCTCAGACAGTTCAGCTCATGCACAGTGGTTTGAATAGTGGAACTCATTTTCTTGCAAGCCAGGAAGTTTCACATTTGACTTATTTTTCTTCATGCAGTTTTAAAAACAATTTTATTTTTGAATTTGTCACTATGGAAATCTTCATGACCTTTACTATAATCTTGAATAGTTGTAGCAGGCTTAGTACCTAGCATGTTCAAATGTACACAGTAGGTGAGAATGTCACACACAGCCCTGAACACCCGCGTGCTTTGCCTGGGGAGCTCTTAGTCTGATATGCAGAAGAAAGCAGAACAGATCACAGTGCTTTCCCAGTGCATAAGGCTAACTGAGCACTGGGTAAAATTTTTCACTTTCTATCCATAAACTATAGAGCAAAAATGTTAGTATGTATGCATATTTCCAGCAACTATGAGTTTTTGCAAATTGATAAATATCATCATTTTCTCCACCTTGTCAAGTCGTGCTACTTATGAGTGTGGGGCTTCAAAGGAGGCAATTTAAAAACCATACTTTTTTCCTAATCTGGATTGGCACCTACATCCCCCCCTAAACACGAGTCACTGAGACTGCAATTTTGAAATCCTGCTAAAAAAAGGCAGTATCTCTCCCTTGACATGTCTGTGCTGGAAAACAGTTAAACCAAGAGGATATTTATAGCACCAGTGAGAGAATAAAGTTGGTCCCTTAACTGTGACAGAGCCTATTTCAGTCTTGTCAGCTGTCTCCTTTCTTAGTTGAACATCAGAAAGCAAGTTTCATTGAATGGTGGCTTCATGCTGCTCTTTGTTGCCAGCTGAAGCTTCAGTCCATGTCAGTGTGAGTCAGTTATTACACCCTTCTGTTTGTACTGGCTGCAGCTCCTGCTTTTGATGCCTAGTTTCTTGCATCTAACATCCACTTGTCCTCTCGATTGTGTAATGCTTCATGGAAGCATTCTAGTCCATCTCTGTGTAGGACATTTTAAGTATATGCTAATTTTATTGTAAATTATTGACAAGATGAATACGGAAAGATCTGTTTGTATAATCCTTTTGATACTGGAGAAATCTGATCAGTTGTTTTCCATCAGGGAGCCTCTTGTCCTGTTTTCCCCTCTTTGTATGCCTCATTGAGAGTATCTCCTGCTTGGCAAGTGGTCTGAGAAGCTGATAAAGAGCCTCCACAGTATTCATTGCTACAAATACATAAGGGGTACAATCAAGTTTAGGCAGCTCAGGCTGACTCATTTTTTTGGTGTTTGCATTTTTCTCTCTTCAGTGACTATCATAAATTCCTTCCCTGCAGTTCAGGGTAGGGAGGCTCAGTGAAAGTGTTTGGAGACATGCTCAAGAGAGTTCAAAGAACAGTTTTTAAGGCAGTTGGATATCATTAATTAAAACTATAAGTGAATTTCCTTAGCTAAACCCAGCAACCATCCTTCTTTGACTTTTCAGTTATTGTGGATTGTTATTAGGATTATTTTTAGGATGTTATTAGGATGGTTGTCACTAGGATTAAGATCCCTGAGCTTTTTTCCTCCAAAAAGGATAGCATGTTCTTTTTATTTTAGATTAAGGAAATCACAGACCTGCCAAATCTCAAAATTCCTCAAAGGCTCTTGGCATGGCATCACATCTTATTTTCATCACCTGACTGTCCTTTGCCTCAACCATCCACTGTACAACACCCTTATCTTCTGCTTTGTGGAACCTGGTGACAGGGGATGTGCACGACCCATGTGCCTCTAGTGGCAATTAATGCATGGGCTGGTAGAGGGGCAAGGCCACAGTAGTACCATGAAGCATATATATTCCCTCCCATGAAATCCAGTATTCAAAAGAAATTTTCAGAACTTCAGTAGGAGCCTTTCTCCAGTACCCTTCCTTGTCACAGATTTTCCAGGTCACTTTCTGTATCACAAAACAAAGGCGCTGAGACTTGGGAAAGAAGAAGCTTGCAAGGCCTGCAACAAAGCTAAACCAAAACAAACCAATCTCCTTCAGTGAAGGTTATGTGAAAATCTTCCTTAATAGCTAGAAGATGGTGATTTGGACTAGATGATCCTTGTGGGTCCCTTCCAACTCATAATATTCTGTGAATCTGTGAAGTGACTCTTATATACATTTGCTACGCTAGGACTCCAAAAGCATGATGTACAGAAAACAGCTACGTCACAGAATCACAGAATATTATGAGTTGGAAGGGACCCACAAGGATCATCTAGTCAGCTGCATGTATCAGAGAATTTGAGAATATTACCAATGTCCTTTGTGCAGATCCCTGTTAATTCTCTAAGTTGTAGGGAATATAGTTTTTATATCTGTCCTGGAGATTTGTTTTGTATACATTTGTCTGACATATGAAAATTTTTTAACATTTTTTTTCAGGTCCAGAGGCCGTAGACCTGAGGCTCCAAGTTCCCCCAGTAAGCTGCCAGAAATTAAATCCAGCATCTTTGGTTCATGACTATGTCTCTTTCCTATTATACCTGAGCACTGATGCCCTAAACACTGAGTTCTGTGAATTTGACTTTGAATTTCACAATCTTGGCCTCTCCATGTGTGTGCACAATGTCCTTATATGCTCTGAACTACTGGTATCTCTGTTTAGGGATTGCTGTCTAATATTTCTGGGACCTGGAATTTGCTCTTTTAGATTCTTGGCAGAGAGTCCTGAACTTGGCCCTCTACTTGCTTGTTTTGGCCTTTAGCTTTTGGAGGAGTATGCTCTTCTTTCCGGACACCTACCTTCATCTAAGCTGTCTGTGGGAGCTCTGGGACTTTTCTCATCCTTTGTCCTCTGGTTTTGCAGGGACTCTGACCTAGTTGTGATCTGTACAGGTCACTGACATTGCAGGGAGTGGAATCTTGCTCTTGATGTTCGTTTTTTTCCATTACCTCCCCCAAGTACTCAGTTTAACACCTTCATTTTTCACTTGGTCTCAATTTAATATCTCATGCAACTTCACACTTCACTCACTTCACAGCATTTCATATACTTGATGAAGTTGAACCAATTCAAAATGTCTTTCAGGTCCTTGATTCAGTTGCAACATTATGAAAACATCCATATGGATAACATTTCTTGAAGAGGAATCAAAAGAAAAGAGTTAGATACTGTCTTATTATTGTTGTTATAAAACCCACTATATATATTCACAGAATCACAGAATCACAGAAAATTATGAGTTGGAAGGGACCCACAAGGATCATCTAGTCCAACTCACCATCTAATACCCGTACAGCGACCAAGAGCACATCCTAGAGCGTAATACCAACCTAGATGCCTCACAGTCTAGCAGGCCACTCCGAGCCGGAAGGGGCCCAGGGTCATCCAGCCCTGCACCCCCCAGCTAGACCATGTCACTAAGCTCCTCGTCCAGTCTTCTCTTAAACACTTCCAGGGATGGCGACTCCACCACCTCCCTGGGCAGCCCATTCACATCCATTGCACTCAGGCACAGACTGCTGGAGCTGAAATTGTCCTTGTTAGATCAAACATTGTGGAAAAAGTTCACATGAGATTATTAATGACTACGAAATACAACAGTTAGTTTTGTTTCTCTTCCTTCTGAAAAAAAAAAAAAAAGGTGATCTGGTGGTCTAAACAGTGATGATCTGAACTCCTTT
Source organism: Pitta sordida (assembly GCA_013390025.1). NCBI lineage: Eukaryota > Metazoa > Chordata > Aves > Passeriformes > Pittidae > Pitta > Pitta sordida. The sequence goes on from WEKX01029292.1 coordinate 519,554, forward strand.
AGTGTTACGGATTTTCTGAGCAGAGTCAAATGACTTCCATTGTGGGAAAAATGTTCTAGTTTTATCACATCTAAATATATACCTATTCTATTTCAGAGAACTTTTTTTGAAAATAGCCCATCTTGACCACATGTCAATTGTTAAAAATGCTTCAGTCTCACTGGGGAGATTCACTAAGTTGGGATGGGTGAGAACGAGGCTGAAAGTATGTTAACACCTAAATANCAGAGTGAGATCAGAGCCCTTCACCTGGTACGATGTGGGAGAGTGGAAGTTGGGATGGGTGAGAACTAGGCTGAAAGTATGTTAACACCTAAATAGCATCAATGGTCATGGTCCAGAACTCAGGGCACTACACAGCCCTGCTTATTTCATAGAATGATAGAATGGCTTGGTTTGGAAGAGATCTTAAAGAGAGTACCCAGTTCCAAATCCCCTGCCATGTGCAAGGACACCTGCCACAAGACCAGGTTGCTCAATGCCCCATCCAACTCAGCTATGTACACTTCCAGGGATGGGGAATCCACAACATCTTTGGGCAACCTGTTCCAGTGCCTTACCACTCCCACAATAAATAATTTCTTCCATATATATTTTATGGCATATAGTTGTTCATACTGAACTTCTTTTGAGTTTTATGTTTCATTGTAACCCATTCCAATGATGATCACTGTGACAGTAGGGCCAAAATACTCTGTCCTGTATGATTCTCATCATGCAGCCACAATCCTGTGCTTCAGTACAAGCCTTCCTTTTCATCCTGCAAATGCATGATTTTCATCTCAGTTATAAGATGACCTAACAAATATACATATCTCTTGTAACCTCATTTATTTTTCTAATGGTCAGTGCAGCCCAACAACAGATGTTAGACCTTTCACTCTTTGACTTTCAGTTGCCAAGAGAAGAGGCAGAAGTTCAACATGTGGTATGTCAGGGATGGACAGGGAAGCATAGGCCTAATTAGCATTCTGTAGGTGATTTTTATTCAGTTCATTTTTTAAAATCTTGACAGGACAGTACTATTTTCATAGGCTCTGATCTGAAATTCGTGTCAAAATATTCTATCCCTCTGTGCTGTGACTTGTAGTTTATTTTTATGTTTTTAGAAGAATAATTATCATCCACTTACTTGGGTTAAAATATAAAGGCACCTGGCAATTCTAGGTTGTTTTCTTTTTTTTTTCCCCCCTGGAAAATTCCAGTTAAAATGCTTTCTGGTAAAGAATGAAGTTGATAATATCTTTGAAATATGTTTTTTGTTTTCTTCTGGGTTTTGATAATATGCGATCATTTGGAGGTAAGTTTTATTTAACCAGGAAGAGGTATGAGGAAAGAGCTTATTATGGCATCGCTTTGTGTGTGATGGTCTTTAGCCCTAATCCTGCAACTTGATCTGTGCTGAGGATCTTATAGAGGCACCTGAGGTCATGGCAGATATTTCTGTATTACACAGACCTCTGGAGTACAGCTGATCTGCACTCACGCATGCAGACGGTGCAGAGATGCTCACCCTGTGCTCTGCAGAGCCCTCCATCAAACCATGCTGCTCAAGAGCCACTAGCTATGACCAGTGACAAAAGGGTGCACTGAAGTGAGGCCTGGACTAAAAAGGTTGTGACTCAGTGGTGTACAATATGCCATATCAAAGATGTATGTAACACTTTTGATTTCCAGCTGAGTTGTTCACATGACTGGCCCAACTGTTGGCAAATGCATGGGGAGAGTCTTGCAAAGGGGTTTTGCAGGATCTATTTAGTAATAAGTAGCAAGTAGCAAGTAATAAGTAATAATTCCATTTGACAAGGGGGAGGCTCCTGACAGGCTTGTTCTGAGACTGACAAACTGGTCTACTCAGCCTGTCTGAGGACAGAAAAGGACAGGAGGGTACCCCACTGGGAAATTGCAGAGCACACTCCTGGTGTTTATCCTGAGCTGGATGCAGCAAGCAGTATAGGTGAAGGAGTCAAGAGAGGCAACCTTGCCCACAACCCTTCTTCATCTGAAGCTAATTTCCTTTTGTCACAAATACTTCTACTCAGACAGTGGCCAAACAAAGGAATATGACATGGGATAATAACCTCACTCAGTTGATGAAGCTGCTAGAACTGGGTGTTTGCAGTTAAGGCTAAGTCAGTTGCTAAGAAATAGCTGCATCAGTTTAAGCTCTTGTAGTCTTCTGGATGCTTGCTATTTTGTCAGCAGTTACTACTGCAGTAGGAAACCTAGAAGAAAAATGTGTACCCATGCCTCTGCTGTTCCTGTTCACAGGCTATCTTAGTGGGAACCCATGTTTTTTGGTATTGTCAACTATCAGGTTCGTTGGGAGACCATGTAATTTTGTTTCAAACTTTGCGAGCAGGGTTTAAACTAACACACTTCATGCTTAAATTAACTCTAAATTAATTGAAAATTGTACTTTTGGTTAAACTAATGCTACTCCATTGTAAAGTTAAATCCCCATATTCACATCTAAATACTCAGAAATGTGAGCAGTTGTGAAGAATTTTTTCTTTATCATGGAAAGATGATCCTAACAACTATAGGCCAGTCAGCCTGACCTCAGTCCCATGCAAAGTCATGGAACAGATGGTCTTGAGTGCCATTACACAGCAGCTGCAGAACAACCACGACATTGGATCTAGTCAGCATGGATTTCGGAAAGGCAGGTCCTGCCTGACTAACCTGATCTCCTTTTACGATCCAGTGACTCGACTGGTCGATGACAAAAAGGCTGTGGATGTTGTGTACTTGGACCTTAGCAAAGCCTTTGACACGGTTTCCCACAATAAGCTTCAGGAGAAACTTGTAAAGCACGGGCTGGAAAGGAACATTTTATGCTGGGTCACAAACTGGTTGGAAGGGCGAGCTCAGAGGGTGGTGGTGAATGGTGCAACATCGGATTGGCGGCCAGTCACCAGTGGAGTCCCACAGGGGTCAGTGTTGGGCCCAGTACTGTTCAACATCTTTATCGATGACATNAGGTTCGTTGGGAGACCATGTAATTTTGTTTCAAACTTTGCGAGCAGGGTTTAAACTAACACACTTCATGCTTAAATTAACTCTAAATTAATTGAAAATTGTACTTTTGGTTAAACTAATGCTACTCCATTGTAAAGTTAAATCCCCATATTCACATCTAAATACTCAGAAATGTGAGCAGTTGTGAAGAATTTTTTCTTTATCATGGAATCATGAATTTGCTACAGACAGGAGTAACAGGTTTTGGTACTGCACCATCATAAATGCATGCTACTTGAATCATTATTGCACCAGATCAAATTCTTCTATGCAAACAGCAAAAATGAAATCCAAGAAATTGCCTTCATTAAGGTATGAATGAAACCATTTTCCATACTTACAAATACATTCCCAACCTTTTTTTGGCATAAAATGCGTCTTTTACAGCTTCTCTTGGCACACACATCTTCTGCTCCCAATTATTAATGCCTTGGGGTGATCAAGTAAGCAATAATTCCAGCTGCTCCTGACAAAAGAAGACACTGCTGCACTGCATTATTTTTCTGATGAATGTGTCTTCCCAATAAACTGAAACAGGCTTTGCATCAGCAACATCTGCAGCAGCAGGGAATTAGAAAGTGGGTCAGGTATATCAATAGTTTGGAGAAGGAGAATGGATGTGTGTGAATGTGGATCTACTTTTGTCTTCATATTTTCCTGCAAATTCCTTGCTAATAGATTCAGGTCCTCTGGTTGTAGCCATAGAGAGAGCTTTCAGTATAAAGTGCTTTTATTGGAACTTCAGTAACCAAGGCCGAAAAATCTGACTCTGGTAGAGTTAATAGTAATTAATTTTCTTGGGGACAGCATTTCTTATGGGGACAGCATTTCTCTCTGTAATTCCTAAAAATGTTCAGGGCAGGAACTAGGTAACACACTGATTATGCTGGTTTTCCTCAGCACTGCTCATTACTATTGGCTCTGGAATTGTGTATGTGACAATGACAGTTTGAGGATAAAAAATGTCTAAAATAAGATGACAAACTTCAGGAGGGAAAGGATTAAGATCTGCAGACCAAGGATTACAATCATCTAAATAAAGAGGTAGAGAGAAAGCCTGTGTTGTTTTGAGTCTGGTGTTAATATATCAGACAGCCAGGCAGGAGGACATACTGTGGAAACATCTGCAGTGCGAAGTTGGATTCCCTGGGGCGAGAAATGAGATGGTGGAAGCAGCAGCAGCTGCAGTCAGACTGAGAAATATCTGCTTTTGCTGTTTATTTAACACCAATATTGAGCTTATGTTGTGTTGATAGCTCTGGAGACTGTCTAGCTTTCTTTTTGCTGGCTGGGCAGGGCAGATTTGGAGCACGCTCCCTTTGAGATGCACATTAAGTTGGCTAATGTATAAACTCAAAGGACCACCGCAATGGAAGAGGAATCTTGAAGGAAACACTTCAGTCATCAAATTTAGTCCTTTGCAGTAGCAGGCAGCCCTGTGATGAATGTTTTGTACAGGTAAGCCAACAGAAATACTGCTCTGTGTATATCCCAGGAGCCACAGAACACTTCCCTCAAACTTGTAATAGCAGAAAAGGGCATAATACAAAAGGTAGAAACACAAAAACACACCACACTACAGCAAAAAGAGAGAAGAGACTGGAGCATTAACAATGGACGAGGGAATTGAGTCCACCATTAGCAAGTTTGCAGATTATACCAAGTTGGGGGCAAATATTGAACTGCCAGATGGTAGACGGGACCTTCAGAGGGACCTTGATAGGCTAGAGAAATGGACAGACTCCAATAATATGAGATTTAACAAGTCTAAGTGCCGGATTCTTCACTTGGGCCATAACAATCCCATGCCTTGCTATCGGCTGGGGGATGAGTGGCAGGAGAGTGGTGAAACGGAGAGGGATTTAGGAGTAATGATTGACAGGAAAATTAATATGAGCCAGCAGTGTGCCCAGGTGGCTAAGAGGGCCAATGGCATCCTGGCCTGTATTAGGAACAGTGTGGCGTAGGACTAGGGAGGTTATTCTTCTCCTATACTCGGTGCTGGTCAGACACATCTTGAGTACTGTGTGCAGTTCTGGGCTCCCCAGTTTAAGAAGGATGTTGAGCTGCTTGAGAGGGTCCAGAGAAGGGCAACAAGGATGGTGAAAGGACTGGAGAACAAGCCCTGTGGGGAGCAGCTGCAGGAGCTGGGGTTGCTCAGTCTGGGTGAGGCTGAGAGGTGACCTCATTGCTGTTTACAACTACCTGAAGGGAGGTTGCAGTCGGGTGGGTGTAAATCTCTTCTCTCAGGCTGCCAGCACCAGAACAAGAGGACATGGCCTCAAGCTATGCCAGGGAACGTTCAGGCTGGATGTTAGGAAGAGGTTTTTCGCAGAAAGAGTGATCTCTCAGTGGAATGGTCTGCCCAGGGAGGTGGTGGAGTCACCACCCCTGGAGGTGTTTAAGAAAGGACTGGATGAGGAACTCATTGACATGGTCTAGATGGTGGGAGGCTTGGATGGATGGAGCCTGGTGCCCATGGTTTCACACTTGTGGATCTGATCCCTGTGTGGGCATTTGCTTGGGAGTTGGACTAGATGATCTTTGTGGGTTTCTGGTGAATTTTTCCTCTAAAGAAGCCTAGAAGTAAACAAAGAAAACAATCATATAAAGTAAATAGTCCATCATGCTATTGATGGAGACCACAACCTTCCAAGTCTGCCCTGGCAATCTGCTTTGAAAGGATTTTTTGGCTTCAAACCTAGTGACCAGCTTAACCCTTGGTGCCTGAGTAAGATGCATCATGATTTGGACTGCTGTTTATCCTCCATATCTATTCAATTTTTTTACTGACCTCTATCTTTTGAGATAGCTAATGAGGTGCTCTCTCAGTATTTATTCTGGGTATAGTGATAATGAAACACACTAGAAACTGGACACAGAGTTTCAGATGCATATTATGTAGACCATTAACCAACAGTTACAGAGATCGTGTCAAATCTTGTAAAAAAAATCTGAAAGTAAGATAACCTTTTGGGGTTTAATGTCTGTTTGTTTATTTTCCTGTTAGACCTTTCTACAGGGTGAATAAGGAGGACATTAGAGACTAGCACGGGAGTCTCATTGGCTTGTTTTCCTATGCAGCCATTTTTTAGAAATGACATTTTACCACATAAATTTGTTTTTATAAATTTATTTTTTAAATTACATTTTTTATAAATGAAACTCTTTCAGATGGGACTGCTGTCAAATGAGGTTAAATTCAGAGTCTGTATCATACACAATGTTTTTTAAAATTGCCTTGTGGAGTTTCAAGGCCACTAAAGGCCATATGCTTCTAGCCTTTAAAGAAAACTGAAGAAAGCACATGTGCAGATATTGTAAAAGAAAAATCAAGTGAAAACTTCAGCATGCTCTTTACACCAAGAGGTTATAGGTAACATTCTGGAACAGGACTCAGAAAAGAAAAAGCTGTGAAAGAGGCATTAGTAGTTATGCCGTTCTTGGATAGAAAATGGCACTTCAGCACATAAATCACCAGGTAGTTCTTAAATAGATGAATTCAACTCTGAACTAAAAACCTTTGAAAGTCTCATGCATAGTTCCCAAGAGGTGGGAAAGACTGGGTTTATAATGGCTTTGTATACCAAAAGTTCCTTTTAGTGCTGACTAGAATCTGGAAACATCCTGTATGCACTCCTGATATTTATATTTTTGCTCTAACCTTTTTATTGAATAGAATTTTTCCTTGTACTTGTAAGGGAGAAATACTAATTAGCTGTCTCCATTTTTGATAGCTTGCCTAATTATAAAACTAATTAATGTCTGATTTTTATTATTGTGAGAATTAAAATACTGAAAAAAAGCCTCAGAGTAACAAAATTAAAAATATGAGATTTTTCTAATGATTCTGGACTGGGCCAGAGTCTTATGTATTTCTTCTAACAAACTTACATATGCTTTGGAAAGGAAAAGAGAGTACTCTTTGGGATATTTCTCTTACTGCACCAGTTCTTAAAACTAGCCTCTGAGAAAATTAGAGCAGTAAAGTGTAAAAGATACTCATGGATAGAATTGTCAAGCAAAAAGTCCCTTTTGCTATCACCAGAGGTTCTTCTTGAAAACTAATGGCACAATTATTAAATTAATTTTAGTACTAAGAATACTCAGGAGTTTATGTGACATCTGTAAAGAAACTAAAGCATCCATACTGGAACAAAAGCCCTTACTACCACTGCGCCACTGTAAATGACCTGAGTTACAAGGGACTAGAATTAACTAAGTTATTGACGCATTTACAGAGAGAGGTCAAAAATAGGAGCAGTGTGGTCTTTTGATGGCCAAGCACTGTAATAAAAAGCAAATGGCCTTAAAGAGTCGTCTTCAAAAACTGGAAGTAATCAGAGACACCTGATTTTGCTACAGCAGGTCAATTTATATTAGGGGACTATACTATTTATTGCAAAGTTCTAAACTATAAGCTTTGACCTCTGAAGAGAAATCAAGTAGCTACATGATTAAGAAGAATTATATATGCCAGTATAAGTAGCTCTCTTTCAAAAAGCAATGGGCCGATTCGAGATAGTGATTTAATACTTTGAAATACCAGTGGTAAGAGAATCTATTTCAGAACTTGTGTTACTTTTTCTGTGTTTTCTGCTACACTGATACTGTGTTTTCTGCTACACTGATACTAGAACTGCATCTAGACAAACCTTTCAAAATGGGTTGCTTATGTGTAGGATGCAACACATATATGTATCGGTTTTAGATCGCAGTTGACATTAAACGTTTGAGGATGGTCATGATTCAGTAGGGAATGTAACTATGTTTAATGTGCTACAGTTGGTTGTGAAGTATATAATTTAATGGCATCTTTAACTCTGAATGTAAGATTGCTTCATGTAAGTAGGTACTAAATTGTTACTGGCATCTTTTCTAAAACAAGGTAGAAGTTCATTTTGCTTTCTTTCCCTTGCACTGCTGACAGGCCTCAGATTTTGTGACTCATTTGTCTCCATTCTTTCTGATATGCTCGTAGAGTAAGTCTTCATATTGTTGTCAAGTACAGAAGACTATGCAGCATTGTCATCTCTACTATTTTTAATGCAAGCAGTTGAGGGAACAGTCAGCCTGTAATTCTTTACCAGTGAAATCCAGAGAGAACCTAAGAGAAAAGATTTCTTGGCGAAAAATGCTGTTAAAGTTTGAATGGAGCATGTCTCAGGAGAAAATCAGTTCTGAATGATGAAATAAAAAAAAATAAAATATTGTAAATAAAGTAATTACTCCTGCTCCTGCATCCCAAAACCAGCACATCTCAGGAAACAGTCTACATAACTGAAAGACACAGAATTTTGAAATACTTCTTTAAATCACACACAGAATCACACAGAATATTATGAGTTGGAAGGGACCCACAAGGATCATCTAGTCCAACTCACCATCTAACACCCGTACAGAGACCGAGAGCACATCCCAGAGCGTAACACCAACCTAGATGCCTCACAGCCTAGCAGGCCACTTCGAGCCGGAAGGGGCCCAGGGTCATCCAGCCCTACACCCCCCAGNAAAAGTTGCAACTGGTTTTTTTGCAGCCACGTTTTTAACTAATTTTCTTCGTAAAATTTCTCCAAAATATTGTGTGAATTTCTGTTTCCAAGAGTCCAATTCACAAAATCCTAATATCTAATAGTGCACCCAGAGCATTTGATGATGAAAGAAATAGCACCACACAGGCTCCAGTTCAGCTCTTCAGCTATTAATGTCTTTGCCAAAGTGAAAATGTAGTTGAAAACAGTAAAAATAACCTTATTTTATTCCCTCATACATTTACACACTGCCGTTTCTACACTAGAAACTCCAGTTTCTTTTTATTATATAATGATCATATTACTAAAAGTCTGTAGGTATCCACATCAGAAGACATTCTGGCATAAAGGTTGTGCTATACTCATTAAGTGCCACATCTTATATCACCACCTTCCTCAGGTTTGGAAACCTCTCCTAGGTTTGCCTCAGCTCTATCAGCAGAAATATCTGGTGCTTTTTATAGGTGCTTTCTTTGGAAGAAGTGATGTTCTGAGTACTTAAGATGGCAAAACAGGGGTTATAGTGTTTCAGCAACAAGAACAGGCTTTTCTCCTAGTTAGGGCCTGGGACTTCTACTTATTTTTTTCCCCTGTCATAATTTGGAATCGTTGGCTCATTCCCAGGCTCAAAATGTACAATGTGCAGGGCAGTACGCTGGATGCGTGAGATGGGAGTTCAGAGCCTTGCTTTCTTGGGAGTATAGTAGTTAACTTTCAGCAACACACTGGTGTTCTCTTGACCTTACTGTACCCTATATTGGCTGCATGCAAGCAGTTTTCTTTAATCTAACAAAAGGGACTTTTACAGTTACATAAGAACTGAGAATGCTAAGAGGAGTGAGCTGCTTAGTATAATTCTTGTCCTGAGAGGTGCTTTTATTTCTTGTTTATCTCCTTTGATCTCAGAAAAGACGCTTTGTCATAGCCTAACCTTTTTCTTTGCTAGAAGAGAGTTGCTGGAAAAATAACTACCAAAAAACCCCCTAAAAATTAAATTTTCAGACATTACAGATAAGCTCTGTATCACTGTACTGTGCCCAACTCCCAATCACCTCTTTCTTGGTCTTAAGCCTGAATTTGCAAAGCCATCCTGTCACATATGCAGCCTATTTGTAGCCAATGATATAGTTCATAGCAGACATAGGACGAGAGTGCCTTCTGGTTCCATATAGTTAATGCTATCCTGAAGAAATTAATCTTTCCCCTACTGCTGCCCCATTTCTCCTGGAAAGCAGAGAAGTAGTAAGTCACCTAACTGAAACAAACTCTCTAATCTACATGCAGTATTTACCTTATTTAAAACATGTTACCATAAAAAATTACTTTGTTCTGGGTGTAGGATGGTGACATCTGTTTGTTTCTTGTCTATTCTCAGTCTCTATTCCAACCATGACATCAACTATTACAATCTCTGCATGCAGCAATTTCATTTAACTTCAGACTTATTTATCCATAACAGGTCTTTACACAAACATAAGAAATTCTGCTCATTGCAGTGAAATTGTCCAAGGTCACATCAGATACGAAGACGACTCAAAGAAGCTTTTTTTCCCCTCACCTCAAATGCAATTTCAGGCTGCTTGGTGTGCATAGTTTGTATACAGAATTCTACATTTGCCATGGAAGTGAGTGTTGGGAGTAATTTCATTTGCAGAACCCACAGGCTAGTTTTTTGCTAAATAACATTGCTCAGTGTGGTTCTGAAATTGCCTGCTGCTTTGCATCCTTCTTGTATGTTATGTCATCTGTGACTCATTTTTTTTGCAAATGGAATGAATTAATACAAAACTTTTCTTGAATTGATACAACCTTCATTCTTTCCTGAAGTTTACAGAGGTGGGAAGCTGAAGCATGAGCCCTCCTTACTTACCTAACATGGTTACATGCTCTGGAAGACAGTGTGGATGTGTTTCACTTACACTCTCTGGTAGCTGTATTTGCTTCCAAATGGTACTACACAATGATCTGAACTGAGCAGAATGCTAGACCTATTTAAGTTCATTTCTTGGACTCATGTTACCTTCCAGGGGCTGCATGCTACAAAAGGCATAAATCCTGACTCTAGAAACAATATTCATGCTTTTTATTTTATAGCTTGCTAATGTGACAGTTACAGCTTTTGCCACAAAGATATTTCAGGATGGCATGTACTTAGTCTAATCAATAATTCCCGTGGTTTTGGGGTTTTTTTAAACCACAAGGAATTAATTTTTTTAGATGGGGAACAAATATTCAAGCTATTTTATGTGGAAAACTAGGTATATGTACAGGCTTTTCCTAAGGTTCTAACACCAAAAAATGTCAAAATGGAGAGTTTGGTGCTTCTCTGCTTTGTTACCGCTAGTCTTGTGCTCTTCAAAGTTCATTGTCTCAAGAATACCTAGAGAAGCCTGATTCAACAGTATCTATTAAAAAATTTAGTAAAAGGGACAATGTGGGAGTGTCTGAGCTGACTAGAGTGAAAGCCTGTCTTCTTACTAATTGTGTCTTCAACTTTCATAAACTTCGTATTACATCAAAGATAAACCACATGTGCTGTTCAGCTACGAACATCCCATATCTCCCTCTGCATGGCAGCACTCTGGCTGCAGCAGTGTCACTCTGAGGAGGCTATAAGCCAAATATCCAGCCTTCAGGATGAGTCTGCAGCTTGTCCTGAGCATTTGTCACTCTTGCCACTTCTTTAGAAATATTCAGAAATATCTTTAAACTTGCTAGTTTAAGGATAGCTCAGACATGCCCACACTCAGTGCAGTGACCACAGCATGGTAAGTGCTGTTTCTCTAATTTTTCTCTATCGCTCCTTTGTGATCCACTTGGCTAAAAATAGGTTAAGATTCTTATATTAAAAAAGAGAAGGAAAAAACACTATGTGCACTTCTAGTATATTTTAGTTTATTAAAAAATATCAACCACAGACACATAATAAGGATGAAAACACCTTGCTTAAGTTTCTCTGTCTAGAACAAAATGAAATGGGCAAACTTAAGTTATATATCTATCAAAAGATTTTGGTTATGTTGCAAAGAATGAGTCCTGTATAGTCTTTTCCTATGTAATTAATGATATATTGAGATAAAATTAGAGTCTGATATTTGGAATATCCTCAATTTTTGTTACAATTCCCGAATGTGATTTCCTTCTTATGTCTGCTCCCTCTTTTGTTTAATTCAAATAGCAAAAAGAAGCCCTGCTCTAATTGATTGATTGTCTTATTTTTAATTTGTAGGAGTTACTTAATCCCTCTGAATTACAGCAGGGGGAAGCAACTTCATAAACCTGAGTAATGAGATTTCTCAAGCATTATTTTGTCATGAGAATCTTTTCGAGAATGCATATCTTTCCCAGAAAAGTATTTCATTAGAACATAATGGGTGAAATGGTGTGCTGATCCCAAATCTTGAGAGACTTCTCTTCCTATGAGATTTTAAATTCTTTCTCCTTCTACTGAAATCAGCCTTAGAGAAGGGATATGACATGACCTGGTTTGCCAACACTGATTAAAGGAGAATGTACAAGACATCCTGGTTGTTATTAAAAAATAGGATTAGAATTTTGGGACCAGGCACTTTAGGTAGTCTTCGTTTAATAATGTATGTTACATGGGTTCTTTTATTAAACATGGGAATAACAACAGTAATTATCATTATTGACTCGAATAAACAACAGCCAGCACTGAAAAGTTGCATGCTCAAGGGTTACAAATAGCTCTGTTTGGATTACCTTCCTTTTTTCCCCCTCCTAGAAAATATAGATGTGATTTAATATATTTAAATACAAAACATGGGTATCTAAACTAGATGTACGAAGCCATGAAAGACTTGCCAGCAAGTTGACTAAATTTCTGCTGGCTTTGTTTACTTTGCTGATATCTTTAGGGTCCAAACCTCACCAGATATGTTCTGTTGTTTTGAGGCTTGATGTTCTGAAAATGTGTTTTGCCAGCCAGCTAATGTCATATTGTTCCTTTGAAGGCATCAGATGCTGCAACTTGAGAACCTAACTACTGCTTGGCTTTACTGTATAGAATGATCAGTCTTCACCTTCGGTTGGCTTCCAGTAGCACAGCAACATTATTCCTCCAGGCATCAAAAAGATAATGAATACCCCTCAACCTCTTAATGCTTTTTCTTCCCTGTCTCGGTTACCTGCACCAGACGACTAATGTTTGAGTTCCATAGGTGATGTTGATACCAATGGAGGTAACCATGACATTTCAATTATTAATGCCCCGGGATCTGATTTTCACTAGCACAAGGACCCTGCAGGTTTTTTTAAATTCCATTTGGAGTTGTGAATTCTTTGTCATTGTAAAAGTGGACCCCACAGCTTTTCTCTGAGAAAAGGCAGAGAAAGAGCTGAAACTGTACTTTATCCGCCTTGCAGGTTAGATTTTTAAAGTAGAAGGTAACTTTAAAATCTTCCATCATTAAGACGATCTAAAGGGCCTGATATTTTTCTAAATAATTTCTGAAAGTCAGAACCAACCAGAGAGTGTTAACTGTTTCCATACCAATAGAAGGTATTTCAAAATTCTTGAGCCTCTTTTAGATAAAATTGAGTTTTTTGTTTGGAAAGCACCCTTGTTTCAAATTTTGGGATACTGGATTAAAAAAAAAAATTACATGCTATCTCTAAAATGAACTTTTCCTCTTCAATATAATTCCTTCTTTCTTCAGTGTGGAATGTATTGTTATTCTATGGGTTTTTTTAGACTATTTATTTACAGCCATTCGGGTTCTGTATAGTTTAGAGGAGGCTCCTTACTTACGGAAACATTTTGTTTTCTTAGAGTAAACTTCAGGGAGGGGAACAGAGGATGAGAACTGAAAGGCCACTGAGGTGAACATTGCCATATCAGCTTTGGAAGCAGAGAAGATGCAAGTTCACATCCTAGCAAATAACAACAATTTAAGAAGAATGTAAGTTCATTAATGTTTAAATGTGGTTCTCAATAGTTTATGTGCAACACAATTCAGTTGTGTGGTCCTGGCTGCTTTCAGAGAGGTACGTATTACTTGTCGTGTCAAACCTTTTAGTCTTCATTGCATCCTATAGCTCATTATGGGGGATTATATCTTCAGGTGAGGTAACTTGATTCGTTTATACACAAGCTGGGCAAGAAATCCATAAATATTTAAAACTGATGTATATTTACTAGTGTAATATTGCATATTGAATTAGTTACCTGTTTTGCCTGCCAGCATTTCAAAGCTTGAGTTTAATTATCACATTACCTAAGTCTGATGGCCAGTGTTTGTAATGGATTCATGCTTCTGCCCTCTCTTTCAGCTTCTCCTTAAGCTCTTCTGAGCTCCTTTGTGACACAGAGGAATTGAAATCTTGTCAGTTTATTGCACTGACAAATGAAAATAGGTGACTAGTGTTGATTGTCTTTCATATTTCATACTCTGCTTGCCAAGAGTGTCTCATATACTGCAATCATTTAGAATCCTACACACTCAGGGTAGTCATGGTTTTCAGACTGATTGCAGTCAGTTGACAAAGAATGTAATCATGAACAGATGCTCATCAGTAGCCACGCCTTCTTATAATTACTTAGTATCAGAAGAAAAAATTAAGATACAAAGGACGGTTTAGTCATACGGTCTGATCTCCTCTGTATCCCGTGCCATTAAATTTCTCACATGTACAAGCAGTGTGAGGGCAGTAACCTGCATTTGGCTAAAACTTTTCTTCTGGAAAGACATCTTGTCCCGGATGGGGGACATGTAACCATCACAAATGTCTTGGTACCTTTGTTAGCTTGTTCCAGTGATGCATTGTTACCTTAAGAAGAAAAATGGTATGCTTTATTTGAATTTGTCTGACTTCAGTTTCTACTACAGCTTCTTGTTATACCATTCTCTCCTAGATTAAAGAGCCCTTCAGAATTCATTTTTTTTTCTCCGTAGAGCTACTTAGGTGCTGTAATCAATTCAATCTTTTTGATGTGATAAACAGATTGTGCTCTTTAAGTCTCACTTAGTGTTTTTCTTCAATTCTCAAGTCACATTTTCAGATCATCTGTGATTTTTTGATGTTTTTTTTCCCCAATACACGGGCATGAACACAGTATGCAGCATCATCAGTGATACGTATATCCAGAGACAAAACTGTCTCCCCTACTTCTTACTCCCCTGGTGCAGGTTAAAATATAGTAACTATAATTATAGTAACTATGCTTTAGTTAGCGTAAATGTATTTTGTTTGACAAGGTCCAGTTTGCCACTCATTTCAGACTACTTCACATCGTTATTCAGTACCTTTACCATCTCTTTCCTTTTTTATGTCATTTTCATATATGACCCCCTTCTCACAGGAACATACTCTTACTTTAGTGTCCGCTACTTTTTGTCATCAGTTATTTTGGCAAAGCTTAGCCACTTTAGCATCCGCTTAAATGATATCATGGGGCACTATATTTTCTTTCAGACTGTCTTAAAAGTTTAAATCATCAATATGCATGATACCAATTGAACAATCTCGTCAAAGAATAAATTTAGAGAAGTTCGATTAGACCTGATCGTCATAGAAAAGACTGGAATTATTTCTGTCAATTTCTTTGAAAAATTTTAAATGAAATGTTACAAGCATTAATATTTAGGGTGCTGATGTTGGCCTGCATTTTCCTGTCATTACACTTGCCTGTTTTTGACTATTGGTATAAGATTAGGACCCCTTTGGAATTTCACAAAACAAGTGAAAGAGCCCAAATATCTAGTCTGGATCTTAGAGTAAAAGTTATCTAAGTTTGCTTATAGAAGAGTGGTCATGATTCCTATCTTTCTTAATTACTAGCAGGCTGGAGCACTTCTTTATAATCCCCTTGAGATCCATCTACTTCTTTCTTTTGTAGCACGAAAGTACTGACTGAACATATTTATATTTTCCATATCAACACAAAACCACCTATGAGCTACATATGCTGATGGGCCAGTACCATCACTGTATTTTTTCTTTATTCCTGATACACTTTAAATATCCTGTTTGTCTTTAGCTCTTACAATCATGGATTTTTCTCTTGCCTATTAATCTAGTGAATTGACATTGTAACTTGTAATTCATAGCAACTGTAAATTCTAGAATTTCTATTTGTTTTCCATTGTCTTTCTAACTGCCACTTCTGAGATTTTACAGTAAAGTTACTGTCTTCTGTGATTGCAAAGTCACAGTTTTTTTGCCATTTAATAGAGAGCTCCTTTTTTAGCGTTCACACTAAATATGTTTTTCCTTGTCAGTTCCCCTTACTGTTTTTCTCAGTTTGGGGAAATGAGGTCTTTTGAAGCATTAGAAACACATAGTTTTGACTGGGCCTGTCTTTCATTTACTCATGATGGATACAATCAGATCATGATAGCTTGTTCCCAGGCAACTACGAACTTTTTAATTTAGTGATATCTACCATTCTTTTCTATCACAATGAGGCTCAAACACTTATCTCCTGCAGTCTAGGATATCTACTTGTCCACAAAATTACCTTCTCCAATGGTAGAAGTTATTAATGACTTGGCAGAGTCTGCTGTTGAGCTACAAAAGGACTACATTTTTTCCCCATGAATAAGGAAAATTAGGATACTACATGGGAAGAAATGTTTAATTCAAATTCAACTATTTCACTAGCTTTTGAAAATCTTTGTCAAACTTTAATCAGGCCCGAATTTTAAGGGAAGACATGAATTTTTTGGAGCATTGGTAGTAAATTTTTAAACACTTTCAGACCCTTTTGGGACAAAACCACTAATGCCTTATGTCAAAAAGAAAGCTTGTTTTCTTTTAAACTAAATTTTAAGAGGTACAAATAGGAGGAAATAAAGGGATGAGAAGTGAGAAGATGCGGAGGGGCAGGTGCTGATTTCTTCTCTTTGGGAACCAGAGACACAACCCAAGGGAATAGCCTGCAGTTATGTCAGCAGAGGTTTAGGTTAGATACTACAAAGAGGTTCTTCACCTAGGCAGTGGTTGGGCATTGGAACAGGCTTCCCAGGCTCAGCGGTCACATCACCAAGGCGAACAGAGTTCAAGAAGCATTTGGATGGTGTAATTCTTGGGGCGTCCTGTCCGGGGCCAGGAGTTTGACTCTATGATCCTTGTGGGTTCCTTCCAACTCAGAATATTCTGTGATGATGCGAAAACTGCCCTCGGCGGCCGTGCTGATTGCCAATCTCCAGGAGCGACCCGCAGCCCCGCGGAGGGTTCTAAGGCACCCGCTCAGGCTTTAGAGGCACCAAAACAAACTGTCACAACCAGCGACAGCCACGAACCCCAGACTTCGCAATAAAGGCGGCCCCCGGGCATTAAACACCCCACCGTGCCTCCCCTCGCTGCAGCCGTGTCCCGTCCCCCGCCCCGCCGGGGAGGAGGCGGATGGCGCCGAGCCAGCGGCTCCAGGGTATTAAAGGGCGGCCCGGAGGCAGCGGGGGTGCGGGGCGAAGGCTGCGGGCTCGGTTTGTCTCGGCGCGGGAGCGGCCAGGGCCACGCCGGGGAGGTGCCCCCCAGTCCCACCGCGACGGCGAGATGGAGGGTAAACGCCGGGGGGGCCGGGGGGCACAGCGGGCACAGCCCCGTGTCCCTCCCTTCTCTTCTCCCCGCTTCAGCCGGGAGAGGCTGGGAGGAGGGAAGCGCGTCGCTCTCTGCCCCGCTCGGGGTTTTTAGCCCCTTCCAGCAGCCTCCCCGCCACGGGTGTCACTGAGCCTGGCGAGGAGAGGGACCTGTGGGCAGAGAAGAGAGTCAGGGTCGTTTGGCAGCCCAGGCGCTGCAGGCGTAGGCTGCTTGTTGGATACCTACGTATAGCCTCCTTCTGTTACAGCGCAGCAGGAATGGTTTATGAAGGTACAGAGTCTGCTGCTGTTATAAAACACTGTTCTGCAATGCTTTTTTGGAGGAAATACATGATCTTTGAAGAGTGGTGCCTTTTATTTTAACTTTTTTTTTTTTTCCTTTGGGTACCGGAATAAAACAGGCATGCTAATACAGTGATTTTCTTTGGAACAAGAGGTCTCAGTAAAGGAGAAGTTAATCCTGTTTTATAAATGTATGATCCAGGTTTTTACCTGCATTAAGGGGAAGGCCTTGCATGATTAAGTGATGAAAAGTAAAAGCTGACCATATGTTTATGAAAGTTGGGAATGTGGATGGCCTATGGCTGGTACAATAATGAGACTGCTGGAGGAACTTAGCAAATGCAGGAATTAAATTGTGGTACACCTAGCAATTAGATGTGCAAGGTTAAGAAACAAGGAAATCTTCAGTCTTGTGAGTGGAAGTTTCTTGCTGAGTCAGGAAATAGGAGAAGTATTTGCAGGTGGCCGCCTCCTCTCCCACAGGATCAGTATTCTTGATAAGAATTTCTCCGCTTATCTCAAATTGGGAATCTCTTATGATTTTCTTCCCCCCCCCCTTCTTTTTTTGTTACCCTAAAAAGGGATGAAAGAGTAAAAATGTTTTTATTCCCAGTCTGAGGAGTCTCCTATCTTGTCTCCCAGAAGTTCGGTGTCTTGCACTCATGGGTAATCCAAGTTATTAGCACTATGTATATTGGTGGAAAAGTCTCCAAACAAAATATTTGAAAGAAAAGTCCAGAAATGTAGTATTTTATAAACATATGGCCCCCTTTCGCTTTATTTGATGTAAATTGAATGAGCATTGTAAAGTTACATGGCAATTCTAGTATGATATGGTGATACATGTGAGATAATGTGATCTGGTCTGCATATTAGTCTAAGGCTGTACTGTAATAACAGCTGTACTACGTGAGTAGCAGGAGCAATAATGTCTGAGTGACACCAGCTCCAAAAGTGATTTGCTTCAGATGCAGCTTATATTTATATCCTCTGCCAGGACACCACCAAAGATACCTTGCCGGTAGTGACTAAGAGAGAGATCCTGGTGGTTTAGCTGGCTAGTAGTGTTGTTGTACAAATATTGCCTGGTATGCTACCAGAAGTCTAATTTCCTTCCCAAACCATTGGCTTGTGCTGGTAAGGCAAGATGTGTCTGGTGATAATATGACCTCAAGCCTTGTTGCTGCAGGTTTTCCAATCCCCCCATGCAAATATGAATCCACTGTTAAAACCAGATCGTCTGGGCTGAGATGTGCAGTTCTGTTTGTGGTGCTGATTTTATGGGCTCTTACCTTTTAAGATTATATTAGAAAGCATTTAGGAGACAAAGACCAAAGGCACCTGCCTGTGGCAGCACTAGAATTCTGTTTCCTTTGCACAACTGGAGCAGCTGGCCAAGTGGATACAGTTGGAGTGGGGGCTTGTGTGTGCATGGAGTTAATGCTTGCAGTGCCTGCTGTGGTGAGACCCTGGGGTGACACTGTGTGTTCTTTTCCTTAGTTTTTTTTCCCTTTTCTTTTTTAAACACTGTTAATCTATCTGAAAGTGTGCACTTGAGTTTCATCTTCCTGGTTCCTAATTAAGCCTAATTTCTCACAGCTATCACCACTGTCCATAAGGGAAACCTTAATGACTATCCAGGGATGAGTAAGAGGGGTTTTTTTTAAGGCTATGCTTCCACTAACGCAAAAGACAGCAAAATCCCATTAATGAGGGGGCCAAACTGTTAATTTCTACTAGCTGTACAGAGGGATTTTGATTACATATATCCTTCAATCCTTTGGCATCAGGGTAGTTTTCCAAGGTTGTTTTGGCATGGAGAAAGCTTGGCAAATTCTGTATTTTGAGAAAAAAAATACAGGTGAGCTCTTCCCTTGTGGGGAATAAGTATTAAGCAGAATCTCAAGCAAGTTGCTAGCTCATCAAGTATAACAAACAGAGTCAGAGCTGGAAACCTCAAGAGGAAGAGAGCAGTCAGCATTTCTGCAATATGTTGCTTTTTAACTTCTGAATTACTGACTGTTCAGTGTGTATATGGTATGTTTGGGGCATTATGTGGTTTATGTCACCAGCCAGTTGGAGAGGTGAGTCAGCAAACCTTTTGTGTAAGATGTTGCTGTGTTGCCATCTCAAACAGCTGTAATATGAAGCGTGGTGAACCATGCTGGAGGTTGGTGTGAATTTAAGGATCTGGTAATGTGACACTCGGGTTGGTATTTTGGTCAGAGCAGAGGTATAGGGTCTCTCCAGTGTCTTAAAATCTGATCTGATAAGGGATACTGGAATCTTTGCCAATATAACTTCATCAGAGGAAGGGGAACAAGTGTTCAAGAAATGAATCTTGCGTCAGATAAAGCCATTCTCTGTGACAGCATTCATGGTGGCTTAAAATTAATAAGAATTTTCTTGGCAGTTAATGAACATTTAGTGAAGAAGCTTAATTTGACATTTGAGAAGTTCAATAAATAATTTTTCTTTCTTGATTAGGGCATCTTCTATGCTGTCACTTATCTATGCAAAAATTGTCACTTTTTAACTCATTGAAAGGTCTTGTTGCATTCTGATTCAGCTGTTATTGCCTATTAAACAGTTTAAATTTCATGTGCCGTAATTTCCCAGTCCTTGACTATTTTAAGCTGCTTGCATCTCTAAAGACCATTTATATGTGCATAAGCATTTATTACGCATTCAATCCAGAAAAAATGGACGTATTGAAATAGGTCTTTGTATTTCTCTGACTTCCCCCGCCCTGTGGTCAGGTTTGGGATAGGTTTTTATGCTCATCCCCAATGTGTATGGAAACTACTTCTTCAAGCTTTGCAAAAATCAAAAATTAAATATCTTATGACCTTTCTTTTTTGTTTTGTATTATGTCACCTTGTGTAGAGGTTCTTGGAGGTAGTTGATTGTAAAACACTGATAAGTCAAGGATACTCAGCAGGACATGGCTAGTGGGTGCTTTTCCCCCATCTGTGCACACAAGTTATCTTACTTTGGCATTAATGGGGTTTACATATGTGCAATGAGGGAAGAATAAATTGAAAAGGCAAATGGCTGTTACTTCATGGCATGTCAGTAGAGGTTGTTTCTGTTGATTTATTGTCAGGTCTATGCGAAAGATAATAAAAGGTGCCTTTCACCTGGTTCAGATGTATGTATGTCCATCTGTATTACTGTTTCTTGAGTGCACATGATCTTTTTTTTAATGAAAAACTTGACAAGTGTCAGTAAGTAGAATTGTTTTTTAAAGTAAAAGTCACTGGAACAGAAATTTTTCAGTGCTATGAGTATGGTGAGCAAAGTGGTTCTCAGTGACTGAGGCCTTTTATCAGCAAAGCAGCAATAAATCTACAAAGTAGTTGGTTAAATCTAGATAATTTCGAAGAGCTCATGCCTCAAAAGCTTGGATGTCTCTGCCCTTTGTCATGTCTTATCTTATGTAAGCTGAAAAGCCTCATAAAAATCTTGTCCATTGGCAAATGTCAGGATCTCAACAGGAAAGGTTGTTTCTAGGTGGCTTGGCGTCTCTCTACTCATTACATGGCAAGGCAGCTTCCAGCGTCTTATTGAGCTGCTTAAATTCTTTTTTCTCAAGCAGACCTACTCCATTGCTCAGGGATTGACCCCCCCTTTGATGCCAATATAGTATCATGGTAACAAGCTGTTGCACAAGCCTGGAGGGGAAAGAGTGAGCACCAAGTGCTGTAGATGCCTGGTATTTGGTTTTAATGCTAATGCTGAGGTCAAATGGGTGATTGAAGTGTTGGCATGTTCAAAAACCAACCAACTAACAAAGAAACCTGAACAAAATCTGCCTTTGTTAGAGGAAAAGTGGAAGACATGGATGCAGTCAGAGTACAGGTGTTGTCTTAACTCTTTGGGCCTCTCTAAAATGCCATGCTGCCATAGGGATCAATACAGCCTCATTGGTGAGCCCTAGCATGCAGAGTATGGTCAGACCTGTGCTTCTGCCAGGCATCATCCAGGATGATGCTCTAGAAAAGGTCTGTTTATGTCTTCCACTGTCACTTGGCAGTGTCACCAAGCAGCTTGGACTCTTGCAGCTTGGGAGGATCATAGAATCACGTAGTATTCCGAGCTGGAAGGGACCCATAAGGATCATCTAGTCCATCCAGGGATCGAACCCACAACCTCGGAGCCATGGGCCCCACGCTCTGTCCATCCAAGCCTCCCATTGTCTAGACCATGTCAATGACTTCCTCATCCAGTCCTTTCTCAAACACCTCCAGGGATGATGACTCCACCACCTCCCTGAGCAGACNTCTACTATCTGGTAGTTCAACATTTGCCCCCAGCTTGGTATCATCTGCAAACTAGCTAATGGTGAACTCAATTCCCCTGTCCATATCATCAGTAAAGATATTAAACAGTGCCAGGCCAAGCACTGATCCCTGTGGGACTCAACTAGTGACTGGTCGCCAGCTGGATGTGGCAGCGTTCATCAAAACTCTCTGAGCTCATCCACCCAACCAATTCCTAACCCAATGCAGGAGTTTCCCAGAAATCACACAGCTAAACTCAGGGCAGGCACGATCTGAAGGGCTGTTTCCAGAGCCCTGCTGGGTACCTCTGCTATGTAACTGATCTCTGATGATCTGACCAGCAACATTATACCCGTCTGTGCAATGAACCTTGCTCCATTTTGAAAGTGCATTGAGCTACTTTGAACTGATTTTATACTGAACTATGTAATATGCTAATTAATTGTTAATATCTACATAGAAACTAATTAGTTCAGAGGATCCACGTACTAGTAGGCTAGAAAGTTATATCCTGATTTACTATTCACTAGTTTCTCTGTGCTAGTAAATAAGGGCATATCTCAAGACTATGTTGTAGCCATGAGTTAATGGATATCAATTGCAAATCCTTTGTAGGAAGCAGAAAGTATGAAAGCATTTATGATATTAAGAAAAAGTAAGAGGAAATGAGTTGTTTTGACTGTAACTTGAGTGTATAGGTAACACTTCCGAAATTAAATTTAGAATTTTTATCTATTTATGCAGTTTTAACCTGCATTGAATGCCATAAAAATCAGTTTTAATAAACTACTGCTTTCTTAGTAAATTTTGAAAGTCTGGAGCTAAAAATTTATTTTATATTATGACTAAAAATATTGTTTTTACATGAAATTACAGGCTGTCATGAACTCTTTTAAATCAAGTAGCAGATTTTCCATGTGGAAAAAAAAACCCTATTTGTGTCTTTAATGATTTATTTTTTTCCCCCCAATGAGAACCAGAAAAATCTCAGGTACTGCATATATTCTATGTGGGTCACACATGTTCATCACTTTTGTCTGAACTCAGCCTCCTGAAGTTATCTTGGCTATCCCAAGTGCTATCAAGTGCCTTTGACTGACTTGGATTTAGTCACTTTCCTACAGAAAAAGCCAACATTCAGTAAATGTTCAATATCCATGTGCAACTTTTAATAAAAATAAAAAGAATTTTGTTTCTCAGATGCTTCTTACATTGTTAGCAGGTGTTAAAAATTAGAACATTTGAGCTGAGTGACTCATTGGGTTCAGGGAGTAGGGATTGCCGTTTCTCAGTTTTGCATCGAGGTGAATTCTGACTCTCCACAGCCATTCTTCCTAATTAGAAATGTTACAGCATAAATCATTCCTGCAGTTACTTGGTTAGGGCCTTGCAAAAATGTTATGAAATATTAACATCAGTTTCTGAGGTTTGGCTGCATAAAGATTTTTGATTATTTTTTCTTAACTTTTGTCTGCTGTTTTTGGTGTCTTCCCTGCCCATGCTGCCCCGACCCCCTGCTCCCCACTTCCCCCAAGTAAATTCTGCCTAGGGCTGTCATGTATAGCAAACACTTGGAACACAGCAAATGGGCAAAACATGACAACATGTCACGAGCATTCCACTGATAAGGGTTCCTCCCCAGAACTCTGGAAATGTGTATCTCTGAAAGTAGGACCTCTGTCCTAGTGTGGACCTTGCTGGGTCTCCTCTCCAGATTCCACTCTTGTCCCAACTTTTCCTTCCAGAATGAGAAATCTGGGTGTGAGATGGAGAATAGGAGCCATCTGTTGTGCTGTTGCTGTTCAGTGCTAGCAGTGTTCTCAATGAGCCTATTCAGGGGCTTTTAAGCCCATACAGAAGCACTTTTGTTTTCCTTGAGTCCTGCTCTACAAAGGTCACATTTGCCTTCTCACAGTTGGAGGATTCCTGTGGGAGGAGGCAGTTGCAGCCCTTCTGAGGGGGAAGAACCCAACTTGTTCTCTATCCACAGGCCTGACCCATAAACCTGCAAAATAGGAATATGTAATATAGGAGGAATTGCAAGAGTCCTACCACAGTGTGCCTAGGTTTGGTTTTTGGTTTGGGTTTTTTTTTTCCCATATGGCTGGCTTTACCAAGACACTAACTCATTTTATATAATGGACTTTAAGAAACCTGCATCTCCTTTACTTTACAACAGGCCTGGGAAATCAGCTTAGTAAGAAACAATGTATTTTTGAACTAAAACTGGAGTGGCTTTACTTCATTCAGGTATATAGAAAGCAGTGATTAAAGAAACAGAAGTGTGTTTAATGAATGTATATACCAAGGGACTTAAATTGCTGCATAGTGTGGAACAGGTTTGTATTTTAACATGTTGATACACAACATGGCAGACAATAATCCATTAAATACGGTGGTGTGGAATCTTGACACTGAAGTCAGTTATTTCTTTTGCTAGACATACTGAGGTCTTCTGAAAAATGTCCTGTGACTAGATCATACAGAATGAGAAATTTAAAATTTGTTTCTTCTTAATGCTTACAATCATTGTTGTATTTTTTACAAAACAGAAATAGGCCTTTGGTCAAAGCCAGCTTTTTGCATTCCCTTGAATAGTAAGTGGTGCTAATACAGTGTAAACTGAACAGGATTTGGCCCTGGCATTCAAGCACAAGCTACTCATTCACAACAACCCCTTTCTGTTTCCTCATTTTCCTTGTGAGCAGTAAATCTTTTTTGTCATTTCATGCTACTCTCCCAAATATTTTTACACTTTGTTGTTAAAATAGGCCAAGTACAATGCTTCAGTTTCTTTTTGTAGTGCAAGGATTTAGCAGTTAAATATGGAAACACAGATGCAGCATTTAAAACACTTGGTAGTGCTTATATAAAGATATAGAAACATCTGAAAAAAGTTTATTTTTTCTGTACATCATTCCAGCTCCAATTAATTTATGTTTTCTGCTGGAGAAATAATATTGATCATAAAAATGAAATACTGGTTGGACATTCTTAGGCTCCTGTAGTAGAATATTTCTTTCAGGATGAAATGTGGGAATTATGAGCTTGATTTTGCTGCTGCTGAAGCCAGTGGCTGAATGCCCAATTGCCTTCAACTGGAGCAGGACTGAGTCTTCTGTTTTGTAGAAAGATATCTCAAACAGTCAGTAATTCTCAATCTCTGTTTTAAAGCATTTCCATTTGGTAAAGTTTTAGTTCTGTTTCAAGCCTGGACCCATTTGGCTGAAATTGTATTTGATGTGTTTTCTGGAAGTCTGTTTTCTTAGTCTGCTTAGGAGGCTGTTTCTGTATTCTCAACCAGAAAAGAACATATTTATTTTTTTCCCTACCATGTTTGAAAACAAGAGGTACATGTGACAAGATGCTGTTTCTCTGAAGAGGGCTTCATGTGGAACATGTTCCTTTAGTGCAGTCGGGTGTATTTGAGACAGATATATAAAAGGCCCAAATTTCTTGGAAAATGTTTTGAGCATATGTATTATCAGTTCATAAATGCAGTGTGTGTTTCTTAGCATAGATGCTGAGCTCTGAGAAGGTGTTGAAGGCATGCTATTTAATTTGTGTACTGTGACATAAAAAGTGAACCTAGGACCTTTCTGGAAGTTCAGCTATCTAAAACATAATAAATTGGTCATTGGCTCCTTTAAAAAAGTGATAAAAAGAAAAACTTATAGAAATTCAGATGTATATCATCTACTTAGTTTTCCTTTTCAGGGTTTCACTGCAAACATGAGGAAACATGTTTATTTTTTGGTAAAGAAGAGTCTGGAGATCTCATAAGTCTAGAAGTCAGACAGATATAAGTAGAAGATTAAATATCGTGGCATTTGATACTTTGATAAAAATCATGAGAGATGGGAATAGTGTATAGATCCAGATGTGATTTGAAAAACCTGAAGACTTTTACCTCGGATTGTGAAGTAATTTTCTTTTAATTTCTAGTCATGATCTTATGGTATCTTCCAGAGCAGAATTCAGCTCAACAAGTTCAGATTGAAATGTTAAATGATAACTAAAAAATGATTGAGAAAGTAATAAATAATTGCGAGAAGTATTATTCCATAAAATAAAAATGTGGGCTCAAGCACAACAACTCTTTGTTGACTCTTTACACAGGTAAAATGCTGTTGAAATGAAGGCTCTTTCATCCCTTCCTTCTAACCATTCTGCTTTGCTTTTTTCTTTCATAGGCTGTGCTCAAATTCCAACACAGATGTGGGAATTAGGAGTAGTCTATTACCCATTTTTCAGGGCATATCTTTTTCCTCAGGATCCACAAAGTGTCCTAGGGAGACTGTAAATTGTGTGTAGAGGTGAACAGACCTGCTTTAAACAGGGAGCTGTTAGACATCATCATCCAGCCCCCCCACAGCCATGGTAGAAAAAGTAAAGTAAAATTCTGGTTCTGCTTTTCACAGAATTCCCGGGACAAGATAACTGCAAAGTGATGGAAGTACTAGTATTTTCTCTCTGTGCGAAAATGAGAGGGGTAGGGCTGATGGAGTTACCAACAGAAACCTTTTGCACAGCTCTGGTTCTAGCACAGACCAGAGAGATGAAGCAGAACAACAACAAAAAAGGAGTTTGTGAATTCTCTCGCTCCACTATCTATTCTTCTTGTTTCCAAAGAAATTATCAGCATCTGTGCTCTCTGGTAGATATTCATCTCCCATATAGTTTTTTAGACCCTGTCTTTTTTTATTTTTTCTATAGAAACAAAGCACCTTTGGCAGACATGGAGATGATAGCATCTCCTGGTGATGTTAAGGCCAAGATTCTTTTTTGTGTTTATGTTAAACTCTGAATAGTACTTCGGCAGCTATTTATGCATCAAATAACTAAGTCTCAATTTAAAAATAGTCTCTGTTCTGTCTGTCCAAAGACCTAGTGCCTTTCAATTCCTTGGTAATACGTGGTGTTTTAAGTCTTGCAAAGTTGACTTACTAGCTTGTGTTTTTCAGAGAGAAACCTCTAAGACTTTTACAAAGCTGTGGTTTCTTTACAGTGCCTTGGCTGTAATGTGCTGGGAAGCATGATGAGAATTGACATTTTTGATGTCTGAGATTTTCCCTCTTTGCCTGTTAAAGATTTAATGCTTTTTACCTGCTTGTTCTCTGTGTCCCATAAGAACATTTATGTTTCTCCTGCAACAATGTGCTGAAGGCTACTTTGTTCAATAAAATTTAGCGTATTGCCCATTTGGATTAAAACCAGAAGTAATTTCAGAAATGTGTGTGTACATGTGCTTAATTTTTATCAGCAGCATTTTGGGAAGCCTGAGGTCTTATCTCATGTTAGAATTTTGTATTGTTTGTCATATTTCTCTTGATAAGTCAAAGTGAACCAAATAGTTTCTGAGTACTCAGAAAATAAAAGCTCATGGGATTGACAGGGTTTCTTTCAATCAATGGACCTTGGAGTGATGCACCTTTCTAAGCAGCATTGTTGTTTTTCTATATCCTCCTGTGCATGAGGAGCTGTAATTATGATAAGAATGATGGATGTGTCAGACTGAAGTGTCTAGGAGTCTTCTGGAAATTTGATTGTTGATTTAGACCTGTGGAAGAGCCACCTGTCTTCTGTACTTTGTAACTGGAGCAAAAATTAAAGCAGAAGATAGAGTTGTTTGAAGCATAGGATTTTCTTAATACATTACAGCCTTCCACCATTCTCACTGTAGATGAAGATGACCCTTCATGGCAGTGCTACCTGGTTTTATAGGTTTTAGCTATTCTAAGGCAAGATCCATGAACAGATACTGTCTGTAATGCAGATAATTTGGCTTTGGCAATTACCGCTACTTCTTTCAACGCTCTACTGTTTCAAATGTCTGTTGCCTTGATACGTATCTCCAGATGTCTCACTTTCATCCTCATCCTCATGTTGATGAAAACCAGAGTCCTGATCTTGCCGTATGAAATCAATACATGAAATGGATACGTAGTTGTCACTGTAGGCCAGTGTCTTATAAGCATCTTGGATGTGCTTGCAGAAGTAATGTAAAGGAGGATGTAGCAAGGCGTTTACGGAACACATCAGGAGAGTACGTCTCGTGGGTAAAGGTGAGGGAAGGGAAAGAGGTCATTGCTGGAGAAGCGAATAAACAAGATAATCTGCCTAGTAGGTTATTGTAATTCGTGGCTGAAGGCCCTTAATAGGATAAAGGGAGAAAGAAATACATGTGCATGATATTGACAGCAATCTCAAGAGTTTTTTTCTTCATGAAGTGTGGGTCAGTGATACACTTTGCAAAGAATGCAGAAGACTCAGAGCTGCCTAGTGAGGAGTACCATACAGGAAATTAAGCTGAAAATTATTTCAGAAAAAAAGGGGAGCAGAAGGGATGGCATGTGGAGGGACACATTTTCAGCTAAGGAAGGTGCCCATTATCTTTCACTGTATTTCTGTTTATCCAGCTGTAATGTGTTCTAAGCCAGGACTGTATTTTTCTCTGTGTTTGGAATGTCCCTTCAATGCTTTTGTGTGCCACAGAAACAGCAGATACAATAGAGTAGGTTATTATTACCTATAGAATAGAAGTAACATGTAATTTTTTTTTTGTCTGTAAAGATTCTTCCACCGAAATCTAGGATTTTTGTACATGCAAAAAGACTGTGAGTATTTTCCTAAGTTGGATAAATCTTCAGCAATGAAGGAATTTTTTTTTAGTTTGTTATTTAGTTATCCAGGTCTTGCTCTAATAAGTTATTTACCTTACAGTTGGTGTTTGCAAAGAGGAGATG
Source organism: Pitta sordida (assembly GCA_013390025.1). Classification (NCBI taxonomy): domain Eukaryota; kingdom Metazoa; phylum Chordata; class Aves; order Passeriformes; family Pittidae; genus Pitta; species Pitta sordida. Next base: position 547,978 of record WEKX01029292.1, read on the forward strand.
CTCCAGAAGAAGAATGCTGTTTTGGTGGATGGAGTAATTCTAAATGGTCCAATAATGGACTCAAAAGCAGGAGAGAAGTTTGTGGAAGAAGCCTGTAAGCTTATAATGGAAGAAATTATCCAGAAAGCTGGTGATGTAAGAGAAAAGGTAAAGCAATAGAGTGTTGCTGGAAATTTGTAACAGATAATGAACAATAAATAACTTTTTTATAAGGTGTATTTTATTGCCCTTTAAGTAGCCTCAAAATTGCTTCTAGTCTGTGCGTGGTTCTGAAATAGAAAGACAGCCTTACAAATTAAAAAAGAATATATTATAAAACCTTCCAATAATTTAATGAGTACACATATCTGCCAGAAAGTAATGATTTCTTTTTTTTTCTAATCTGAGTACAATGATCATCTTCTATGAGATCACACATGGCTGTAGAGTTTTCCTTGTTTGGGGTGGGATGAATGATTTGTGTGATTCTCAGGGGCAATGGTGTTGGAGCAGGAGTAGCAGTGGATATGGTACCATGGTGTTGAGTACTGTGTGCAGTTCTGGGCTCCCCAGTTTAAGAAGGATGTTGAGCTGCTTGAGAGGGTCCAGAGAAGGGCAACAAGGATGGTGAAAGGACTGGAGAACAAGCCCTGTGGGGAGCGACTATGGGAACTGGGTTTGTTCAGCCTGGAGAAGAGGAGGCTCAGAGGTGACCTTGTTGCTGTTTACAACTACCTGAGGGGAGGTTGCTGCCAGGTGGGTGTGGACCTCTTCTTTCCCGCTGATGACACCAGAATGAGAGGACATGGCCTCAAGCTACGCCAGGGGAGGTTTAGACTGATTGTTAGGAAGAGGTTCTTCACAGAGAGAGTGATTGCTCATTGGAATGGACTGCCCAGGGAGGTGGTGGAGTCGCCATCCCTGGAGGTGTTTAAGAGAAGACTGGATGAGGAGCTTAGTGACATGGTCTAGCTGGGGGTGTTGGGCTGGATGGTCCTGTGGGTCCCTCCTGGCTTGGAGTGGCCTGTGCGCCTGTGAGGGAACTAGGTTTATGTTCACCACTCGGGTGTGCGTTCGATCTGGGGTGTGCGTTCGATCTGGGGTGTGCGTTCGATCTCTGTATGGGCGTTAGATGGTGAGTTGGACTAGATGATCCTTGTGGGTCCCTTCCAACTCATAGTATTCTGTGTGAAAGGACAACATTATGAGATTTCTGTGGGTTTTGCAGATCTTCTGCCTGAGAGGCTATACAGGAAGAGGACCTGCAAATAAATCATACTTGCCTTTGGGCATGTACTGGTTGCTCCCACAGCTTGGCAGAATAGGATCTGAAAATGCTGTGGTTACAAATCCTTAGCTAAGGACGGAATTTGAGCTGCAGCCCTTTTTCTGTTCTGCCTTGCAGCATTCCCCACTCTAATTTTTATGGTTGAGCAATGCCCGAGATGCAATAAAACCCACATCCCAGGAGACGGGTTTACCAGATATGTTTTCTTGTGTTGTGCTGTCTTGCAATGGGAAGTTGTGTGAAAGTAGTGCTAAATGTGCTGTTTGCCATGTACCTTTATAACCTCTTCCTTCTGGCTAACCCCATTCACTGATGGTGTCTACCCCCTCCTCATCACTAGGTCTGTGAATGGCAAGCCCCTGAAACTCTTAAGCAGATTCTTGACCTGGAAATGAGGGACACCGGAGAATGTCATCAGAAACTCGTGCAACTCTGCCGGGATGTTATACAATACAGCGTCAAAACCAGTAGGAGTGTGATTTCTAGTGCAGTTATTTTATATGCTAACTTAGGAAGACAGGATAATGTTTACAAAGCTCTGTCACCTTTCAGGGAACCAGGGGTATGAATGTTTGTTTTCTGCCTGCTTATACAAATGTGCAAACACTTGGCTATGTTTCTGTTGTTTGACTGAATGCCGGTCACTATAGGTTTGATTAAAATGTGTACTAATGGCAAACCAAGCAAAAACTAATTAATGTAATGCCTTTGGCACTAATGGTAAATTCTGTCATTTTGAAGTTTTGTGAAAGTCACCTAGAGAAGTATGGTATAACAGTCTAGCAAAACAGGCAGGCTTTGTGTGTGATTTCCTGCTGTCTGAGTGATGAGATTTGGAGTTGCTATCATTGCCCTCATACATTCTTAGTGATGATTACCTTCCATTTATTATTGTTCCTTTTGAGCAGTAGTTTTGTAGGGTGTTAATTTTACTGATGGGCAGTAATTCCTGATCCAGACATCATGAGAAGAGAGCCTGCAGTGTTTCAGAGACAGTATGCACATCTCTGCAGGATTAGTTCTCTACGGCTAACCTTTCTGCAGCGTGTGTAGGATAATTCAATCTTAGCAAAAAGGGATGAACAACATCTGTTCAGGAAATATTGCTGTGAATCAGTAGCTCAGGATTTCATACGTGGCGTGGCTTAGGCTGTGTTTTGGAAAGTGAGAAGGACATTTAGTATAGTTCCTTGTGCTTTTCTGGGCTGTATTCGCTGCTGGAGTCACTGTTGCTATGAAGTCAAAAGGGTAAAATAATTTTAAGTAAACTCTTGCCTTTGAAAACCCTAGAAAAGTAGCAATACTGATCTGCGGGGGGAGTGCACTAATAATATGTGGATATAATTAATGAGTTCCTGGAAAATGTTCTGTTTATCTCACTTCTGCAAGTTGTCTTTAGGTTATAATTTGTTACACTATGTCGCCTTAGAAAGGACGTTGTATAGAAAAGTATGCAAATAGTCTTTAAGTATAGACGTTTATTGAAGCCCCTGATATAATATAAATGGAACCATAAGGTTTACCTGGTTTTGTATGTAAGAGTACTGTGCTGTGGATTAAAATTTAGGTGGTGATTCCACTGTTCAACTGGCTTGTTTTTATAGTCAGCAATAGTATAGAATAGAATTTTTTTAAAATTCATTATACCTCAATGTTTCAAGGCAAGTAGATAAATTCTCTTAACTTCTTGTTAGGTGTACAGCAACTCTTCCCAAACTGTTTTACTACCTCTCTCTCGCAGTATCAAGACTTTGGTGGGAGCTTAAGCACAGCTACCTGGGATCCGCAGGTTCCTGTGTTGTACTGCTGAGCAAAATTTGGCTAAGCATCCATTGTAGCCTCTCAAAACCATTGTTTAAATCCACTATGTATCCTTAATTGTCAATCCTTTTTCTTGAGAACAACTCACATTCATTCTGTGCACCACTTGTGTCTCTCAAGCCTTGCTTTGAGGTCTGAAAGTGCTTATTAAATTCACTTTCAAAGGACTGTCTAACCTAAGAAAAGGACAGTAAATCCAGAGAATATTGAGAGAAGAGGGTGAATTGTGATTTGCAGTGATTGGCATTCAGCTGAGAGACACTGGAAAGAATCATCAATTATCTTTTTTATTTTGTAAATTCTTTCACTTACTTTTCATCTGTATTTTCAGGTCATCCAAGATTTTTCAATCAGCTCTATGCTGGAATGGATTATTACTCATTAGTTGCTCGTTTCATTACAGAAGCACTGAACCCAAGCGTGTAAGTGTGGTTCTTTGTTGTCTTGATGATAAACTAGCATGCTTTTGGGAATAAAAGAGTTTTTTGCTTCCTTGCTTCTGATTTCTCTTTTCAGTGTTACAGAAGAGGTAGGAATTGTGCAAATTTGAGAGAGAAAACAGTCTGAGTCAGATTGTTTGAACAGCTCAGCAGAAGGTTGACTAATCTGATTAGGCCTTTTTTTCTTGTTTGTGAGGTGGGCTTTAAGAGGAGAATTTTCAGTGCTTTTATACCTAGATTTTTATCTTACTTAGTGCATAAAAAATGAATTAATCAGAGTTTAATTCATTGTTCATATCCTTTGAGGCACTCTGCAGAGGTGAATGCAAATGGTTACCTGTCTACTGTTTACTTGCAAATATAATGCTAAATTTTAAGTGTGTGACCTACATTAAGAGCAAATTCTGATGTATTACTTTGAGAGTGGAAGTTTCAATGTGATGCTGCCAGGAACTAAGCAATTGCTCTACTGGGTCAGATGCATAAGGTTTTTACTTTGGAATTCTACAACAGCTGCTGATAGATTAGAGAAAGGTACAGAAGCCTTTATCTAGTGATACTCTTTGGCATGAGTTCTGTAGTTCTAATACCAGTGGTGATGCTTTTATTTTTTCTCAGATATACATATGAAGTATCCCCTGTGTTTCTGTTGGTGGAAGAAGCAGTCATCAAGAAAATGATTGAGTTCATAGGCTGGGAAGAAGGTGATGGTATATTTAATCCAGGTAGGAAAAGTTCAGACCTCAAGCTGAGTCACTGTAAGCCACCTAATACCATTAATTCTGTGAGCATTGGAGTCACGTAGAATATTTGAAAATGGATACAAAAGTTCAGTGATATACACACACAACTATTTAATGTTGGCTGTGTTTCTAGTAATAATTTGGTGATTCTGATCAATGAATGAATGAAAACAGTTCTACATTAAATATAGTTATATGGAAAATAATTGTTTGTAACCAACATCCTTCCTGACCTTGTTAACAACATTACCAACAGCCTCATTGGAATGAGTCAACTCAGTTGACAGACAGGGAGCTGATTTATGTGCCAGGTTAACCAGTGATGCCTGAGGGCATGGATACGTGTTTCCAGCCTATGAACAGTGGGAGCAAGAGTTTACAGAAGCTTAAGTCCTGTGAGTTTTTAAAGTTTTAATAAAAGCAATAGTAAAGCCAAACAGATATTTCTTCAGTTGGTTGGTAAGACTTGGTTTGCAAATACTATGTAAGGCAATGTTCCAGCCTGCTGCATTGAATCGGTGCTGGTTAGATCACATCTTGAGTACTGTGTCCAGTTCTGGGCTCCCCAGTTTAAGAAGGATGTTGAGCTGCTTGAGAGGGTCCAGGGAAGGGCGACAAGGATGCTGAAGGGACTGGAGGACAAGTCCTATGGGGAGCGGCTCTGGGAACTGGGGTTATTCAGCCTGGAGAAGAGGAGGCTCAGAGGTGACCTCGTTGCTGTTTACAACTACCTGAGCGGAGGTTGCAGCCAGGTGGGTGAGAATCTGTTCTCTCAGGCTGACAACACCAGAAGAGAGGGCATGGCCTTAAGCTATGCCAGGGGAGGTTTAGACTGTATGTTAGGAAGAGGTTTTTCACAGAGAGAGTGATCTCTCATTGGAATGGGCTGCCCAGGGAGGTGGTGGAGTCGCCATCCCTGGAGGTGTTTAAGAGTAGGCTGGATGAGGCAATTAGTGCCATGGTTTAGACAATGGATTAGTATTGATTTACAGGTTGGACTCGATGATCTCCAAGGTCTCTTCCAACCTTGCTAATACTGTGATACTGTGAATCCATGAAGCATAATGGTGATACTTCACAGATTACTCAGATAACAAATTACATATTAGGCTAGATGCAAAGTTTTTGTATCTATTTTGAGGGGAAGAAAAGCAGTAAGATGAGTAAGTGGACTTAAATTCCCCCTTCAAAACCAAAACCAAGTCAGTAATTCTAACCTACATGTGAGTACTAGAATCTCTAGATTTTTTTTTACCATATTAATGGTATGGATTTTTTTCCACATCATATTTGATGTGTATTTTTAGTAGAAACCTTACTTTTACAGAATTTCTTGCTTAACACTTAGTGAACAACTGTCAAAAGACAAATTACTAGTTCTGCTTTTTTGATGTTCATTTTATTGTTTTCATTTTGTTCTTCTACTTGGGTGGAACCCACCCATATCTTTCCTTGCAGGTCTTCTGGTTCTCACTTTTTTTTTGTTGCTTTTTCTAAGGGCTGTTTTCTCCCTATAGCACTCTGAGGCCTCGTTGCCTGAGAGATCTCCTGGGGTCTGTATAGAGCAGCCACAGCTGAGCTCAGTGCCGGCAGCTAAACTCACTCTGCTTCAGTGTAGATGGGAAGGAGATGTGGCCGGATGTTCTCTGCTGCGAAGGACTGCTTGGGCACAGCTCTTATTCCTCAGGAAATGTCCCCAAAGAGCGTTCAAATACACTCTGTTTCCACATGTGATGGAGAGCCCAAAGTTCATTTTATGTCTGTAGCCTTTGAAGGAGGAAATAAGCTGTGATGAATGCATTACCAGGCTAACTGTATGGTTTATTATTTCCTAATAAGCCAAATACTCAGACTTGGGACATGTGCTGGTATTGTGACTAACACTATATTTGTGTCTCTTTTTCTGCAGGTGGCTCTGTTTCTAATATGTATGCCATGAACTTAGCCAGATACAAATTTTGTCCTGAGATAAAGGAAAAAGGCCTTTCAGGTCTGCCAAGACTAGTCCTGTTCACTTCAGAAGAGGTAAAAATGAAACACCCCCCCTCCTTTTTGAACTTAAGTTTTCCATGGCTGCAAAATGATATAATTTGCATATCTGATGGCACACTGGTACAAAAATTTTGACATCAGTGTGCAATGTGAAATATTGGAACTAAGTGGAGAAGTCTGATGGGAAATTTCACTGCAGAAGGTTCCTTGCTTTCAGAAAACAAACACAGATGTTCCTGCTTTGGAATTTGCTGACACAAGAATAGGTTGTACATGGGGCAAACCTAGAGCAGAATGCATGTTGCAGAGGTCTGCAGCATTTGATTTCCCACAACATAAAGTCTAGCAGAAACAGAGATAGTTTTTGAATGTCTATGGTTTCTTTCTGCATGTTTAATTTGTAGAAAACAGAGCAGTTGTGGAGCTGTGGGATGGCTCTGTGCACCTCCCATTCTGCCCTATGTCTGAGTACAGATTGATTGTGGTACAGAACCAAATTCACTGTATGCCTCTTGGAAAGGACACTGAATCTTTAGCCAGTTCTTTAAGTAATTGAAAATATGTGGCTAATTTAAAAGTTTTTGAATAATATCTGTGCAAAATTCATGTGGGACATTGAGTTACATTCGCACATTTATTCTTCAGGTAGTTTTTGAGGCTTTTTTCTCTTCCCCGTCCCTTCAGTTTTAAGAGTTTATCATTTGATTAGTACAGAGCTGTTAATTCTGACTCCACTATATAAAGGCATAAAGTGGAAGTGAAAACCTTCTTGTATTAGAAGGCATCTAGTTACCAGAATAATTTTAGCTCAGAAGTTTATGCTCCAAACAGTCTACAGTGTAAATAGATGAGACTTATTTTGAAGAAGCCTGAGGGATGAAGAAGCTCTCCAAGACAGCACATATATTTTGGAACTGAGTCCAAATGTCCTAAGTAAAGGTAATTTGTTTGTTTTTTTTCCCTCAAGCAAGATATATTTAGGTTTGGGTTTTTTTCTGAAAAGTGGGTATATGAAGTGACATGCCAGTTCATACTTAATCCATAACACTAAAACTTCAAAAGAGTTAAGGAGGTAAAAATGAGGTTGAAGCAAGTTCCCCTAATGCTTTTGAAGTGAAGCACATAAAATTATTCTGAGGTAATATTTTATTTCATTACAGGATTTAACTAACATATATATATTTTCTCGTGCTCTAAGCAATCATTTAATTTCGAGTCAAAAGAAATTTTAATTGACCTCCAGAGTAATTTGATGTCTTTGCTTCACCAGAAATAACAATACCATAAAATATAGTGCTCATCAGGAAAAAATAAACTGATAAATTATTTGAAAGACCATGCTTTTTGATCTCTAATACTTTGCTTGACTCGCAAAACCATGTTGTCTTTAGTACTGAGTCAATAATTTACTTGCTGTAAAACTGGTGCTTTTGGTAGTTAGATATTATTACTATTTTCTAAGATCTCTAATGTTTATTCGTGGTTGTAAGGGAGGAGGTGGGCATAGTCATATATACTTACTTTATGTCCACCTGTACTAAGTCCGAGGTACATGGCCTTTGGAACCTTTTGTTCAGAGATGTCATATTGAGAATATATGTAACAAATGGTCCACACTGAAGATAAGTACATAAGTGCTTGTATCATACAATATAATTGGTTTTTATTCTGTGTCTTTTTTTATTTCACATTTTGTGCCTTTCAATTATAGAATTATTTTGGTTGGAGAAGTTCTCTAAGATCATCAAGTCCAACCTTTGACTGATTATCACCATATCAGCTAGGCTGTGGCATTTAGTGCCACATGCAGTTGTTTCTTGAGAACCTCCAGGGATGGTGACCTCATGCCCCCTGGACAGCCTGTTCCAAAGCTTAACAGCCCTTTCTGTGAAGAAATTCTTTCTAATGTCCGACTTGATCCTCTCCTGGCATAGCTTGAGGATATATCTTCTCTTATCCTATCACTGGCTAACTGGGACAAGAGGCCAAGCCACACCTGGTTGCCACCTTCTTTCAGGCAGTTGCAGAGAGTGATGAGATCCCCCATGAGCTGCTGCTTCTCCAGGCTAAACACTCCCAGCTCCCTCAGCCACTCCTCACAGGACTTGTGCTCCAGACCCTTTGCCAGGATCTTTACCCTTCCTTGGACATGCTCCAGCACTTCAATGTCTTTCTTGTGGTGAGGGGCCCACAACTGGACACAGGACTTGAGGTGTGGCCTCACCAGTGCTGAGTACAGAGGGACAATCAGTGCCTCTGTACTCAGTGTGGTCCTGCTGGCCACACTGTTTCTGATACAGACCAGGATGTCATTAGCCTTCTTGGCCACCTGGGCACACTGCTGGCTCATGTTCATCTGGCTGTTGACCAGAACCCCCAGGTCATTTTCCTTGGGTAGCTTTCCAGTCATTCTTCCCCAAGCCTGTAGCACTGCTTGTTGTTGTGATCCAAGTGCAGGACCCAACACCTGGACCTGTTGAATTTTGTACCCTTGACCTTGGCACATTGATCCAGCCACGCCAGATCCTTCCACAGAGTCTTCCTACCCTCCAGCAGATTAATCTTGCACCTAACTTAATATTGTCTGTGGGCTTAATGAGGGTACACTTGATCCCCACATCCAAAAATCCTTCATTTTTGTTGTGGTATGAGTTTGGTGTTGATCTTGTTTTGTTTGTTTTTGAGTTTGGGCTTTTGTTGTTGCTGTGGGTTTTTTTGTTGGTTGTTTCTTAACTGAAGAGGTACCTGGAGAACCAAATTGTTTAAAAAAAAATTCCAGAGAAGTTACCGACCTGTTTTTATCTTCATCATGAATCAGGCAACAACATGGGCATGGTGAAGCCATGGGCTATAATGAACGGAGTATTGATAAGGAGTCAAAACACTTGGCTGCTCAAGGTTCTTGTGTCATTTTAGGGCTTGACTGTACACTTTGTTCAAATGAAATGATTTTTGCCTTGAGTTGGCAAGTCCCAAAGTTCCATTTTGGTACTGGATGGATTGAAAGAGTTGCCTTCCTGCAGAGCAGGGGAATGCACAGACTTTTCAATGACTCTTATTTTATGTGATCTGGGGTTATGTATTGTTTGTATGCTCTCGGATAAAGTGAAGATGCATATTTAGTGCATGGCCCCTCATGCTCTGTTTGACCTTCAGGAATACAAAGGCTCCTTGCTTCTGAAAGCAAAGTGCTTCCCTAATTGAAATTGTGGTGTTACACACTGAATGCTGTTTTACATTTATGCTGCTACTTTTGCTGTACCATTACGGAGTTATTGCTCTTGAGACCATAGAAGAGTAATTGTTATATCCTACTTTCTTGTGGCATGATTTGTGGCTCCGTAGGAGCTAAATCCAGCTGTAGTTATAGATATCAGCCCACCTTTTGCTATTTGAGTCCCATCTGAACTTTATTCTGACACAAATATGTATTGTATTAATCTGAAAGGTAGAAATTTGCTAAATTTGAGGTAACTGAGGGTAGAAGAGGATGTGTAAACAGTTGAAATGTGCATGCTGATATGAACAGTTTTTTAGATGCAACGAAACTAAATTCCTCCCCAATGCAACTTGATCATGAAAGTAATAAAGTGAGAGAACACAGCATTAACTCATCAAGTTGTCCCCTGTTAAAATTATAACAGACAAAAATGAATAATACAACAGCCTCATAGTAATGTAATTGCTTTATGCACTCGTGTTTCTAGGAAGCTTTTCAAAATCAAGAAAATACAAATTTATCTTCTGTTTTAATGAGCGCAGGATGGAAAGTACCTTGTCTTTGCAAATATTACTAGAAAATGAAAACTACATCTAGCTATAGGCAAACAGTACAACAGTGCACCTTAAATCCACTGTTCCAATTTGATCTTCACAGAATCACAGAATCACAGAATATTATGAGTTGGAAGGGACCCACAAGGATCATCTAGTCCAACTCACCTTGTGCTCAAAACCATTAATTTTTTTTACTACAAGTGGTTACGGATATAGTAATTTGTGCAAAGAAAATAAACTTTTATAGGCATGGCAAGAGTAACCTGAACTCACAGTATTTAAAATCATATATATAATAGAGATATAAGTAATACCTTTTATATGGATAGTTTTTTTTAAAAAGGAATTATGAATAAGTAAATTAGTTGACACTTGTGACTGGAGCTGCTAAATGTTCTCTGGTATATTTTTTCTTAAAATGATGCACTGCAATTTAGCTTAATGGCTTCTAGTAATGACAGTGGGGAAAAAAATCCTTACATGTTTTTGATCAATAGAACTGAAAGACTATTTTTCGTCAAAGGAAGTGTATTTCAAGTCCATGTAGTAGTATGAGTCTTGTTTCTTTACTGTCCTGCTGAAGGACAAAATTTTCTAAGAGATACAGAAGTACTTCTGAAGAAAAAACAATGTATATTGCAGCCTGTTTTATTTTGGTATTCACTTTATTCTCTTTTCCCTGGCCTTTTAATAGAATCTCTCAGGTGCTCAAGTGTCTTTTATCTTGCTCCAAGTCTGCCATACTATTTTTAATAATAAAACACGTTTAGTGATTGCCTGCTTATTAGTATACTGAATTTGCAGCTCCAATGCTTTCACAATTTGGTGCAATCTGATTGTTCTTGGTGATTTGTACCTTTCATTAGAATGTAATGGATAGAAACCAATGATGGAATTAACTTGTATTTTAAGTGATTCGCTAATCCGTTGAAAATATCTCCAAACTTCTACTGGACAACACATAGCTACTTAAAATCATTATTACTTTTATTGATGTAATTGATGTAACGTAAGACTAATTATCCACCTATGTATGTAGTTATTCTTGTAACAGTCTAAAAGAATGAGCCTTAAAGGCCTTGTGGATGTGTCATGTTACAAAATTAAACCTTCTTAAAACTGTTTGATTGTATCAGGTAGAGTCTTTGTATGCCTTTATTTAAAAAGTGGATGATGGTGGGGGAAACCTTTTCGTCAAAAAGAAAAGGAGCCCTTTGAGATCATCCGTCTCATCAAAATAAGCATGACAGGCTTTATTACTCTCAATATATTCATGCCCACACATTAAAATGTTGTACATTTTTCATAATTATGTTCTGCAGTAACTGCATTTGTGTGAACTCACTGGAAGAAAATGGAATTAATTAACCACCTGGCTTCACCTCCTGTATGAAATGTAACAATTCTAGACATCTTCACGGTTGCTGGAATATGCATTATTTTAACTCTTTAGTTAAAATAATGTTGAAATAATGTCTAAAAGAGCCTTTTAATTTTTTTTTTAATTTTTGAGAAAGGCAGTGATAATTCAAGGGTTTTATGAACTGTCTAGTCCCAGGGGATGCTGCATACTCTCAAGACTGACCCCACTGCTACGATTGTGTAGATATTTGGCATGCTGCAGGTTACTCAAAGTGGTTTTGACCTCTGAGTATCTTCAGGTTAAGAAGGTTACTCTATCTTGAATTCCCAGAATTATCATGAAGATGAATTAAGCAGAGATCAGTGTACTCTTTTTCTGGAATGAGACAAAGTGTTCTTGTGGTGGAATAACAATATCCACAGTAGAGCAGTCCTTATAGAGGTGAATGTTGGAATTATGGTGAGATATACTGTGAACATTTGTTCAACAGAAAAAAGCTTGCAAAAAGTGCAGAGTGGTCTGCAGGTTTAAGTATCCTCACCAAAGTCATGCTACCACATTCTAATTAGATTAACACCCATTTCTAACATCCTCTTCTGCATTCACTTCACAGGCTTTATAGTGCTAAGTGAGAAGTGGGCTGTGTGTCTCTGTATTCATTCAAAGACATCTCTGTGATGAAACCTAGCTAAAATTCTTCGCTGAAATAGTAATTCCATTTTCTGAAAAATATATACTGGTCCAGACTGGAACTTTTTGTGAAATCCACAGTTAAGTTCGAAGATGTGCTGAAACCTACCCAAAGTCCGCTGGCTTTCATAATGGCTTCTAAGAGGCACATTCATCATCAATCTTCTCAACACCATGATTTTCAGATCTTTTTGCAGAAACAGGACTTTGAAAGCCTTGTAAGTTCCAATTGTACAACATCTGAAGACTTTGGTAGGTTTTGGGACTTGAGCTCCTTGATCATGTGAACAAGAGGTGCTGAATTAGGACAAGGGTCAGATCCTGTCTCTGGCAGTGGCCAACATCAGAGGATTAGAGGAAGCATACAGAAAAGTTACAAGAATAAAGTAGTAAAGGCTTTAGATGTATCATAAGATACATCCTAATGAAGGGTCCAGTTTCTAAGGAGTGGAAAAGCACAAGTTCTGTGTGTTTGGACTTTCAGTTGTACTTGTTGCCTCTAGGTTGTCCAGTTCAATAGCCTTTAGACCTTTCTTCTCATGCATTTCCTAACTCTTGCACTGCTTGATCTTTTTAACTCAGCTCTAAGAAAACATTTTGAAGCAATTAATAATTCTTCTGTGACGACACTTCTAATTCAGAATCAACTTTAAAAAAAAATCGTGTGGAGTAGACCATAGTTTTTTCAAGTCCACAGCTTAAACATGGGGCACATTTTTTTATTTTTGTCCTGTTTTCCCCAGTTTCCTGTGTGTATTATGGTGAAATACAAGATGGTCTCTGTGATACGTAGCTTATAGGTTTGATTTTTGTGTTAGAATATCCTGTTGTCTTGGCTGTCAGATGCAGTTGAATTAATTTCAGTGTCACTGATCCCTATGTTAAAGAATTTATTTCTTTTGTTTTAATTGCCTGTGTACGTTTTTTCTCCCTGCCTCTTTCATTCACAGTGTCATTACTCCATGAAGAAGGCAGCCTCCTTCCTGGGTATTGGTACAGAGAATGTCTACTTCATCAGAACAGATGAAAGGTAAACAGCAAAAGCCGTGGCTGTGATCTCTGAGACTTTTTAAAATGCAGTAGTGCTGTACATAACCAACCTCTTTGAATGTAACTGAAAAAGTTTTAAATCTGTGTCCCATAGAGGTAAGATGATACCTGAGGAACTGGAGAAACAAGTCCAGCGGGCCAGGAAAGAGGTGAGAGGGGGAGAGAGCGTGAAGGAGAGAGAAGTGTATGCAGACTGTATGTTTGTGTCTGAGTGAGAGGAAGGAAAATTAAGAGTGAGCAGAATCGTAAAAACAGGGCAGTTAATGTAAAAATGGATTTCTTACAGGTGAAATCTATTTGCCACAAACTTTTGAAACAAGCCAAGTCTTATGGGTTCTACACTCTTAGAAGGGAGACAAATTCCACAGGGTGTTTACTGCTAAGGAAAGTCCTGAGCACAATGCTGCTCTGAAGTATTTAGTGCATTTCTTGTAGGATTTCTTTTGGCCTTGATCCTTTTTTTTAAGTGGATTCAATGTTTGTTTTCCTAAAAAAGTTTTTCAGGTAATTACTGCAGCTATTGCTCTATCTTCTCCAGTGAGCAAGAACTGTAACGCGTAAAGTCACTAAGACTGTCATACCAGCTACAGATGCTAAATTCAATCCTTTCTATTATTGTAGCAAGAGTGCAGAGATGTCCCTTTTTTCCCCTAGGGACTTTGCCAAGTAGGAAGACAAAGGCCAGTGTTTGGAAAGGTACTGATGTGTGTATTTGGACAACATTAGCATACATTCTCATACTCTGTAAGACAGTGTTTAACTATAGTCAACATAATTTACTTTAGAGAGCCTGGAGGACTGAATGTGAATTCCAAGAGCATGTTCTTTTGGCTTGGTTAGCTCACCTTAATTCTCATTTTTAGTTTGAGTATCAGAGCAGTAGTATTCAGAGCTCAGCCCTTAGTCCACAATCTGTGAATGCAAAGTGACTAATATGTGAGTGCAAAGTCATGGCCCTGAGGATGATACCTTCCCTTGAATCCCATCCTGGGATATTTACTTTTGTGGCCAATAGAAAAACCATGGCCACAGCTGCTTTCACTAAGATCTGATTTAGATACATCTTCTGCCAAACCATCTCTGAGTTTCATGCTACATAGTATAGCTATGGATACTTGATGGCCCTAATGAACTAGCAAACTCTCCTACTTGCCTCTTTCTGTACTTTACATTATCTGAGGAACAAAACCTGTAGTAATTTCAGCAAGCTGGGGAAAAAATCCATATTGAAATAAAATGGAGCAAGATGAAGCAGGTTCACAGGAGAATAAACTCTTTGCTCTTGGGAAAACAGAATTCTTGTTTGTTCATGCAGTAATAAATGTAATGATTATTTGAAAGAAATCATCTGGCATTTCTGATTTTAAAAAAATTCAACTTCAGTATGGTGCTCTGCAATTTATTTGTTTATTTGTTCTGTATTAAAATGCTCTGCTTACAGGAAAACACGATTCCACTTGCATTTTAGTGGAAGTTACAGGTGTATTGGAAAGTTTTCATCAGATCTTCAGTAAGTGTGTCTGTCCTTGATAAAGTGCTACTTCACAACTTTTACAGAAGGACACTTCAGTGAATTGCAGTAAATATTGTGATGACTGTAGACACCAGAGCATGTATTTGCTAGTGACAGAAGCACAAAATAATTGTTCAATATGAATAGCAAGAGTCTTAGGCCTCTTTTTAGAGAGTTTAGTCATGAAGACTTGTTTAACTGTATTGTCAAGAATAATAAAAGTTTAATACTCTTCCTCGAGGGAAAAAGGTAAAGGTAACAATTAGTGGCATTTGTGGAGATCTTAAACTTGTCCCCATAGTCCGTCATGCTACCAGCTGGCTGCTTGAGGACCTTTGAATTTCATGTAGCCCTGGGAACATAAACAGAAACTAGATGCATCAGATATATCTTTCCCTCATTTGCAAGTGTTTTGTACTTGAGCTCCAGGCTGGTTTGTAAGTTTGTTTGACTATTGTGGTAGCTGGTACTAGGAGTATCTGGTGTCCCCAGTTTAAGAAGGTTGTTGAACTGATTGAGAGGGTCCAGAGAAGGGCGACAAGGATGGTGAAAGGACTGGAGAACAAGCCCTGTTGGGAGCAGCTGCGGGAACTGGGGTTGTTCAGTCTGGAGAAGAGGAGGCTCAGAGGTGACCTCATTGCTGTTTACAACTGCTGGAAGGGAGGTTGTGAATCTCTTCTCTCAGGCTGCCAGCTCCAGAACAAGAGGACATGACCTTAAGCTAACGCCAGGGAAGGTTTAGGGTAGATGTTAGGAAGAGCTTTTTCGCAGGGAGAGTGATCCCTCAGTGGAATGGTCTGCCCAGGGAGGTGGTGGAGTCACCACCCCTGGAGGTGTTTAAGAAAAGAATGGATGAGGAACTCATTGACATGGTCTAGATAATGGGAGGCTCAGATGGATGGAGCGTGGTGCCCATGGCTCCAAGGTTGTGGGTTCGATCCCTGGGTGGGCGCTCACTTGGGAGTTGGACTGGATGATCCTTGTGGGTCCCTTCCAACTTGGAATAACCTGTGAACATGTGAAGTGAATTATAGACTGGTAATTCTTTGTGAATGTGTAGGATTAATTTTAACTAATTCCAGTATTACTTTTCCCTACTTTAGCAATTTGTAAAGAAATTTTAAAATACCAATAAATCATAATTATGTACCATCTTAATAGTCCTCTACACTGTAAAGAAGTATAAAATTCTTAGAGTGTAAATGTGTATCAAGCCTGTTTGTCCCTGCAGACATTTAAAAGTAGCAACACTAAAAAAAAAATAAAATCAGATTTCAGCGGAGTGAAGATACGTGGAAGACTAGTGTAGAGTTTGATTTTTCAGCTGTTGTTTGATTTCACTAAAGCTACATTGAGTTATATCAGCAGACAGGCTTTCTTAATCTGAGACATTTAATTCTCTGCAAATGAACTTCAGTGATTCCAGACTGTATAAATTAATAACAACTTTAATGCCTCTTCAGTAACTGCATTTTCATGCTGTGGGCCAGATGCTCAAATGTGCAGAGCAGTCCCTTTGGCATGTATTTACCAACAAGTGAGTCTGCACAGTCATTGCAAGGGCTGATAGCCTCTGTTTCATGGAGTTGTTACAGACTCCGCTCATTCTTTTCATTGTTGCAGTGTCTGCGCCTAAGTGGACACAGCCACACAGATCTTCCAGGATATGTGTCCTAGTCTGCTATTGTATTTAAAAACCTGCTATTAGCTGAATGGGAAAGCAATGAGCAAACCAGGGAAACCAAAATGGTTATCTGAGACTCCAGCCTGACAGAAGTTTTCCTTGTCCCTCCTGCTTGACCTTAAAAAACGGTCTGAGCTTTCCAGTGGTCTCTCTCCTAACAGCCAGTTGCCATCTACAGCCTTTCCTGTTTTCGAGACAGGAGAGGGAGCAAGGGAGTAGTGCTGTGCTGTAGGTCAGGCGTGGGATCAGGCAGTGGTGACTGTCCCTGTCATGGTATGTGCCAATGTTGCTGACGGCAAATCGTGTTCTCTTACTGAAGTTTCCTCTTCAGCAGGCAGAGAATAGGAGTATTGTAGACAGTGCAGGTGGAAACCCTAGAGGGATGAGCCCTTTCCTTGCATGGGTAATCTGCTGGCTGAGCTAATAGCTTTATTTTATCCATTGGAATGACAGCAAATATGGTAGTGAAATATGGAAGACTGAGAAATGAAAATCAGTGTATAAAGAGAGATGTCAAATATCTGGTGTGTTTTGATTTTGACAAAACTAGCATCTGTCAAAACAGTCTGAAGCTGGTGAAGTCTGCACTGGAATGGTGTTAAAAAGAAATGGAAAATGCTTTTAAAATTTTTTTTTAACGAGAGGGGAAAAAATAATCAGCACTTTAAATGCAGTACATTCTGCTGGGAAACTGAAATGCAGATTGTCACATCTTTGTCCTGCATTCGTAGACCTTGTTATACTTTAACTCTGCAAGTATAGTGGAGCAACTGAGCAGTGCAAATGATAATTTTTTTTTGTTTTGAATTCTGTTGCAGGGGTCAGCACCATTTCTTGTCTGTGCTACAGCAGGCACAACAGTGCTGGGAGCATTTGATCCTCTGGATAAAATTGCTGATATCTGTGAAAAACATGGCCTCTGGCTTCATGTTGATGTGAGTTTGTATACCATGTGGTTTTGTTTAGCATTGTTTTTTTAATAATTGCTGTTTTGCTTTAACTGTTGATATTTCTTTTTACAAGTAAGTTGGACTCTAATAACTTCATTGTTTATGGGGGCCAGAAATGCATTCTGATTTGTCTCTGTTACATGTGCTGCAAAACAGAAAATAACTTGGTCTTGACAAACAGCCAAAACTATTTTGTTATGGTCAGGTTATATTTCAAAATTATTTTATGATCAATTTCTTCTTGCTACCTCCTAAAAATGCTTCAAAGGTGATTATATACAAGTATAATTTAGAATCTTTTCCACATTGTGTTGGAGAGTAGAGGCATTAGACTTGTGGTGTGTGGTTCATACAGCTTAAAATAAAGATGTATTTCTGACTCAACCAGTCATAAATTATTCTGTTTCATATTACAGGTTTGAGTTTCCTTACATTTTTTTCTTATACTGTATTTCTTTAAAATTTTAGGTTTAGATATTAAAAACCATTCATGAATCTTATAGGAATAATCATTGAGCTTTTTTCTTACTGAAAGAGTTAGCTGTAAATGTATTTTTCTAAACATAAGTCTCTTAATATTTTCTAAAATTACATTCTCTTTATAATTCCAGTGCCACAAACCCAGAATGGCTAGATTAGAAGTCATGGAGCAGTAAGACAATCTGGAGCAATGTTAATGGAGGTTTTTAGACCTGCTCTAAATTTTTGAAATGTTTGTTTAGTGTTGAGTATCTAAAGAAAAATCATGTAGGCAGTGAAGTGCATTTCAAGTAAATGTCTCACAGACATTAATAAATAAAGTCACTGTATGTGTGAGTCAAAAGAGGTTTCTTATTAACTTAGAGGCAAAGATGCAGGATTTAGGCCTAGTATTTAAAATGTCTGCAAAGCTTCCTCATGGCTCTGTGCGGCTGAGCACAACCCATCAGGTTTCAGCAAAAGTGCAGCACTCACATTGACTGCTGCTCTCTTCTGTGTCTGTGTGTGGCTGGTGGCAAGAATCTGTGTTGGACCTGGATAGTCAAATACATCTACTGGAGCCATCTCCAATCCCTGTAGGAGAACAACGAGTAGTGTACCTGTAACTGAACTAAAATTACGTGAGATGAGCCTGGGACATGTTCTGAACCATGGAGTGTTGAAAGTGTTGTGAAAAGAATTAACTTTCTTCTTCCAATTTTGCCTCACGTTGAACTCAGGTAAAAGTATCTGTGAATATCTTTAAGTCAATTGTCTATTTGAAAAATGACTGTAATTGTCAGATGTTAATAGATTCCCCACAGAAGTACAAATGTGCAGTAATAAATCAGGTTTATTGTCTGGAAGACCAATCATGCTGTTAAGAAGTGATTCATGTAATGAACCTCTCAGTGCTTCTCAGAAGTTCAATCAGTATTTTTTCTATCTTTCACACTCTCTGGAGAGTTTCTTTATTTTTTAAAAAAAGTTTCTAGCTGTATTTATAAGAGAATGGGATATGAGCCAGCAGTAAGAAGGCCAATGGCATCCTGGCCTGCATCAAGAACAGTGTGGTCAGTCGGTCCAGGGAGGTTGTCCTCCCCCTGTACACAGCGCTGGTCAGACCCCATCTTGAATACTGCGTGCAGTTCTGGGCTCCCCAGTTTAAAAGGGATGTTGAGCTGCTTGAGAGGGTCCAGAGAAGGGCAACGAGGATGGTGAAGGGACTGGAGGGCAGGCCCTACGAGGAGCGACTACAGGAACTGGGACTGTTCAGTCTGGAGAAGAGGAGGCTCAGAGGGGACCTCATTGCTGTTTACAGCTACCTGCGGGGAGGTTGCAGCCAGATGGGTGTAGACCTCTTCTTCCAGGCTGACGACACCAGAACGAGAGGGCACAGCCTCAAGCTACGCCAGGGGAGGTTTAATCTTAACGTTAGGAAGCGGTTTTTCACGGAGAGAGTAATTGCATATTGGAATGGGCTGCCCAGGGAGGTGGTGGAGTCGCCATCCCTGGAAGTGTTTAAGAGAAGACTGGACGAGGAGCTTAGTGACTTGGTCTAGCTGGTCTAGCTGGGGGGTGTAGGGCTGGATGACCCTGGGCCCCTTCCAGCTCGGAGTGGCCTGCTAGATTGTGAGGCATCTAGGTTGTTATTATGCTCTGGGATGTGCTCTTGGTCGCTGTACGGGTATTAGATGGTGAGTTGGACTAGATGATCCTTGTGGGTCCCTTCCAACTCATAATTTTCTGTGATTCTGTGATGGGGAAATACGGATAGCGTTCCATGTAAGTGACGTCAGGCATACATGTATATTTAAGTGTACTATCGTAAAATGAGCAAACTGTAATTTGCAGTGCAACATTTTTTCACTCACAGTCCCCCTAGAAATAGAAGTACTAAAATAGTGTGTGAACAGGTAGAGTGAGACCGGGTCTCTGCCATTCAGAAATCCACTATAGGAGAATCCACATGGAGAAGAGCTGTAATTTTTTGTTTTTAAGCATGCTTACCCACTTCTAGCTTTATAGGTAAAAATACAACATTTTTTAAAGCTTTGAATATCTATAGGCCTCTGAAAGGCCTGGCTTCCTGTTGAATGATTTACACATTATGCAGTCTGAGTTATAAAAAGTGAGGACTGTTGTTTATATGTGTTGTAACTGCAAAGGAAAAAACATACAGTAGAATTAAAACAAATAGAAGAAAAACAAGTAAAGTTCTGTCTGATTTAGGACTTAATGGCCATCAGGATTATCTACTGTAACTGCTCTCATGTGCTGTTACTGAGAATAACTTACATGAATGTCAGTGGTATCAGCTCCAGATTTGCACTGATTTATCTCATTTCAGAATATTTTCTGATCCACAAAATTGATGTATTTGCCTTAGGGGAGGCTCTTTTCATTAAATATGAAATGATAAAGCTGGTGATCCTTAGGAAGGGCAAAAGGAGAACATGAACATAAAATCAGTGAACTTCAGGAAAATAAATTTCAGTGAAGTCAGAAATAATAGATGAGCTCTCACGTGGAGACAAACCAAAAGAGGAAAAGGGAGTTAAGGAAGATGTTATTATTTTAAGAAGGTAATGCCAGTAAGTCCAAATTGTCTTAGCAGTCAAGCTGTTCAACAGCCTAAGTGCAGAAGCTTATTTTCTTCATTTGCAGCACTCATATAAGCATTCCAGTTTCATATTGAATGCTAATCTACATCTAGGATGCTTTTCTTAATAACTTGTTTTGTATCATCAGTATGCACTCAAACTCCAACATGTATGTATGTCATGTCTTCATGTAGCTTTAAATACGTGCTATGTATATTTCTCCCCTGGTGATCTCTACTTTGACTTTTCTTTTCCTGTTAGAAGCCAGTACAGAAAATCAGGTTTGACCTATTAGCCTGTGCTTAGGTAATTAGCTTAATCACAGTGTGAACACTGATTTCTATAATTCAATTGCAAGTGTTCTGCTGCATATGAAACACACTAATTTTCTCATACCTTGTTATCAATTACATTGTGCGGGATACAGGTGATAACATTTGTGTTTTGACCCACATTGCATTGCTCTCAGCTGGATTTGTCATAAGCAAAATGTGTCAGTCTAGTTAGGTCACTTTGCCTTCCTTCTGTAGTCCCATGAATGGAAGAGAAGGAGTTAACTTTATTATGCCTTTGGGACATCTTATCAGAAAGCCAGAGAACCACGTCAAACTGCAGCTCTGGCGGTTAGCAAAAATATGGCTGGAAAATGATACTTAGAGAGCAGTTACCAGTGGTTCACTGAAAGGCAAAAAATTATTGAGCAGGATTCCACAAAGATGGAAGTTATCTAGTATTTTCATTAAATAATGTGGATGAAAAAGAATACACTGGCAAATTTGAAAATGACATCAAAACTTCTGCAAGAGGCAGTGGGAGGACAGGATTAGAAATCAAAGAGATTTTGACAATTTGGAAAAAAGAAATGGCAAAACTAGGCTACAGTTCAAGAAAGATAGAATTCTAAGCTGTAAATCAAGTGCACAAACACAGGTTGAATGTCTTTCAGAATTCAGTTAAGAAGATATATATAGTAGTTCTTTCTTTCTGCTTGGTACACCATCAGTTTTATCTAGATTGCGTATAAATAAAAAGATGCATTTCAAGAAGGTTAAGGAAAAAAAAAAA
>WEKX01029293.1:2922-31501 GCA_013390025.1 Pitta sordida
AAAAAACGACTTGTTACTGATGTGACTTTAATATATTTCTAAATTTTTTTTCATAGGCTGAATTGAGTCATTAGCCCTCCTTTCTGCCAGTAAAAAATGAGCTTCAGGTCTGCAAAGGCTTTGGCAACCTTTTAATTGCATTTTGTAGTGGATTATCTTTGCATCAAACACATTAATTTAACTGAGTACACTTTATTTTACAGATAAAAGTATATATATTCATATAACAGAGCAAGTACATTCTATAAAGATTTCTTGTATCGGTGTTACAGGCCTGTGACCATAAGACCTGATTTCATTCCAGTTTTTTTTTAATGTTGTTATTTTCTCGACTTTGTATATGCCACAGAAAATGTGCATGTATAAACTACATAGATTTTTACTTTATTGAGCTGTTGTAGTTGTTTCAAAGGCAAGTATGTTTTTCCTGAAATGAATTTCTTTTTGTAAAATGTCCCTTCTGTAGCTGTTTTCTATATATTACTTTTACTCCTGATTTAAACTTAATAACTATCTAAAATCATTCCATTTTGGGAGGAGTTGAATGTTTGTGCCTTTTTAAAAGAATTATGTCTTATTTCATTGAATACTGACAGCTGTAATTAAAAGCTGGCTCAAATGTAAGTTACAGTCCTGTTTGCTTTTAATTTCTTGGATTTGACTATCCAAACATGCATTTTCTTAAGTAGTTATTAAGTATATAGAAAATTCAGAATTTACCAGATGGGTATAATCAAGGTGAATTTTCTGACTGAATCCGACAAAAGCCAGGGATATTGTGAATTTGGCACTAAGATTTTGAGTGAAATCTTGTCCAACGCAAGCCAGCATTAAACAGGCTCATCCTTTAGGAAAATATATGTTTCACTTAAATTATTACTTTCTTCATGATTCTTCTCTTACCTAGAGACTGTGTTTTCTTTTTTTTTTTTTCCTTTTGACTGATGCTGTTAGTTGGAGATTGTTGCATTATTTAAATTCTTTCCTAATAAATTAGTTAATTTTCCCTGTTTCTTCATCCCAGAACCTTCTGGTATCTTTGTGAAAAGCATTACAAAAGGCAGTGCTGTTGAACATGATGGCAGAATCCATGTGGGAGATCAAATTATAGTTGTAAGTAAACACAGGAAGAAGTGAGATGGTTTGTCCAGAACTCTCTTTAAGTTTGAAAAAAATGCTCATATAGTACTTGTTTAAAATCCTTAGGATTGGTGTTGAAACGATGAGTCCTTTCACGCAGTGCTTGATCACATTATATTTCTGATTATGTTAACTGCATGGAACTTGTACTACGTACCTTAAAAAAATCTATATTGTGTGAGTCTATCTTGTCAGTAGGAGCTTAGTAAGTTTTAAAGTTTGATTCAAATTGAGCAACTGCTTTAAAAATGATTTTTAAAAGTATGACATTAAAGTTTTAGGTGCTCAGAGAAAGAACATGTTTTCATCCATAAAATGTTAGTTGTGTGGTGAAAATCAGGTCATGAATGGAAGGAGTGCATTTTTGTGTCCCTCATACATCTGTCCATACATTTGTGTGAAGGCAGAGCTAAGAACAGATTATGGTTTCTCTTCAAGTGTTCCTTCATGTTATTTTGTAAAAGTATATATATAATTTTGTAACGACTTACGTGTTGAATACAAATGGCAAAAATTGATTATTTCAAAGTTTGTTCACTTCTACTGCAGCTGCAGGAGAAGATGGTTTGAGTGGTCTCAGACAAAATAATAATAAACTTTAAAAAAATACGTGTTTGACCATAAAGGAAAAATTAAATAACCCCTGATGATTTTTAATTACTTTATATTTAGATGAGCACCAGAGGGGAAAAAGGTTCAGAGAAGGACAATGACTTAGTGTCCAGGGGAATTCATACTTCATGGAGGAGGAATTAAAATAATTCAATATTTGTGTTGTGTAGATAGAAAGAACTACAGGACTCAAGGAACATAGTATTGTTAGAATTATTTCAGAAATTTAAGGCACTACGAGGTAATGGAGAAATCATAGGATATTACAGAGTTTGCAGGGAGAAGAAGAATAAAATGTTTGTGTGCTAAAGAAATGGGATGAAATTGAGCAGTGTCGAAGTTTTGAGTTTCAGAAAACAACCCCTGAGTTAATGACATAACAAGACACAGTATAGTTTCAAACAGAGGAGGCCAAAACCTTATTCTTTAAAATATTAAAATGATGAGTCAGTGATAACATCTGGTTGGTTGATTGTGGCAGTGCTTGATTGGGAAATTGAGATTCATGGTGTTCAGTAGTAAGCTTCCCCGTATGTGAGGTTACTTGGCCTTGGGATACTGAGGTCTCTAGTTCTTTCTACCACCACAGATCAATGTGTCTCACCTTTCTATCTCCAGCACTCCTAGCCGTGGCTGTGTTGGTTTATTCACCTTGTATTTTCTCCTTTGAGGTAGAGATGGCTGAAGTGGTTGAGCAGGTTGGCTGCACAATGACCCCCACACAGCATAAGTTGTGTCCTCTGCCACCTTGCTTTGCTGTGGTGCTGGTTGTCACCTAGCCATGGGGTACTCCGGTGAAAGTGCTTAGCAAATCCCATTTCATTTGATCATACAGGTTTTGTTCTTGCCCCTCCACTTGCTTTATGCTCAGGTTAACAGATGCTGAAAGCTCACATTTTTATTTTGCCCTGGACGTTTTTTCTTGCGTGAACTGAAAAGCTGCTTAATTCTGCAGGTGGATGGAACAAATCTTCAGGGGTTTACTAACCAGCAAGCAGTTGATGTTTTGCGGCACACAGGGCAAACAGTTCAGCTGACTTTGATCAGACGAGGTCTTAAGCAGGAAAATCATATTCTGCCCCAGGAGGACTTCAACGCTCATGTTGAAAAGGACTTACTATTCCAAACAATGGATAGTAGCACAGCTAAAGGTAATTACAACTAGCTTTGCTTTGAAGTTGGCTTTAAATATTTTTCTTCTCAGTTGCAAGCCATAAATAAAATGGACCAGATTCATTCTGCGTAGCAATTACTGATACATAGCTCTTGTGCAGAGCTTATGTAAATGAGGGCAGAACTTGGTCTACTATGGTTTGATTAATCTTCTAGACATAGTGATACTATCTGCTACATTTTCAAAGTGAGTGTTGAAAGTTATGCCCTACATTGCACTAAAGCTGAATTGCTCCAAGACTTTGATCCAGCGAATCTTCAAATGGCAAGAGGGCAGCAAATCTTTTATTCATGATCAAGAGTGAAAACTACATTCAGAAGCAAGCAGAAAGAAACCCTCCTCAATGAGCAAAAACTCCTTTAACTCTTGCATATCACAAGCTCCATATATAAGAGTAGTGGCCTATATCTGGTGATTATTAATAATCTGATAGGTCATTAATGATCTGTGTGTACAATGTTCAGAAGCTAAAGACCAGTATTAATTTGGCTGTTGATGACATGAGATTAGTGAAGTTTAATGTTACGTATATACTCTACACATAGTGAAGTATATGTGCCAGATATGGAAAGTCAGTATGCTTGAACACTGAATACCCGCAGAGGGGCTGGATGCACAAGCAGCTGATTGTATTATAGTCTGATGTCAGTAAAAGTATGCATAAATCAACTAAAGCATAATCTCCACCTCTCACAAGATTTTCCAACCCCAGTATGTATGTCATCCTCTCACTCCCACCTTTAGCAGAAAGTACAGAGAAAATGAGAATGCTGTTTCTCCAGCCAACAGATGTTCAAGACATCTGACAGGCAACAACATACGTTGCAGAACTTTGTGGTAGGAGAGGTTTTCTACAAATGAAAAATGTGTCAGGTATGCAGGTCTCCAAATCTGTAGCATTTTTGCTTTTTAATGCAAACTTTGTGAATTGCATGAAGAAAAAAAAAAGTAGTACATACATTCAAGAATGCTTAAGAATTTTTTATGTATTTATTTGTTTGCATTTATTTTCTTTCAGTGATGGAAACACAGGTGCTGATAGTTGTGCTTTTTTTCATTTTTTTGTTTAATTGAAGACTCACTAGAGAAGGCAAAGCATTAGCAGGAGACAATGGCTTTGAAGTAGGATGTTTCTTTTGGGTCCCCCATGCCAGATTCCATTTGTCAAATGTGGATACTCAGAAGTCCAGTGGAAGAGGGAGTTGGTCCCCAGAAGCATAACTGTGAGCCTGATAAATATTACAACATAAAACAGCTGAAAAAATTTCGTCTTTTTTTTTCCAGATAACAGTGAAACAGAACAGAGATCCTCATCACTGCTGTGCAGTGCTAGTGTGGTAAACCTTGGAGATGACATGAAACAACAGGAGACAAGTTCTCAAGGTTTGATATTTTATCCTGTGAAAATGCGCTTGTGTGTGCTTACACAAAGATCAGGTGTTTTCTGTGTACTATTTCCTTCTCCTATGCCCTGTGCAGCTGAGGTAGAACTATAAAGTCAAAGTAGTCATGCGTTTAATCAGGTACTCTTGGTCTTAAGTACTTTAGAATCATAACTACTATATGTGTCTGCAAATAATTGTAGTGTTAACAAAGATGTTATATGAAGCAGTCTACTTTGGTTACATGCTCATCCCTCTCTTAGTCTAGTTTTGTATATCTACTCTTTTTAGTGTAGTCTAGAAAGAAGTGGATTTCCTCCTCATTGCCCAATATGCCTTATCTTTCCAACTGCCTGCATCTGCCCAGCTACAGTTCCAGGTCTTCTAACTCTTCTGATAAACTTCTTTTTCACAAATTCCTGTGCTTGCAAGTAATTTTAATCTGTGTTCTCTGATAATTGATATTCTTCAACTTCTTCCACATTCTTTGTATAAATTCTTATTTTCTAGTGGGTATTTTTTCCCTCTTAAGCTCTTTTGAAACTGTTCTGCATTTCAGAAGTCCTGTGTGATGATATGTTTTCCAAACTGAGACAACATGTGATGTGTTTTGTAACATTTTCCTGCTCTCAGAATGAGAGAGAAACTGAACAGTTCTGTAATATGTATCTTTTCATAACTCATGTTTTCCATTATCTTGGATAGTTAAAGTAATTTATTTTTAATACCTTTTCATTCAAATCCTGCTGGTTCTCTGCTTTGGGAAAATATTGTCCTATTTGAATGTCATGCAAAATCTAGCTTTATATTTAGTAATGCTTCTGAGGAATAACAAGCCTTAAAATTCTGTACAAGGCTGTTAGTAATTTTATATTCTTACTGAAATCAGTTGGATTCAGGAACCTTATAATGAAGATTCTTGTCTGGCTTGCCTATGATGAATGATCAGCTCTGAAGAGTTCATTTTGATATTTACTGTAGGCAGAGCCCACAACGTGGACCTGGAATACGTAGGTTGCAGTTAAACCTGCTGGATGTTGTTTTTAAGTACTGCTTTCTATTTCTTTCTGCCATAAAGCCCAGGGAATGTGAATGAGGGAATAATTTTCCAAGTTCACCGCTCCTCTTTAGCTATTAGCATTCTATGTCATTGTATGTGTGCGCATACGTGAGTCTAACAAAAAACAAAGAGGTGGGACTTCTTGCATTTTGTTACTGTCTTTTAGAGTTTAGAGTCTTAGAAAAATATTTTACATTTGTACTCATGGTTTTGAAAATAGAAAACCTCCAGACTGTGGCTTTGGATGCTCTGTCAAATGCAGGGTATCACGGTATCACAGTATTTGCAAGGTTGGAAGAGACCTTCCAACCTTGCNTCCCCTGGCATAGCTTGAGGTCGTGCCCTCTCGTTCTGGTGTCGTCTGCCTGAGAGAGTCCAAAAGGATCAGTATTCAGTTGACACTTTTCAGTGTTTTGTCCATTCCCCTGAATCAGTGTAATCAACTCACATACAGTCTCATCTAATGCATGCACAGGGCACACAGGCAACTTTTAAATTTACTTTGTGCCTATTATCTTGAAAAATTGCAATAAATTGACTCAACCCTCAGACTAGTATGTGTCAATATGTGTCCTTTCTTCTCAGCCACACATGCCAAACTATTTGGCTGAACTTTGTGTCTTTCAAAATACACAGCTGGTTTTGTAGGGTTAGAATCTAATACTATTTTGCAAGTTTTTCCTTGGGTAAGCGCAGGTTTGGTGAGACAAAACATGGTAGATTTTTAGGCAGAGAGTTCTGGCATCATGAGAGTGAATGTGTCATCTTGTATATTCCATATACTTCATCAGTTACAGGAATTAGACAGATTGTTTTATTCTTTGTCACAGTAATCTCAGATATAATTTTTAGATTTCCAGCTAACTACTACAGAAGAAGCAGCTACAAAGATGAAGTGGCAGAGGATTATGGGTTCGAATTATGAAATAGTGGTAGGTAAATTTTGTTCACTGTTGTTAAATACCTTTTCATCTGCCCATCTATTATGCTGACAACATGCAGATAGAAATATGTTTGTACTGTATTTTTTCCATCATGTATAAAAATTATACGTATGCTCTTTAGTCTGTTGAGATTATTTTATTTTCTTACAAATTTTTAATGTAGATAGGTATTTTTCTGTATTTCAGTAAAACAATCATAGACTTATGAGATTATGCATGTGATTATTGCTTCACCAATTTCCCAGCTTCAGGAGAATAAAAGTGTATTGCAGAAAAAATATTTAACATGAAACTAAGAGCTCCTTTCATTAATAGAATTTGAAACTTCATACCCATTCTGCACACTGAATAAGTTGTTTGGTGTAATGATGTAAATAATGTAGAGAACATATACTGTAAATACAGTTGAAAAACAGTTTCTGAGTTTAGGAGTTACTGTAAAATCATATGCCGTAGCTGCAATGTCTGCAGAAGTCTGTATTATTAGATCTATTGTTGTCATAAACAGTTCTCACTTGTGCATTGCGAAGTGGCATGTGATCAAAGTTTCTGTTTTTACCTGAGTGTCCCCATTACACCTGACAATACTTCTGGTTTGTCCCTTCTGGAATATTGACTTCATTATATGTAAATTTAAATGGAAAATAACAGGTATGGCTGTAACTATGTCAAACATAACCATGCCTTAATCTTATTTCAGGTGGCAGTAGTTAACAAATCTAGTGAAAGCAGTGGGTTAGGGATAAGCCTTGAAGCTACAGTGGGACACCATTTCATCCGATCTATCTTACCAGAGGGCCCAGTTGGACGAAGTGGCAAGCTGTTCAGTGGAGATGAACTTCTGGAAGTAAGAAAAAATAGTACTTTCTCTTAGTCTGCGTTAAGTAAGGATTTTGAGCAGTAAGTTGGTACTCGTGGGTTATGACATTGGGAATGTAGCATATTTAACTGTGTACTAGTGGTTGTGCAGTCACTAAATACGCACTTACATGTATGTACGTGAATGCATATGCTTACATGCATTTCTCAGCTAGTGGCAGCTTTTCAGGCATAGTCCAAGGTCTCTGTTATGGTTTAAGCTCAGATGGCAATCAAG
Source organism: Pitta sordida (assembly GCA_013390025.1). Lineage (NCBI taxonomy): Eukaryota > Metazoa > Chordata > Aves > Passeriformes > Pittidae > Pitta > Pitta sordida. The sequence continues at coordinate 10,331 of WEKX01029293.1, forward strand.
CACCATGTAGCCAATTTTTCTTTTTTGTACCTCTTCAGTGACAGAGCATGAGACACCAAAGACCTTCCTGTACGATAAATACAACTTAGCAGCAATGAAAATATCACTTTGTTAGCAGCATTATCATACTGAATCCAAAGCACAGAATTGCACCAGCTACTGAGACTAAATGAACTCTATCCCAGCTGAAACTAGGACAGTTGCCAATGAGAATGCATAGCAAATGCATTAAGATTTAATAGGAATTTCCCCATACAGCGAAGAGACTAAACACCTAATTATTTTTCTAAATTATTTTCTCAGGATTAGAATGTGAGTTTGGCTTACATGAATGCAAGGAACATGAAGTTACAGACTATGTGGTGTTTGTAGGGCAATACGTATCATGGAATTTATAAGACTACACATTCAGTCAATACTTACCTTGCTGCTGATTCTGAGCACTGCATTGAGTAGAAATTGGGACCTTACTGTGTCTATTAGCATGGGGATTTTTTTTAATGAGGTGATTAGTTCATTGAGGGGTTTTGTGTTTGGTTTTTTTTTTACCTAGTTTTGTTGATTGTACTTCTAAATACTCTGTGTAGTTCTAACCACAGTGTGCTCTTTATTTATTGAGGTGAATGAGATCTCTTTGCTTGGACAAAGCCACAAGGATGTGGTTAGTATCTTGAAAGAGCTGCCTATTAAGGTGACAATGGTATGCTGTCATCCAGTAGCTCCCCCCACCGCTCAACCAGAAGTACTGGAAAGTCTAAGTCTATCTGAGGTTCAGCTCACAGAAAAGGTATTTTGTCTTTAAAAGATCACTGAAAATGACTGTTTCCTTGAAAAAAGAAAAACACCAAAACCAACCTGATAAAGTTTGTCTACAAGATAAAAATATGTTTTAATATCCTAGGAATTGCAACCAGACAAATAAGTCATGGGCAGAAATATTCCGGGATGCAGGGATGTCTATTTAAGTAATGTACTTCTGTAGGTGAGATGTAGGGATATGACAAACTGAACTGTGTATTCTTTAGAATCTGAATATATTTATGGGAAGTGGTGGAGTTGCTGTCCCTGGAGGCGTTTAGGAGAAGACTGGATGAGAAGCTTAGTGACATGGTCTAGCTGGGGGGTGTTGGGCTGGATGGTCCTGTGGGTCCCTTCTGGCTCGGAGTGGCCTGTGAGCCTGTGAGGGAACTAGGTTAGTGTTCACCACTCTGGCGTGTGCGTTTGATCTCTGTACGGGCGTTAGCTGGTGAGTTGGACTAGATGATCCTTGTGAGTCCCTTCCAACTCGTAGTATTCTGTGATTCTGTGATTCTGTTTTTGAATTTTGCTTTCTGGGTTTGTGTTGCACAGAACTGTGTGTGGATTCATTGGCTGATGCTTCTGTCATGATGTTCATTCGTGTAGGAATGGCCTGCAGTGTAGTATACAAAGCAATAGCATTTGAAGGATGAGACAGTTCTGTTTTTATAAACAGAATTTTGTCTCTGCAAATTTACCAGGGTTTACATTTTATTGACGTATTGACTTACTGTTTTTCTCAGGCTCACATAGAGCTTGGATTTATTGGCTCCTCGGACACAGAGGGAACAGCTTTGGAAACAGCTGACAAGGGTCAGAGCATGGAAGATGTTCATAGCTCATCATTGGCAATGTGGGAAAGAGAAGTACAGCACATTGAGCTGGAGAAAGGGAGTATGGGGCTTGGATTTAGCATATTGGACTATCAGGTAACTTTTTCACCTCTTTAAATAGAGGAAAAGATGCTTCATATTGTTTGTATCTTGAAGAATGTTCTCAGGATGTATTTTAAGGTTAAATGTTAATGGAAGCCAAGCGGTAGAGTAAAACTGATCACTGCTGGTAGGCATCTCAGTAATTGCATTACTTATTTCTTTCAGCTTCTGATATGATAGTAATACTGCTCAAAAAAACTGGTAATCCCTTATAGACTAGGGTCTTGAAAAAGCTATCTTCTAGTGACCCAGGGACAACGAATGATGTATTCAGAAATTCAGGTATTTTGCACCTGTAGTGAGGTGTTTAGGGCAAGATCCAATAAAGGACTTAGGTTCTTAAAGCAGGATTTACTAAAATCCAGAACTATAATTCTGAAATCCCTTACTTATCTGTGGTTTGTCCAGGACATGCTTAAATACCCCATTCATTTTGAGTTTGACTTCAGAATTCCTGGAATTAGAATCCCTAAGTTATGATTCTTGGTATGTCCCAATGAACAGCTCAGTGCTTGTCTCTTGCTTGCAATTGGTCAGGATCCCAGAAAAAACGTTCCTCCTGTTGCCTGCTGTCCATACTCCTTCTTTTACAACAGATCTCATAGTCCCTTTTTTGATCAGAAGACAAAAGGGGAACAGGGATAGGGGTAAAACCAGGCAAGTTGGTATTTCTGACCAGATTTAGGGTAGGAACCACCTCTCTGCCCTTCCACAAAGTCCTCTCTCTCTTTCTCACGAGAGGAAAAGTCTTTCATGACCCTTTCCCAAGTGAAATAATGTTTAATCTCACCTCAAGTAATTTCTCTCTATGGTGAAATGTAGGCTTTTGCTGAGCTGTTTGGTAGTGCTGCAGGACCCAGTCTCCTTTCAGGTTTCTGCTGAATCTTGGATCTAGCAGTATATGGGTTTACATCTGGAGATCACTTCCAGGTGGAAATTATGCCCCTGGGGCACTGCTTAGAATTAATTTGTGCCTTAGATTTTGCATTTGCACTGATAAAGGAGAAGAGCAATGTAGTATGATAATCTGAAGGAAAAAGTGTCTCTGTTTTATGAAAAAATGGCTACTTCCTAATGGGTTACTGATGATGCTCTGCAGTGAGACGTCATAGCTGAACCTGACTATTTGAAGTCCATGTCAGTACACAATGAGGCATCTATTTGCTTCAGCCTCTTCTGAGAATTAAAACAAACAGTGGGTGTGTATGCAGTTAGTGACTGAATTTTATTTATGGATAATACTGCTAAAGGGTTGTGGGAAGTGCTTTAATTTGCTTCCCGTGTGCCTTTTGTACCCGGACTTGTCTAGTGCTGCATTGGCCTTTTCAGTTATCAGTGTGTTTGTAGCAAGTGTGGTTAGAGTCCTTCCTATATCTTTGTTCACGAAGCTTAGCTATGATTATGATAAAGTATAAGAGAGTTGAAAGTAAGTCCTTTGTTCCACTAGAATGCATGTGTTGCCTTTGCCCCAGTCTGCATTGCCCACCTGTATCCTCAGACAACTGAATGTGAGGGAAGATGAAATCTCCAACACTGTCGTTGCAGTGGGAAGTCTTTGAATTCTGATGAGAACAGACACTATGCAATTTAGTAGTATTTTTTACTAGAGAAAGCATGACGAGACATCACTTAGAAAGGAGTAACAATTTTTACATTGAAGAATTAAAAACAGATGGAAATCTAAATCTATGAGCAGTACGGATGGGAGGGTTTCCTCCTGCTGGGAGTTCATTTGGAGGAGAGCTTCAGCTTCTTAATAACCCAACTCTGTTGTGTTAGTAAAAGTTCATGAATAAAAATTCACCTCTTGAGACATAAAATGAGTAAATAAAATGAAATATTTTTGTTCCTTTTATTTAATTAGGATCCTGTTGATCCAGCAAACACTGTAATTGTGATTCGCTCATTAGTTCCTGGGGGTGTGGCTGAGCAAGATGGCCGGCTTCTTCCTGGAGATCGGCTTATGTTTGTCAACAATATCAACTTGGAAAATGGCAGCCTGGAGGAAGCAGTACAAGCACTGAAAGGAGCCCCAACAGGAACAGTTAAAATAGGAGTTGCCAAACCACTGCCTGTAAGATTATGGGAATTCCATGTGTACTTTTCATGTAATTTAAGGTGTTGCATGCATAGACTTCTTGTGTTCTGCGGTACAGCTGAGTGGCCCATTTATTTCCTTACTTAGGAAAGGAGTGACCTGGGTAGTGTTTGACTGGTGTCGTGTTTGCAGGACCTAGCGCACCTGTTTTGCAGCTGAGAAAACAGCAAATCATCTTGCAAATGGCAGTCTTTCAAGGCTGAATGTTGACAGGCATAATTTTTTTACACTGTACACTTTACAGGGTTTTCTGAATGTGCAAGAGGGTGACATAAAGCTGTTTTTATGTGGTTTGCCTGGAATTTCCCTACTCCTTTGCTTTGCAAGGCATAGTGTATATGCATTTTCTTTATTTGATACGTAGTATCATGTAAAGTTCATTTACATCAAACCGGTTATTTCAGACTTGATTTTAGAAGGTAGTCTGTAACAATTCAAAAAAGGAGATTGAATGAGATCAATGGTGACCGACATAATGTATCAGTAAGGATGCTGTTGAACTACTGCCCCATGTGTGCTAAATTCAAATCAGTAGAATGGCAGTAATTCATGTAAACAAGGAAGATACCTTTCTCTGTATTTGTAAGCCCAAGTGCAGTCTTGGGGTTTTTTTATGTTTTTCATGAATTGATAATCTTGTAATCCTCATGGATGCAGATAATCAAATTTTCAGTCTTAGCAGAATTTTGTGAGGAGAGAGTGGGAGGGAATGGGGGCTCTTTACGTTCCTAGAAAGTTTGCGTTTTATAGTGTGGAGGTCCCTTTTGACTTCCTCAGTTCAATTAATTTTTTGTGGTGGAGTCTATATTGATGAAGTGTCTTGCAAGTCAAAAATTTAATACTTCAAAAGATGCACATCCAAAAGGCAAAATAAATGGGGGTTTTGTTTTTGTTCGAAACAATTGTAAACATTTGGCATTTGCACTTCAGTCTTTTATGTGTGATGCTTGCCAAGTAATTAAATATTGCAAATAATGACTGAGATTTTTGCAGTATTGGACAAAAGCACCTACCATCAAATTATGTTGGAAAAAGCTATTGGTTTATAGTCAAAATTACGTTTTGTCCTCTAGAGGCTGTTCCATCTGACAGATGCAATGGTAAACCACAGACAGTGGGTGAAATTTTTGTACCTTCAAACAATATTGCTTTGTGGCTAGCAAGATGATAAAGACTTCTGCTCTTAGGCTTTTTCCTTGGTGGCATCTGTGGTGGCAGTTTTAGTATATCTTTATTAAGAATAGCAATTGAAAATTAGTTTAGACTAAGTTGTTTGCTCCGTGTTATCTCTGGATAGGCCTCTTTCATTGCTTGGGGTTGTAAAATGAGGTGTGAAGCTGAATCAATTCAGGTAAATTTAAAAAAAAAGTTGTGTCTTTACCTACACAGTACTGTGACTGGGACTGAAATGAATTCTGCTGCTTTTTGATTCCGTTTGGATTTCTAAACACCCCCTGCCCCATCTGCCCCAGAAAGCACTTCGCACTTTCTGTGTCCAGGTCACTCATCCAACTCAGAGCTTCATTCTTTCTGCAGCTTTCACCCGAGGAGGGCTATGTCTCTGCTAAGGAAGATTGCTTTTTCTACACTGCCCAGTCACTTGAGGAGGAGGGGCAAGCTGATGCAGCCCTCTTCCATGCTGAGCTCGCTCTGGTTAGTGGCCCAACTTACCAAAGATTTCTCGAGTCTTTGCATTTTGTAATGAAAGGAGTTGCTGTGTCACTATTCGTGCTTATTTTTTAGTGTTTACTCTCACATTACTCATCCATCACAGGTGGGATGGATCCTGGAATAATAGAAACTGGCATCTAGAGATGTTTGCATGAACTGTGAATCTGGCCTGATATGTTAATTGCTGGTGGGGAAAAAAAGTATTTTGCTGGTGTTTTCAAAGTGTATTGTTATCCACATCTCCTTGCATGTACTGAACATCCCTTTGGAAATCTTAACTTGTGGAGAGAAATGTTGAAATGCTTATTTTCCTGTGTATCACTTCTCTACCTTGAAAAGGATTTGCATGTAATTATTTATTTGCATGTAATTATTCATGTAACTTGCAAGCCTTACAAGGAATGCCATCTGTCTTTGGAAGCTGCAGATACTTCCTCCTAATAATATTCTTCAGCCTTCAGCTTCAATCAGTGATTAGGAGATTTGCAAGGTCAAAAAGTGTTCACTTGAACAAACAATGTGGCTTACCTGAGCATTCAGTGCCTTACATAGCCCAGGAGTTACTAATAAGAACTCAGATTAAAAAGGCACAGGAAATAGGCTCCACAAAAAAAGCCAAAATGCCCCCTGACTCTTCCTCCCACAAAAGAAAAAACACAACTCGGAATTTCTGTATATTGTAAACATACATATGTATATATGTACGTATTCCAAGTGTGTCTTCTCATGGTTGTTTGTACTGATCTAGGTCTGATATTGAAGTCATTAGGCCCTCATTTTCTGAGGACTTGAGAAGGGAAGCAGTTTCTACTAAACAGTAGACTTAGTTCATTAGGAAAGAACTCCAAAACCAAACAAAAATGTGAAGTGTTTGAAAGTCTCCGCATGACTGCTTACAGTAGGTTTGTTGTTTCTTCACACTTGTAATTGACAAGCTGGTTTAATAACTTGCCTTTAAGCAAGACTGCCTGTTCTTAATCCTGAAGTTTATTATTATCTTTGTACCTTCGTTAGATCCTAGTATTTTTCTTAACTCTGTTCATTGAGAAGAAGCATAAAGAAGCCATGTTATATATTTTAGACAACCTTTAAAGATGTGTTGAAAAGATCAGATTGAAACTAAACTTGACTTCCATCTGTGATTTTTCATATTAAAGAAAATAAACTTGTGGGAAAAAAAAGAGAAAATATATGATATAATAATACATTTAAGTTGTCAACTCTGTCAGCTATCTAATTAAATATGCAAAATATGAAAATAAATATGCGGCCACCCAGGTTAAGATGTGATTACAGTGTGTGCAGTTACGAAATCCTGTTCCTTATAGATAGTTCTGCACACAGATTCTACAGATCTGTCCTGAATTTTTATAATACTTTTTTTAGGCCATAGCTTTGGTAGCATTAGTCTGCATTTTTCTGATAATGAGCTGAGAGAAGTTACAGCAAAGGAGCTGTTTGAATTAGCTGTTAAGTCTTTAGACTTGAAATAATAAAAAAAAAATTATCCTTTTTACCCCAAAGAAATCAATAAGTTGAATCACAGCAGAAGGTGCATTTACTATAATGAATTCATAATATGATTAACCACAGGAGTAAAAAATAAGTTAGATCTCATCTCTGCAGACGGATGCACTTGTCTGCTTCATACAAGTTTATGATCATGGGCCTAAATTCACTAATCATTTTAGTTAGTGTACACTATTTTCTTGAGCTCTGCCAGGGGACATGAAATTATAATCAAAATGTAGTATATGAAGTGTCATAAATCGGGTCTTTCAGGACTTAATTTTATTCTATTATTTGCAAGTATAGGAGTCTTGACAATAATTATGTTTCATTTAAAAAAACCCCAAACCTGCAAAAGATACTATCCATGTCCATATCTAAACCTCTTTTTTAAAAGTTTTATTTCTCATATAGGATGAATAGAAAGAAATGTGGAAATGTCCGTAGTAATCTTATTGTCAAATTTAAAATACATATGTTAGAAATCATAAAAAATCATGTAATAAACTTTTCTTATAAATGTACTGTACAGCACTGCCGTTTTCACATGATTGTTTTTAAAAGGATATAAAAAATAATTGAGCCTGAGAAGCTTAGTCCAGGCAACATTCGTGAAGGGTGGCAGCAAATGAAGCTCATTGTTTTCTCCATGCTACTTTTTGTAAGAGAAAGTTAAAAGGAAAACAAAAAGAAGCCCTAAAGAAATCCATATATTGAAACTAGAGAGTACGACAGAATTCTCCCAGCACCTTGTACTTCAATCAACAGGCATGAACCTGCCTCGTCTCTGCAACTTATTCTAGCTGAGTCTCTCGCTTTACTTCAGATGTACTTTGCAACCCTTGAAGATGTAGTAACAGATTGTTACTGAAGCAGAAAATTTTCCTACTGTGCTATGCAAATGTATTTTCAATGCAAAACATGGAGTGAAAAAAAAAGAGGAAAAGTATCAGTGTGTAGTGGCTCATGTGCATGTATTTGGGGCTTATGTGGTATGATGATAACAGGCTGACTGATTGAATTGCTTTTGTTGTTAGGTGGACTCGGGAGAGGCAGATCTATTGGATGAGTCCACCTTTGAATCACAGTATTCTCTAGAGAGAGACGTCTTCCAGGATTCAGTGACAGCTCTGCATGAGAGTACTTGTAGTGGTGAGGTGGACAACAGCTTCTCTCTTCCATTATCAACTCCCAAGGTAAAAAGGAGGATGGTTTTATCGATGACACACTTGTATTATAAGTGTGAATACACTGTAGTATTAGATATAAATGGTTTTTGTCATCCTGTTTCATTTGTAGTTTTAAAGCTATGGTGACCAGTCTGCTAGTTGTTATTCAAAGCATCGTAAAGAGTGGCAACACAAAATTACTGCGTTGTTCTGCGGTATTTTAGTATGAAAGCAAGAGTAAGTTTTCATCCAAGATTTTGCTTCTATGCTTCATAACATGTATCTGTGTTCTTGAATGAAATTTTCATAATGATACTGTAATTTAAAAGTAAATCTCTATATATCAATACTCTGATTAATTATAATTTCTATTTAAAGTCAATAAATGAAGATTTATTTAAGAGTATGACAAAGATTTGTTTCTGGTCACATACCCGTAATGACTTGATTGAATGTTCAGAGTGGTATTTTGTTTCTCTCCATGGTTTTTCATGTTCTTTTTTCTTGGCAATCTTTAGATTTATTTTGCTAAGTGAAAGCCTTCCAATTCCATCATCACAGCAGTCATCTTTGAAAACCACAATGTAGTGTAGGTTTGCAATCTGTGGTCTTGAACAGAGTAACTTCTGCTTTTTCTGCCACATCTAAGCTGCAATAACTCCCTTTAGCCCGTCTGGAAAATGTTCGGCTCCTATGAGGCACTGCTTGGAAAGCTAGTTTCATCTTCTAATGGTTTCTCCTAATCCACAAAAGAGCAGATCTCTGCTGTGCCAGTGGGACAGATTGCATTGTTTAACTCTGTAATTGTTACTTAAATGGATTATGCATTTTGCTTGCTTTAGGAGCATTTTATGAGATAGAGACTTGATTTACATTACATATCATGTTGAGAGGCTCTAGAAAGTCTCAAGTTATTTTCAGCGTTAACTGCTGTTGGTTTACATGTTTATTTTTTTAAAATGTTATAGTACTGACTTTTCAGTATTCATCTCTGTGTACATGTATAAAGTGAGCACTAAGTTCTTATCAAGTAACATACTCTGTGCTTGTGACTTTGCAAAACAAACATATTGAGAAAATCTATTAATAAAAGAAGACCTTTGATTTAAGTAAAAAATAGTAAAAATGAAAACAGTGGTATACAAGGAATGCAAGTTATTTCTGGCTGCAGGGCAGTTGACAGGTTCTGAGTGTCACTTTGATGTCACATTTAAAATACATAATGAAAAGTATGTATATTAAAAGTAATGCAAATGCTCTAGTGAGGCTACATGTTGCTGTAGTTACAAATTCTTGAAATTGTCTTTTTCTTCAAAAATTGCAACACTGGCTTTTCTTTAAGTGAAACAGAAAGAAAAACGAGGATAAGCTGCAACTTGAATTGTGGCATATGAAATAAATGTTCAGTATGACCTGGGTGGGACTTGTTTTCACTGAAATGGAGATGGATACAAAACAGACTTAAAATTATATGTCCCAGCTGTATTTGAAACCATATGCAATAATGTAAATAGATTATAATACTTGTATTCTATTTTCAAAAAGGTAGGAAATTATGTCATTGATTATATCATGCAGATTAGTTATATTTAGTCTTTGCTCAATTATCTTCTCAGCTGTTAGTTAAACCACTTATTTACAGATAAAACATTTCTGATTCTAGTCTGGGAACAGAGCATGCATGTATGCACCTCATGAACATTGACAAAAACTTAATCTAAGTCCCGTGAGGCAAATTGTCACAAATACGGCCAAATTTTGGGAAGCATGTTTCTCTGACTTTTTTGAAAAGTGATAGAAGAATTAATATGACCTATGGATAACAACTAAGATAGATAGAGGTATTGGGTTTGACTATTTTTATTACATTTCAGAGAAAAATCCTCAATATTGATACGGAACCTCTAAGTCCATCTTCTAAGTCCTTGATGTATCTTTATAATACCTAATAGTCTACTTATTTTTAAAATAACTTACTTTGAAAGCTCAGCTAGAGAATACATGAAGATTTTTTTCAGTATGTTGCACTTAGTGAAATATCTTGAAATGTTTTAAAGCCAGGGCCTCAGAATCTTGAGATTCTAAACAAATATGCAGAGAACCTAATCCTATTACTGCAGCCATAAAAGATAGACTTGAAATAAGTGCTAAGCTTCTGTAAGTGCAACATTGTATTTAATTGTTGTCCCACTTCTCATCCATTTTTTTCTGAGGTTTGACTGAGTTTTTACTTTTCACTCCTTATTTGAAAGGGATATCTAAATATGTTTCTGCTCAGTTTAATGAATTATGTATTAAATTGCATTTTTATTGTCTGAGCTTCTTGAATTCCTATTTGGTTGCTAAGCATGTGGAAAGTAAACACCTTGGTCTCACAAAGTTCTTTCACCTAAGAAAAAACAATTGGATGTTTCAATTTTAAAAACTTACTGGAATTTACACCTAGTTTAAGAATGTGTGAGTGGACATTTGCTGAAATTAACAGAGAATTATTGAAGAATATCAAGTTAAAATTTGGTCTTAAGCAGTAACTTATTTTCACTGATTTCTGGTACAGTAGGCTCTCTTGCACTTCGTGCCCCCCATATCGTGGCTTCAGATCTTAGCAGCATGATTTTTTAGTGATGGAGGAGGACCCTTTTTGCAACCGTGCATGTGCAACTTGCCGTGGTGGTGGCAGTGGCAGCGGCAGTGCTCCCCCGCAGCCGCCACCGTGGAGTTACGAAAGATTTACACACTCTGAGGTGTCCAAGACTCTCCAAGACATACTCATTTACCCTGAGTATGGAGAGACCAGGTCTACCCACGCTGAAGAAACACCGGGACCGCGGCGCGAGCAGCTCCCCGCGCCCATGTCCCTGCCCGAGCCGAAAAGGGGATTTTCCCAGCATGGGGTGGCTGCAGGCGCCAGGAAGGGCCGACACAGACACTGATACACAGCAACACAGTGCCGAAACAGCACCAGGGGTCCGTGTGAGGGTGCAGGGCAAATTTGCATATTAATGTGCTGCCATTCAATGTGGAAGTAGAGCTTCATGTAACCTGCCTAAGACCGCGGGTCCGTGATATGGGAGACAGGACTGTATTTTAAAATGGAAGAAGTTGTCTAAGAAATCAAATTCACTTCATAGACGAATAAATGCTTGTAGGGGAGTAAAAATGAGGTTGATCTTGCTGATGATGCAACAGATTTATTTACATTCTGTGAAACTGGTTCTAAGATTTTAGCATGAAATATGCTTTAGAATTATACTAAAAATGAATGGTGATTGTTCATTGTCTCCTGTGTTGTACAGTCTGTTGGAGAGGAATGTGCAAATATTGCAGCTGATTTCCATGTGTCTGACAAGAATCTGTACAAAATGGATCTGAATCAGAAACTGAGAGAGCAGAAGTCTGTAGTGGGCACTAGCTTGGAAACTGCAACCGGTTTTACTGAAATGGATCTTCTGCCTCTTGATGTTTCGGATGTCAACCAAAACGAAAGTGAAAACACAGCAACATGGACTGGATCTCAAACAGCATCAGAAATTGGACTAAACACAAGCCTTGCTCCTACCTTGCAGCTTGATCCCAGTGGAAAAGTAAAGCTCTTGTTTTATTTTTTTTTAATAATTCAAAAATCCTGCAGAAAGGCTATGTTAGACCATAGAATTTCCTACAGAAATTGTCACTAGCCAACAGTCATGCATAGTTCTTTAATTATTAATGTCCTTCAGATGTGTTATCTCAAATCAAAACTGCAGGATTTATACCTTTCCAAAACAGGACATAATTTATGACATCAAGATAGTAGTTTCTCAAAGACAGGCAATACAGTGTTGAATAAAAGTCTGATCGGGTCTCACATCATTAGATACTACTGGGCAACAAGTGTACCGAGTAGGTGGGACAGGGTGGGTTTAGCATGCCTTGTTAGCCTTCACAGGGGCATGAGAGCAAGGAGGAAGTGCACAGCAGGAAATAGGCCTAGGAAGCTGAGGATGAGTGGTGTGAATGTCTTGCATCATGGTGGACTTGCAAGCCTGTGCAGGTCAGCTCACAAACTGTCTACACTGAGTGAGCATAATCTACCTTTATATGACAGTCACTGGGACATATATTTCTTATTTATTCCATTCAGTGGTTTGTTGAGAAATGTTTAAAAGAGCTGAAATTTCTTACAAGATTTGTTACTTTGATACTGGCAGAGTGTCAGACATGTGGTGAACAAGTCTTAAGGCCTTGAATTCATCCTACTGATTTTAACAGTGTAACTGATATCTCTAAATCAAAAACATACATTGTGGCAGATTTGATATATTGTCTGAATGAAAACAGAAACCTCAGGTATGCTGGTTTGATCTTTGATGGATTGACTTTTCTAATATCTGTATAAGGAATCCATCTTAATTATGCACATAGATTTTGTCTAAAGTATCTAAAGTTATTGCTCTCTGGCTACCTGAAAGGGAGCCGTAGCCAGTAGGGGTCAGTCTCTTCTCTCTGGCTACCAGTGATTGAATGAGAGGACATGGTCTTAAGCTGAGTCAGGGGACATTTAGACTGGATATTAGGAGACATTTTTTCACAGAGAAGGTGATCTCTCAGTGAAATGGGCTGCCCAAGGAGGTGGTGGAGTCACGGTCCCTAGATGTGTTTAAGAAAAGGTTGGATGCTGTAGTTAGCAGCATGACCTAGATAATAGGATAGTATGTTCTTGGTAGGATGATGTGTTGGTAGCAGGATGACAACAGGTAAGGTAACAGGTGATAGGTTGGACATGATGATCTCTGTGTTCTTTTCCAACCTTACTAATTCTGTGATTCTGTGAAGATGAGGTTAGATCAGTAAAGCCAATCGTATTTTTGTCTCAGTATTCTGAACTGATGTTATTTTCTCTTGTGTTAGGATCAATTGCTTTTAATAGAAAAGGGATGCCTAGTATCTTTGGAGGGAAATTCCGCAATCCCAGATTCAGTCAAAAACATGTATGAGAAGACTATCACTATTGCAAAAGGCAATTCAAGTCTAGGTAAGTTAGCTAACTAAGACTAACCTTTCAGGAATATGGTTTTCCATTTTCCTTGAGTGTTGCATATTTTGTTAGTAAAGACTAAATATTTTCCGTTTTGTGGGGTCAGGATGTTCATTCTTTGCTGCTCCTGCCCTTTTTGACTGTGATATCACTGGATTAATTTGCTGTCACTGTGAACATGAAAATGAAATATTCAGTCTCATTTAGACTGTTTTCCTGTGAAAGGAGGTTAGTCTATCCTAAATGTTACCAGAACAATTTTAATGAATTGTTTTTTAATGTCTCTACTAATACAGCAGAAAACCAAGATGTAGCCAAGGAATGCTGTAGAAATACACTTTGGCAAAAGACCAGTAATAGCTCGTTAAATCGTGCCTCAGCTTTCGCTTTTCCAGGTCTTTGCAGGTTTTTTCCCCACCAACACGCCTCGATTCTTAGTGTTGTTTTCCTGTCTGCGCCTGCACATGTTGTCCCTGCTGCCCCACAGGGAGGGGCCCGGCCTGCAGCAAGGGGGCAGGACTGTCGTGGCCCGTAGGCCAACTCACTCAAGGGTGGGTCGGACTCCATCCCTTAGGAATGTATGCTTTATACACACTGTGTATAAATTAGCTATTCGCCTGCTAAGAAGTGCCCTGTTGAACGTTAACCATACACATCAGTGAGAGAGTTGGGACTGCCAGCCCCTAGCTCCCTCCCAGCTCCCCTGTGTCTTCCAGAGAGCTCCTACGAGCAAGGCTACACCCTCCTTCCCCCCTCCTCTCCTCCTCCTCTCTCCCGAGGAAGGGAAACGGAGGGGGACAGGAGGAGGGGAGGAGGGCAGGAGGAGCCTCAGGTTATGGTTCCTTATCTTGGCACTCAGAGATGGGGCTCAGAGACATTTAACTGTTTCGTGTATTTTCACTATAGGTATGACAGTAAGTTCCAATAAAGATGGCTTGGGAATGATAGTTCGCAGCATCATCCATGGAGGGTCAATAAGTCGAGATGGACGGATTGGTGTGGGGGACTGCATCTTGTCCCTTAATGAAGAGTCAACCACTAACTTAACCAATGCACAGGCCCGAGCTATGCTGAGGCGGCATTCACTCATTGGACCAGATATAAAGTAGGTAAAGCTAGATGATGAATTATGGTAAGAAAAAGCTAGAACATAATCAAAATGTGATTACATATTTATGGAAGTATTTTAAATGAAAATTTTGTTTGTTCTTGCACATGAATTTACCCTTAAGTTACAGCTTCAGATGGACAATTCACCTTTAGATTGCATTTTCTTGGATTTCACTTGTGAGAGAGACTTTGGATGTTCTTAGAAAAGTTATTACTGTCATGAGTAATCATTATCATTACTGCTTTGCTTGATTTTATTGAAAGAAATGGTTGGAATTTTTCATTCATAGTATGCCTTTTCTAAAGAAAGTAATGGTTGCCTCAAGATGTTTAAAAGGTGTTCTTAAGGTGGACTGTCCTAGCCACTGCACAAGTGATTTCATTTGATCTTTCTGGTGGGTTTGAGTTTTGACTGCCAAAATTATGACATATGATGTTAATGCAGAAGAATAATTCTTAAAACATTTCAGTACATCTATGCTGAGCAACAGAAACACTCTGATTTCTGAAGTCACGTCCAAGTTTTTATTAGTGCCTAGGAGGAAGCTGTTTGCTCTTGTGCATAACTGTCTGCTTTTAGGAGTACTGTTTTAAACTTGTAGTAATTAATACAAGTTTTGACATATCCAGTTGATAAGAAAGTTTCTCCTCAAGTTCACATGATTTGCAGGATTTTAACTCTGCCTTAAAAATGTAGTTGTTTCTAGCTGTTGTGGAGTTTACTTTGCCTACATGCAACATCTAGGAATGAGGTTGTTCCTGACATTGTGGATGTTGCTGTAGACACACCAATGCTGAGTTTACAGTTTCAAAACCTAGTGGGGTTTTTTCTCAGACCTATGGTAACGGGGATTGGGTCAGATAAACAAATGGGATTAATGCATTATTGGTTGTAGAAGACTATTTATTTAAGAAGGTGGCCTTGAAAGAGATCAGTCCTGACCCAGTGTGGTTACAGGTAGCTGTGGTTTCTATCAATTCAAAATGGACAGCAGGGCATTCCATACTTCTGCACAAGTATTCTATTTTGAAGTGACCTGGCATTTTGAGAACAGGTGGTCACAGACCTCCACTGTGGGTGGTAGGTTTAGTTGTCTACCCTATAGTGTCATGCATTAAAGATTATGATTCAATGTAAACTTACTGAAATATAGATACGTATATATGAATTATATTATTGTCAATGCTGTCAAATATTTAGATACTGACATGACTCAGTGCTGATAAAATGTGTCAATGTTTGTTACTGTAGGCTTCCAAACTATAATTCTGTCATGATTGAAATCAGTCGGTATGTGCATGTGCGTGTGTGTATATCTGCTTAAATACACAAATGCTGCAGCACCATTCTGCTGTGAGGAGTCTTTTATTAGTGCTGTAGTTACATAATCAGGTACAGATATGTTCATTTTTTGTGCTTATTCTTTTATAGCTGCTGCATTTTTCACTGTTTCACTACAAGTTTTGTTTTATAGTCTTAATCTTTTGCAGATATGTTGGAAATACTAAAATCTTGGTTTAGGCGAGGATAATCAGATTCTCCAGAAAAAAGTCGTTTCTGAAAGATCTTGCAGAAAAAGGGGCAGTTGCTATTCATATTCTTATTAAAGATTTTCGTCTTTTTTTTAAATTTATGTTCATTGCATTCCTGCAATAAGGTTTGAAAATGAAGCCAGCATTTGCACTTCGAAGGACGGTAGCTTCTAAAGGAGTCTTGCAAGAATAATGACAGTATATTTGGGACTATGTAGTTTTGCTGTAAAACTATTCAGCATAATCAAACTTTTCCATAATTTTTATCTTCAAGGAGGAGCAGAGGATCCCAGAAAATATTTTGACATAAACATGTGGGTAATGTCCCAAAGCAAAATTTGGAGATAAGGAACATTATATCATGTTGGAAAATCCACTTTAGTATAGTGGTGAAGGTCCCCACCTCTTATGCGGGAGACCAGGGTTTGATTCCCCACCGTGAAGGCCATGCTGCCGGTTAAGAGTTGGACTCGATGATCTTTGTCGGTCCCTTCCAACTCAGAATATTCTGTGATTCTGTGATTCTGTTAGTTCTTCATGCTCTCTGAGAGGGATACACACAAGCACACACACACATCTATCTATATACAGTTATACCTCCTCCATCACGAGGAAAGGGACAGGCCAATGCTGTCGCAAACCCCTAACCTTGCAAAGAAGTGCAGGTTGTTAATATGCATGCAGGCCATGCCCATTGCCCCACCCCCCAGAACTCCGCAGGGCTCCGAGCACTTTTTTGCCTCTCCCCTCGGNACCCGGCCAGTGCCACCCCATAGGGAGCTCTGGCACCACCCCTTGGTGGAGCAGATGCATTGCGCATACGTGAACTGCTAAATTTCGCAAATGGTGGAATCAAAACTGCGATAAATTCACATCGCAAATGTGCAAGGTCATGAAGGAGAAGTCGCGATACAGAGAGGATTCACTGTATATCAATTCAGAGGCAATGTGGTGCATTATCTGGCAGCATTTGTGATGTAACGGCCAACATTTCACATATTTCAGTTGATGTCTCTTTGGTGTTCTCCTTGGGAAACAAGGATACACTAGCACTTACATGTGACCATCAAGATGTGACCAATCCTCTTTGCCCTTACTGCAAAATTTGCACTGTAACTTTTAGACTGAGGATTTTTTGGTAGCAGGACGTCCACCAAAAGAAACTGTGCAGAAATATTTTAGTTTCAAAGCTATATTACAGTGGCAAACAGTATTTGCAGAGAAAACACAAAGTCATTCCTACTGGCCACGTAAAGGCTTTGTTTAAATTTATTAAAGGAAATCTGATTTTGAATAGTTCAAGAACCAACAGTCTGAATTTCAGACTTAGGTATTTAATTTTTTCCCCCTTTGTGTGTGGGTGATAACCAGATGTCTGGCCTTACCAAAGTACATTCTGTTTCACTTCTCACTCTACCTTGCCTGGAACTTTAATATTTCTGTAATAATAGCCAATGTTTTATTCTCAGCAACAGCTGCTTGTAACATCTGTCTGATAATTACAGAGGTGGATTAGAATTTACCTGACTGAAGTGTGGGCATGAATTCCTGATTAAGAAATAAGATAGATTGCAATTCCATTTTCCATGGCTTTTAATAATCCCTGCTATAGACAGTAATAAATAGCAGATGCTTTTTGGGTTAGATATAGATGAAGCAGAGGTGGAATGGGAAAACAGAAAAAGGAGGGGAAAAAATCTCACGCTTTTAACTGCATAAATATATCTCTCACATTCAACATGAGACGCTCCGAATGTTAACACAATTTTAAAAAGACACTGCATCATATGCTTCGCATTCTAGATCTTCTGCAACACCTGCTGATGATCAGGCCCTGTGTTATGTGTGAGTATTGGCAATTCAGAAACTCGTTGTGGCTCTGTGTTGCAACTTGTCTGTAAAATCATTCCATGCTTTTATGACATCAGTCATAATATCAGGGATATATCCAGATAGAGTACATATTCTCTCTCTTATGTATGTTTGTGCATGCATCCACATGTGGCTGCACATGTGGATGTGTATATATTTTTTTTTTTGGCATTAAAAAAGGATATGGCTCTGTGTGTACACTTATATAAACATGTATGGCTTTAAACTTGAAAATTGGAGTGTACTTTTTTGTCTGGAATGAAAATACTTGTATTCAAAAAAAATTATTGCTAAGATATTTAAATTTCATCTGTGAAAGCCACCTGAGTTGTGCTCAGACCACGTATGCATGTGTGCATGTGCGTACAAGGTTCACTGCTAGAATTGGCATGAGTACAATGTACTGATATCTGGATTAATCTCAATGTCATGTTTTCTGTGGCACTTACATTTTCCTTTCTTCATATATGAAGAGGTTCAAATTAAACCTTAAATGTTAATTACAGTAATTTATCATTAATATTTTCCTTATTTTGTTACTTGGTTTATTTGTGTTTTGAGGTTTCGTGTGGCTGTTCAGTCAAGCATGTGATAAGTGTTCGTCTATACTGCATGCAGTGTCATCTTTACAGGATGTTTTCGTGTGTACAGCCATTGGTATTTCCATTGTCACTGGTTTAGTGACAAGTTTTTGCTAGTCCGTGTATCCGGGGGTAGGAGAAGTGGTTATAGCTCTCAGGAAAGAAAATCGTAACACTTTCTCTTTCAAGCTGTACAGCTGTGAAAGAGAGAAAATGGTTAAACCATTTCCTTCAAAATGGTTGAGCTTCTACTTTTCTTATAGCTAAAAATTACAATGCAGAGGTAGGGTAGTCATTTGCTTGTTTCCTATGCTCTGTGTCCTCATCCCTGTTTTCTCACACTAATTTCTCTTACTGTCTTCCCTGTAACCATACTAAGGCAATTACCAGTCTGTTTTGCAGCTGAACCATTCAGGTACCTGGGTGGATTTTTACTTCCAGTTTACAGCACAAGATTCAGCAGAGTCAGTCAGAGGAGCCCAAAGCACTTCTGGGCCCCTCATCATCCCAGTCACAGGCAGAGCTCTTCTGGATGATGTCGTCAGTCCTCACTGACCTCCCAGTGAGCTGCAATAGCATCACAGCAAGTGATGGATTTGATAAATGTAAGGTGTCTGATCATGAGCATAGGGAAAACCGTGTCTGCTCACATGTAAGAGGGAAAAATCACGGGTAAACTGAAAGTTTTTAACACTGTGTTACCTTGCAACTGGCAAGTTGAACAGTATCCTTGCAAAGACTACTTTCTGGAGTAGATATTTCCTAAAACTGTAATTTACATCAGAGAGAGTTTTTTTGGTATAACTTTTCATTGCAATAACAAAATGCAAAGGAGAGAGTGGAGGAGGACATTCACATCAGTAGTAGAGGTTAGGTAATAAGAGCAGCTAGGGAAACCTTTGCAGTTAACTGATCTTTGGAAACTAAATTAACTAAGGTTAACTCCTATGCATCATATAACTCTTCTTGTATTTGATCAAGGTAATTTAGTTCTCTATGCTATTTTTTGCAAAATGCAAGTGTTCTGATTTGCATTTGGGAAACAGCTGAAGCACTGTTTAATTGTAGATAAGAACAAACAGTTTAAAACATTGAATGTTCCTTTGAATGCTTTAGACTATTAGAACTGTAGTTAAGTACTAGAATGGAAATAATGTATTTTTCCAAGGAGCTAAAATGTAACAGTTCCCAGTGAAACTATCTTAATTTTACTCCATTAGTGGAAATCAGTTATGTAATTCACTTGGTCACTTTTAAATGCATTTTTAAAAACTGGTGAAGTGAACCTGTTTTCTTCTTAGCTCCTGTGCTGCACTCAGAAAGGTAAGGCAGCTTTTGGAAGATACTGCCATGTAGCATTTAAGGCTCGTTCAGTCATACCTTTTGAATATTCCAGCACAATATCAGTTATCGATTTATATAATGAAAAAAAGTAGAGTATCCCAGAAGTTGGAGTGAACATGGCTTGCCTACCCCTTAGATGATCTCTGATGCTGATGTATGAGGTAAGGACTACTACTACCTTTGAACCTTGGCACTCTCCATAATTGTTTGCCATGCACTTCTTACACGAAAGGACTAGACAGAGTTGATTGATACTGGACACTGTACCATCAGAGATCACACTCTGCTTATCTAGTCTTGTCTGTTTCCTTTGTAGGAGTGTGCCATTCTCCTTTCCATAGTTTGAACAGCTGCAGTTTAGCATAAAGGAGACTGTCCAAGCCTTCCAGTCAGCAGAAACATTGTTTACAGTTCTGAGTATTTTACTGAAATAATACTGTGAAGGAAAAGTACATTATTTCCTACTTATTTTTACGTTGTCAAAATTAGTGATTTTGATTGGACTAGATGATCCTTGTGGGTCCCTTCCAACTCATAATATTCTGTGATTCTGTGATTCTGATTGGGGTGAGACTGATGAATGTAATTGAATGAGTGTTACATTTTCTTACCCTGAAATGCAACTTGCACATCTTACACCTTGCACCTTTGTAGAGGAAAGGTATTCTTATGGGCTTACTGTGTGGGCCTTCTGAATTGGCATTTGCATTGACTGCATTGGCATTTGACTGGTGAGACTTCTATGAGCATACTATGTCCTAGCACTTTTCTACAGTTCAACGTACTTGGAGTTTGAAATGGATGAGAACTAGTAGTGGTTATTTTCAAAAATTCTTTTCTGTCTTCCTTCTTGATGTTTTACTGCTGGGTCCTTACAGAATAACTACTGCATGNGCAGATAATTTTTTTTTTCCTCTCTGTCTGTTCTGTAATGACATACGGGAATATGGGAAAACAGACTTTTTTCACCTGTCTTTTTCCATGAACTTTCATTCTTGGGAGACTTGAATCTGATAGCTAAGCTGCTTATGGTTTTTAGGAAGACAAAGTATCATAAAAGGAGAGCCGTCTAAGTAGCCTGTTTATAGCATGGTATCCTTTTGCCTAGATAGGTGAGTTTCAGAGAGAAATTCTTCATGCCTTAATCTTTTTCCTCCCATTTGTTTCCCCCTCTTCAGTCTGTTTTCTTTTTCTGGTGTTCAAACATTGAGTGGACTCTACACGTCATTTGGTTGGTGAAACATGATTATCTGACTGTGCCAAATTGGCATGAAGGGGTAGAGGAAGGAATTGGGTCGGGGATTGCTTCCTGCAGTATAGGTGGTGTGCTGTAACACATCCGTGTTCAAATCCATGCTGTTTTCTTCACCAAAAGCAGAGAAACCTAAAATACAAAACCACACAGGAAAGAACAACTCTCCAACAAGCCAACTTTCAGAAATGTTTTTTCAGTCATTTAGTGTGGTAATCGTGCCTCAAACTTCACTGAACCTTCAGTATTTGTCTTTGCACAAGGAATCTCTGTTTTGCCTGA
>WEKX01029295.1:0-41641 GCA_013390025.1 Pitta sordida
GCGAAATTCAAGGGATTACTGTATATACACAAATGTATTTTAAACAACTACAGTTAAGAAAATACTGTAGGTTATACCCATATCTTTGTATTCAGTACCTTAAATAGTGCATAATCTCTCCGTTGGTTTTCCTTGTATGCATCTGTTCCTGTAGAAAGAGGTTTTAAAATGATCTTTCTGTATAAAAGTGGAAATCACAAATGATTTTTCTTTATAAATGAAAACTTCCCTAATTGAAAATCTGGGTTCATGTAGTATGGTGCTGCTTTGACATTTGTGTCCTTTGGAGAAGAAATTCTGTAGCATTGTTTCCTCTTAGCTTTTGAAAAAGGGCTTTGATGCTCATGCAGATTAATTTTTAGTGATGCTAGCAGTAAATATCAGCTGAATGTAATGTTATATAGTAAAAATATTAAATATGTTACCTACTGGAGTATATTTTTTTTCCACTTATTTTTTTCCTTTTTCTTTTCTGTGTTTTTGTTTCTAGAGTTCTTTGAAAATGAACATATACGTGTCGGACAGAAAGGTATGGACCCGTTTTTGTCTGTAAGAGACTGTGAGTAGTTAGGAATGCGTTTTGTAAATTTGTATCTTCATTTGCGTGTGCCTCTTAGAATTTTAAGAATTTAGACACACTAAGACAAAGCATTGTCAGGAATGTCATTGTAATTTAGATGAAGACAGTCTCTAATACTGTTGTCATTTAGACAGAGACAGAACATTTTCAGTCTACGAGTAGTTACCAGATAAATAGCTCCACAGATATGTCATTAAAAACGAAATGGGAAGCACAGAGACATAGGTTTTTAGTGGTAACTTCTGCCACTTCTGAATTTCATTTTAAAATCAAAATACTGTGTCCTCCCATCTCTGCACACAAAGTTCTCATTAATGTAATGGGATTTATGCCTGTGCATCAGAACAGAGTCTTTTTAATGATTATTTGCAATGGCAGAATATTGCAGTACCTCATCACTATTGAAAATTCACTCATTTGTCTCTGTGTACTGCTTATTCTGAAAAAGTTACAGGGCTGCTTTTGTAGGTTAAGAAATAACATACAAAAATAAAAGGGGAATATAAAAGAAATAATAATTTAATAGCTAAAGTTTGCTGATAGAAGAAACATGTAAAGAATGGTGTAAATCCATCAATATTTGCTCCTTACTGTGTCTTGTGGTTCCTGCCAAACATTAATATCAACAAAGGGAAAACAGAAAGGATACCATCTCAGAAGTGCTCTTCCCTCTTCTATTTGTTGTAGTAACAAAACAATGACCTTTCTTTCTTATTTCTTCTTCTGTGGTCATCTTTCTATCCTTCATTATAAATTTTCTGATCCAATAGAAGCTTAATAGGTACCATCCACCTCTCTGTTCTTTTTTCCATTCTTCCAAATAACTATTTGGGCTCCCTGTGCCACTCATTCAGCTCCATATTGTAGTTCTTGTTCCTCATCTCTTGTCTGTGTAGATAAGCTTCTGTTACAGAGAATGCCTGAGCTTTTCCTGTATCCAAGGACTCAAAATTTAGTAAAATTGTAATTTAGGAGTCTGATCATAAACTGAAATACCAGTTCGTTTAGTGGAAGTTCTTCTATGTGCTTTAATAGGTGTTACTTATGACTTTTTATTTAGGGACAAAGGATCACAAAATGTCTCCGTTAGAGCTCTGCAGGTTAAACAGAAAGCTGGCAAACTGATCTGTTCAGCATTTAAGAGGAGACAAGAATCGATTAGATAGATTTTTAATTCCAAACCTCATCCTTCTAAGTCGTGTCAGGGCAGATATTGAGCATATTGAATTTAGTGAGATATAGAAAAGCAAGTTGTTTCATTGAGACTTCAGAAAAATCAGAGGATACGGATTTGGAAACTTCTGAGTATCAGTACAAGACCTATGTGATGTCTATTTAAAAAGTGTATCACAGAAATTTCTCCCAACTCTCTGCTGTAAAAGATGTTTTGCATATCAGGGTACAGTTAATCACAGAACCCTGATGGGAGACACTTTTGCCAGACTATAACAGCTAATGATGTATGTCTTTCAAGTGTATAGATTTAAGTAAAGAATGAGACAATCTGTCCTGGTACATACAGTGCTCTGTTGAGCAGGAGACCCTTGTGACAAAGCTTCACAACAATGACCCATCTCAGCAAACCTGTCAACAGTAGAGTATTTGTTTTATGTCAGTATGAAGGAATACCACAATCTTTTGAGAAAGGTCTTTATCCTCCAGAGTACACATACCAATAATGAGAGAACATGACAGTACACTCTGAAATGGAAAATTCTTGCCCCACAGCTATTTGTGAAGGTACTTGTATAGTTAACGTAAAAAACAAGGGAGACACAAAAACACCAGAACGAGTGGCCATCTCTTATTTGAACTGAGACACCACTCCTAGTTAAACTGGAGTATTTGTGGCTGTATATGGCTGCTTGTTCCCCATGATGCCTTCTAGCTTCAACTAGACTTGATATAGTCGTGGATACACCACTAAGTGCTATTTTATGACTGAAGGTAGTGCAACCTCACTAATACTGATGCCCTTGTTTCCCAAGGAGCTGCTTAATTGCCTTGCAGAAACTAAGCCTTTTAGCTAAATGTTAGCTCATGCTTACAACATGGTAAGCCAGGTTTTAAAGTTGAATTTAAGGTATTCAGAAGCAGTCTTCCACTACATCAACTCTTCACCTATGTTGTTTCTTACAGTTTTAGCAGAGCAAGACAGTGCTGCAGCTCAACAATATGTTCGTCAGGGATGTCCAACAGCACTCCGAGCTGATCTGTGGGCCCTCATTCTTAACATTTCTAATCAGCCAGAGGTAAGGAACAAAGTGAGAACACAAAAGTGCAAGCACATGTCTACTAGTGATCTTTTTCCACAACAGAAATGCTTTACTGAGTGGTCACAGCAACTGATGAATATTTGATGATGTAAAAAACCTCCGTGCCTTGGTGAAGTCTTTTAGGCTCTTCCCTAATTTTTAACAGATGCATAGGCAAAATACTGTAGAACAAATTTTTCAACTGAGCTGACTAACTGCTAAGATTTTCTTACATGGTACTGACTTTCTCTTATCTTTGTTTTATAAAAAGAAGATGTGTTATGCATTTTTCCTGGTTGTTTGAACCTGTCATCATATGCATGTATATATCCTGTAAATATTATTGCATATGTACAAACAAAAACACTTAAATAGGAGCTAGTTGGATGAGGCTGATTCCAGACTCCCCTGTATAGCAGCAGTACCTTGTGGTTGATCCAAGTCCTCTGCAATGAAATCTTTTGTGGTATCTGAAGCCATACTATAGTCAATATATCTATTATACCTTAAAAAGTTATATTCCTATTTAAAATGTTTGAAGAACTGAGAAAACATTGATGCAAGGCTTTTATTGCATCAAGAAAAAACAAGATACAGACTTAGAAATTTGCTGATAAATGTGAGAATTTTACTGTGTCTCCTGTTTTTGAGAGTGTAGCCGTTTTCTTATAATAATGGGGCTTTTACTCGTAACTACACAGTAAAATCATAAGATCTTGCCCTTAGAAACAAATGTAAATCTTGTTCATTGACAGCTTACCTAAGGACTAGAAGTTGCTTGCACTAGTATTAGAGTGACTTCATTTATCCAGTACTCTATTTTTTTAAAAATAAAAATGAAATATTATACATTTACTTAAGATACTCAGTACCAGATTTAAGCTGTGATAGTTTGAATTTTAGAAGCTGTTACCTTTATGAGAGCAAAAACATTACAGGTGTGAAATTACCGTTGTTGGTTACATTGCATCTGCTTATAGTCTGTTATATGCTTCAAGTTTTAAAAGCATTTTTGTCTTAATATGAAAAATGAAATAATTGAATTAAAAAAGCCAGATATTTGGGTTGATTACTGCAAGTCAAGATAATAATCAGAAAAATGATAATTTTTTTTAGTTATGTCCATATAAACCATTGGTTGTTATGGAAAAAGACATTTCCGGATATTCACATGGACAATTTCCTGTGGTTACCTTTTTAAGGAGGAACAAGTTATGTCTGACTGTTATTGTATTTGTCAGCCAAACTGTTAGCTGCTTCAAAACTTTAACTCTAGTTTATAGTTGGTTTTAATATGTGATTAATATATGTATGATCTGCTGAATTTCATACCAAACACTTCTCTACCTCTTATGAATAGTTTCTCTGCTGAGTTGAATTGTGTGATTGCAGACGTTTCTTGCCTGTAATATTTCTGATTTGCAGTTTAGGCTCTATTACATTTACAGCTGTGTGAATCTCTAACTTGCATGAACTGTGAATTTCCTTTCTTTAATGTAAAATATTATAAGGGTTTGTTCTGGGCAGTGTTCTGTGTGCCAGCATCCAATATTGTTGTTTGGAAAAATATATTCAGTAAAGCTCAGCCTCTGTATAAAGCTAATATCCAGGCAAGCAAGGGATGATACTAACAATGCAGCATTATAATCATAAAAATGATAAACTGTGAGCTCTCTATGCAGGATTATTTAGAAATGTGTACACACATTGCCTGACAATGAATTGTTTATTAGTTTTCATTTGTAATGGTACATTGTGGAAGAACAGTGTTAAAAGAGCATTTTTAAGGCTGCAAAGACAAACATTTGAAGGGTGAACAGTGTCACAGTTAATATTGTCTGTGCAAACAGTCCAATTTGCTGTACATATATTTTTATCATATGATCTTGAGTCTCACAGTCACAATTATTTCCTGTGGGGTTCTGCCTCATTGCACAAAATGGATGACATGCACTTACTGAGAATATGTTTAATTTTTTCCCCCTTTTGTTCAGAATGTTACCAAATTGTTTATTCACTGGATGCAATTGAAACAGTGCTTAGAAAAGATATTTGCTCCTTATCTGGTGGGCTTTTTCTTTTCTCCTTTGTTTTTTTTTTTAATAGGTTGAAAGTCTTAATTCTGAAAATGCCAGCACGCAAAAATTAGTAATGCTTTACTTTACTACAGCTCTTACAAAATGTACTTGCTGAAGTTTAAAAACTTAATAAATAGGTGAGGGAGCATTATGTATCTCTGTGCTTTATCAGAAGTATTTTTTAGCTTAGAATCAGTAGCCAAAGGTTTCCATCCAAACAGCAGAGACTCTGGTAGCAGTAATGCACTGTCATCATGGCTGCAGAACAATGTACTTTACAAGTAGATTTCACAGGTCTCTGGTAAAAGGAGACTAAGTTTTGGACCTTCTTCAAGGGTTTACCAAGAGAGACTTCCTTTAACTCTTGCATCCATTTTCTCTTATGTAATCTGGTTAGGTTTTTGTATTGTACTTGTTTCTGGTGCTCCTGTTTCAAAATCTGCAGCTCAACTAATTAATGCTGGTTGCCATTCTTCAGGCTTCATCCAATTCCCTCAAATCACAGTGTCTTCTTTCTAGACTTCCCAATGTCAATCTTTCTTCTTATTCCTAGTTCTGTGCTTCACCCACTCATTTCTTTTATTAGATTTGAGAGGCAAGTCGATAGTGCAATCACATGGTGAGGATAACTAAAAAGGAATCATGAGCTGCCTACAGTTCAGCAGTGAGGGTGCAGCTCTAGTGCCAGGGATTTCATGACACAACACAGGTGGACTGTGCCTGCACAGAGGCTGCTGAGTAATCCAAACCTTAATTTCAAAGAAAGTGAATCACCAGGTTCTGCTTAAAGTGGCTTTGCTGTATTCTGTTGAAAGATACTGTTCTCTCCTTCCCCTTGAGCTACTTTCAGAACTCCCTTAAGCTCTCAAGTGGGTACAGTATGAATGTGATTTAAAGAAAATCAGTTTCTGGACCCAAGGGTTTGGGGGATTTTTTTGGTTGAAATTTTGGAATGTGGCTTTATAAGGTCACTGCAACCATGAAGTGTGCTTTATTTCGATTTAGAAAGATTTAGAGGTGTGAGATTGGATTGGGTCTGTCTGAGCCCACAGCAGCCCTTGCAATGCTGTGCCTTGGAAGGGTGTTGATAACACACAAGTGTTTTGACTACAGCTGGGCACACNATAAAGAAAGAGAAAAATATAAGTTTGAGAAAAGCTACAGTCTATATAAAAATGTAACACATTTTTAAAAGGGAACAAGTTTACAAATCAAAGTTACATGAAGATTTGGCAGGCAAAGAAGAAATATTGAACTGGATGAAGATGGTAAGGTTTTGGTTTTACAAATGCAAACATTTTAAATAACATAAGAAATGTTACAGGTTTTGGACACTCCTAAAACTAGCTAGTAATGAGTTGTCTCATCTGGAGAAAGAAATGCTACTAATAAGTAATACAAGGAGACTTGAATCTTTTCTGAAGCCTGAGTGAAGTTCTTAAAATTGTCCTCGCTGTATAAGTGAGAGACTGATCACCAGCGAGTCTTGTGTCAGTTGCTGTCGGGTGGGTGTGAATCTCTTCTCTCAGGCTGCCAGTGCCAGAACGAGAGGACATGGCCTTA
Organism: Pitta sordida; assembly: GCA_013390025.1. Classification (NCBI taxonomy): domain Eukaryota; kingdom Metazoa; phylum Chordata; class Aves; order Passeriformes; family Pittidae; genus Pitta; species Pitta sordida. The sequence continues at coordinate 6,477 of WEKX01029295.1, forward strand.
AGCTACACCAAGGAAGATTTAGACTGGATGTTAGGAAGAGCTTTTTCACAAAGAGTGATCTCTCATTGGAATGGTCTGCCCAGGGAGGTGGTGGAGTCGCCATCCCTGGAGGTGTTTAAGAAAAGACTGGATGAGGAACTCAGTGACATGGTCTAGATAATGGGATGATGAGACAGAGAATTAGCTTATATAATTAAAAAAAAAAATAAAAAAAGATGATGACACGGCTCTGAGATTGGCTCAGATGGGGAGATCATGGTGTCCACGGCTCTGGGTTTGTGGGTTTGATCCCTGTATGGGCATTTGCTTGGGAGTTGGACTTGGTGATCCTTGTGGGCCCCTTCTAACTCAGAATATTCTGTGATTCTGTGAAAGTAAATCTCTGACTAATCTTGTTTATGATTCAGATCTGAGGAATAAATTTATTAATACAGCATCAATCACAAGCCTCTGGTCTCACTTAGCGATGTGGGCAACATGTGGCTGAAAACCTGGCATGATTCCCAAGCCCAACTTCATTTTGTATCACAACAATCACAATTTAAGAGAAAATGAATGGCAAGTAAAGAGCTGAAGCTTTTATTCCTAGAATGATTATGATTGTGCTTGATTTGCAAATCCCTTTTCAGTAATTTCAGATGTGTTTCTCAAACTTTTTTGCTTGAGTTCTGGTTCAGGTGGACAGCTTACCCTTCTAGTTGGCAAAGAATCATAGACTGTTTCGGATTAGAAGAGATCTTAAAGAACATCCAGTTCCAAAACCCTGAGCCTGGGTTTTGTTTTATTTTTGAGATTTTTTTGGTTGGATTTTTTTTGTATTGACTTCTTGTGTTTCAATATAGACAGACTTTTGAGCTGGCAAAAAAGCCTTTAGACATTATTCATTTGGCAGTGTTGCACTTGTATTGCTCTAAAAGTATTGATGATTTAAAGTCGACTTGAATATTAGCGTAGTTCTTTGTAGCTTTGAAGAATTGAAAGTTACTGCAAATAATTTAGTAAATATTTATGTATGGTCATTCCTAAAGAAACATGTTTATACCTCCCCTTTTTATTTCTCAAAAGAAAAATTTAAATATTTTACCTGTAGAAAAGTGTTTGTTCTGATTCTTCCCCATTGTTTCATCCTTGTGTATGTTCTGTAGCCATTCAGGAAGTCATTGGAATTTAAAAGAAGGTCAAGTTCTTTGTACTGTTCACAAGTGTTTTTTATAAATTTGTTATTTCACCTTGGCACAAATTTAAGCTATTCAGAAGTTCCTGTTAGTTTTAATGTCAAATATTTGCAGCTACTCTCTAATGCTTGAAGATAAGACAGAACCTATTGGTGGAGAAGTGCATGAAAATAGAGGGTAACAAAGAAATAAAGCCTAATGATTTTGAGCATTGAAAAGGTTTTAGATGTAGAGAGAAACAAAGGTTGGAAGATGTGGATCTTTGGTTGGAAGATGTGGATCTTTGGTTTGAATTAGTCTGTTCATTCTCATTAGTTACCTCAAGGGGAGCTCATTTTATAATGTCTCAAGATCCTGGATTAGCTCAGTTGGTCGGAGCATGGTGCTTATAACACCAGGGTTGTGGGTTTGATCCCTGTATGGGCTATTCACTTAAGAGTTGGACTTGTTGATCCTTGTGGGTCCCTTTCCAACTCAAAATATTCTGTGAAATCTCAATTCTTAGGGCTTAAACTAGAATAAGCCATTACAGAATGCATTATAAATATGATGTGATTTTTTTTCCCGCTGAATACATACTCGTTTTTTTTTTCACTTGCTGAAAATTGAATTTGTTAGTTTAAATATTAAAAAAAAAGTCATGTCTCAGACTGATGGTGGTAATACTTTTTATTTTAGGATATCTTGTATTATGAACAGCTTAAGTCAAATGTGATTCAGCACAACCTTTTAGTGGACAGCCTGATTTACAAAGTAAGTAATTCACTAAACAGTGGTTAAGTGATTTATATACTCATCACATTGGTATCTTATTGTTTGGGTTTTTTAATAAAGAAAGCATTAAATAGTTTGGTTTTAAAGAGTATAAGAATAACTAGTGTGAACTTGTTCTTGTGAACTCACTCCTTTTGTCTGAGTTGTCTCTTAAGACATTTGAGTCGAACCATTAAGTTGTAAGGACATAGTACCATCATTTGAAGGAGTAACATTTTTTGAGAAAGAAAGAACAGGGTATGACAGTTTCCATTTCAGGTTTTTACTTTAAATACTTAAGCATCATGTTAATACAGTACTTTTTAATTTTAAAATATGGAGTGAAAACTTACCTACAGTTCTTTCAGTATTCAGTGGTGAAACTGTATTTTGCTGTGTTAAGTTCAGCCTCCGTGGGAGTCTGAAGGAAGGAACTTCGGCTTCAGATTTCTGCATCTTTTTATTACAGGATGTAAAGTTGACAGCAAGCAATGATGACTACTGTTTTGTATTTGAAGATTATTTATATCAGGTATGTAACTATTTTTTTTGTTAGAAAAGCTTGGAAGTATGTTGCTGTGTGATTGTATCATCTTTGGAGGGAGGACTGCCTTTGTGTAGGCAGAGTACAGTGGGAGAGATGCCTCTGTTTGCTGCATTACTTATATGTACTTTCCCTTCTGAACAACAAACTTGTACTTCTAAATAGATTAAGCAGGACAGGCTTCTAAAACTCCTGCTGTGAAGGCCCCTACACAGTGTTGTCCAGTGCAGTAAGCCAGAAAATATGAAGTTGGCCATATTCTTCCCCTTTCCAGCTTTGCAATACAAGAAAAAAACCCAACCTCCCAAACAGTTAAAAACTGTGGCATACAGAGAAATTAAGACTTGAGAAATATATTCAGGGTTCCAACTTAAAAAAAAAAGACTTCAAAGTGACCTACTGCAATAAGTATAAAAGGTTTTGTATTGACGTATTTTTAAATTAAAGACATTGGTTCTGAATAAGGTGGTGATAGGATTACTCCCGTCCCAAAGCTGCTTCTAGTAATGGGGAACCCAGCTAATTTATGAAGAATTATCTTCGTTGTTGCCTGTCAAGTGCCCTTAAATGGTAGGAGATTACATCTGTGAATTTACTAATGTGTAGTTGATTGCAGTGTCAACATAAATGTCATGCAGCAAACTTAACATTTCCACACTGCTTTTGATTTCATTAGTCCCATCTGTAGGTTAGACTTACTTAATTTTTTGATTTAGAGCTATGTGAAACTAAGTGATTTCTTCTTTGATGGGAATATGTAAAACCACTAGTATTTTAACTAGGCAAGAAACTGTCCTTAATGCTGCTTTGTCCATATAGATATAAAAATATGCAGTACTATTTAATCATACTGTACTATCATGTCTACTAGCATATAAGCATTTAAACATTAATTAGAAATTAGACCTTTTTTGCTTAAAAAATAGCTAATATGCAATATTAAGATCTGTAGTCAAATTTGTTTCTGAATTAAAATTTGAAAACTGTCTGCATAATGAGAAACATTGAGTCCACTAGAATATTTACATGTAGTTTTTCTTTATTTAAGGGTCAAATGTGATCTAATTGTAACACTGCGTCTTCATCAAGGGATGTGAAAAACTCATTCCTGGTTCGTTCATTACGTAGACTATTAAGTGATACTAATTAGTCATTAACTGACAGTTCCAGTGGAAACAGAATTAGAAACTGTGAGGGAGTATGAACTAGTATTACACATAAACTTTTGTTGTAAGACCATCAGAAATAGCTTTTGTTCATCATTCTCAATTTATAACACAGTTGAATTTATTTAATATTTATTTTTATTTAATTAATATTTATTTTTAAAAATTTTGCTAATATCTATTTTTTAATTAATATTTAATTTATTATACATCTCTACTAAAAGAATGACTGCAGAATGAAAGTCATAAAAAAGACTAAACTGTCTTTAGTAATTTGGAGGAGACTCACCAAAAATCTTTGAAGAATTGTGTGGCTGGTTTTACTGCAAGACTTTTGGGCTAAGAATATCTCAAACTTCTAATTATTCGTTGCTCTAGTTTTGTTTACTACTTTGTGGTACTCTTCAGACTCTTCTCTAGAATGAAGCTATCCATTTTCCTTGATAATTTCCTCTTCCAACCTAATTTGCAAATGCTTTGCTGCCAAATTATTTTGTTCTATAACCCCTGGAAAAATTCTGCAGTATGAGTCATTCTGATATGGGATATTATTTATTGATTTAATAGGATAACTGGAATTAAATATTGGCTAAATAAAATAGGTAATGAAAATTTAACCAGATACATTTTTCCACTGGTTTTATGAGGTTTTTTCCTGTGACTAGTTACTGCCTCTAAGTTTTCAAAGTGAATGAACAGAGTGTGTCATTTGTCTGTGTGTTGCTTAACAGATAAAGTATCCATCAAAGCAAGAAAATTGGGGCTTAAAATAATGATGAGGATATTTTGTTGGGTTATTGGTACCTTTATAACATTATGCTATCCTTTTCAGGAAGAATACTGAAATGATGTTATTAATTTCCTTTAATATACTTTATTTTTTANAATTACATTTGCCTGTGCATTGTTATTGTCAGCGATATTTTGGCAGCTATGAAAATGTGTATTGCACAAAAATAATATTTATCTTAAACTGTTTGAGATAAAGGCACTATTTATTTTTTAAAGGATGTTTTTACAGAAGTGCCTCCGGATTCGCGGGTTTTGGGTCTTACGAGGCTCCCGTGGAACATTAAATCTGCGAATTCTGGTTGGACGTGAATATAGCAAATTATTGCCATAAATATGGCAACTTTGCAACCCTGCCAAATCCCGAGGCCCCTTTGAGGCGAAGTGTAGGAGTGTTTTCCCTTTAACCTCAGCAGCTGGCACAGGCAGGAGTGCTTTGTCTAAGGCTATACCTATGTGCATATGCAGGTATGTGTTGGCAAGTCCAGCCTGGCTGCCTGTCCCTGTGTGTGAGCCCGTCTGTGAGCAGCTGTGGAAATAGGTTTTTATACAGACTTTCTCAATGGTTTAATGTTATCAAACTGCTGTGGCCACGCTGCCAGTGGCGGGGGCAGGGAGCTGTAGTGCTGTGGTGCTGGGACGGACACTGGAGAAGACAGAGCAGGGTCCCCAGCGAGGCTTAATGTGCCAAGGGGCAAGTGTGACTCCTGTGGAGCCGCGCTGGGTCTCAGTGCCCACCTGGGGCAGCCAGGGCAGCCGGCACTGAAGGATCCCTGCGTGGGGCCCCATGTGCCCTGAGGCCATGCCACAGCGCTGTGTGCATAAGCCTCTCCTGATAGGGACCAGCCACGGAGACACAGAGGAGTGGAGAAGGGACGGTGGCACAACTAAAGGCACCACAGGACTTATAAACACCATGTAAGCTCCAGAGCACTCATAAGGGAGTGATCTGTGGCTGCCCCCAATGAGCGAGAGGCACCTCCTGCCCACCCTGCAGGGCCATGCCAGTCCCACCCCACAGGGAGCGGCAGCGCTGCCCCTCCATGAAGCAGAGCAACCACACATGCATCAACCGGACATATCTGTGAATAACTGATCAGGATTTGTGGAGGAATTTTTCATGAATAGTTGTAGCAGCGAATAATCTGTTGTGAATAGGCAAGGTATGACCGTATCTGAGAAATAGTTTTCAGGTTAAAAAAAAAAAGTCTCAAAATATGACCTACTTTCTATTAAGAAAGCAATAATGTGCAGATGTTTCGTTTTGCATGTTTCCTTTTGACAAATGCTGATATCTGGAAGATTGTTTGCACTAATTAGTGGGAAGGAAAAATCCATTCATTTTTATTCACAAAAAATTGTGAAACACCATCTAAAAGATTTCCATTTTTTTACACCTTGACTACAGTTAAACAGAAAACCTCTTAAAACCTGCAAGAGCAGAGGGATTCAGGTATGCCAAAGTCAGCAGCAATTTGAAGTCTGCCTTACGTCTGCCCTCTCGTGTACATCTTGGATACTGCACCTTGTGGTTGCATGAAAACATGAAGATTTTAAAATACAATACTAATTATTACATTTTTTACAACTCCACACAGGATGAGATTCCTGACTGTTACTTTTTTTCTATCAGTGCTTTTGCTGTTTCATTTTATACTCACACCCTCAAATATACTTTGTAGAATACAATATGCATTTCAGAACTTTGGGGTACAAGGTAAAGTGTGCATTTTGAAAGAGCTGAATTTCGTGCAGGCATTATATAAAGATCTGGGAATTAAAGCAAATGTAAGGACCAGCCTTCTGGAACTGCACACATCCAAGAATGTAAATGTTTTATTTACTTATTAGGGCTTCCCCAGGTCATAGTAACTGAATAGAGAAAGAGTCTAGCAGACATGAAAGCAGCCAGTGACACACACAGTCAATAATGTTGTGGCAGAAGAGAGAAAGAGGAGGGTTGGTGAATATGGATATTTAACTGACAACAAATGAGTGCAAAGGTAAAATCATAGCAAGTTCAAAGTGAGCCTGGAAATTTGAACAGGACAATAAACTAAGTTGATCAAGAGTTTTCAACCTCATTGGCTCTATTCGATAGTGTCTAATAGGTGCAAATTAAGGCTGGCTCTTAAGTTTGCTTGACATTGCTTTGTTAATCCAGTAAGTCAGCTGACTTTCATATGCTGTCTTTTCTACAGGTATTACTCTGTTTTTCCAGAGATACATCTGTACTGGAGCACTTCACTTACAGCAGTGCCACCCCACCAAAATCGTACATACGAGGTAAAAGGAGCTGTTTTAAAAAACGATTGTATAGATTTTTGTTGGCTGCTGCACTTACCCAGCATGTGAATTTGCTTTGTGTTCATTACTCCTAGCAGACTGCATGTACAAGAACATGAATAAAAACTCAGTGTATCCAGTTGAATTCTGCACAGATTCTGTTATGGCAGTTTAGAAGCTGATCACATAAAGGCCAGATGACAATGCTGTTCTCCTGGTGCAGTGTCCTGTGTATAATTCTGCAGTGTTTTGTACCAAAAAAAAATGAGACAACTAGGACAACATGGTAAAATCCCGACAATGTCTGTCTTCATTAGAGCTGGAAATTTAAATATACAGTGTTGTCCTCTGCAACTTCAATAAATGTAGCAGCTGGAGGTGATTTTAGAGTGCTGTTTTCCCTGGTGCCTGTGTATTTAGCGAGATGTGATCTCCAAGTGCTTTTTTTGAGCAGGACCTCTGCTTGTAGTTTTCCTCTTGCTGCTCTTTATGTCACTAGGGGTAATGTTTTGGTTTCTAGTTTTTTTAATTCCTTCTTTAGGTGTTTTCTCTCTCTTTAACTGAACTAGGGAGTTTTCTTTACCTTCTTTTAGAAATGGTCAAATGGCTCACCTGAGAGCACAGCAGCAGTGGTGTCCCCGATCTCACTTCAGACACAGAGCCATGACAGTCCAGAAAGACAGCTATGGAGAATATCCTACTTATTCCTAGACAAATCTGGGGAATGAAGTTGCTGATATCTAAATCTGTGCAGTGTAAAGCCAAAAGGCTTGTAGGTCCTATTTTTGGCTAATTTTCCAAGGGATGTGCTTTATGCTAAAAATACTCTCCCTCCGGATTACAACTCCTGACTGCACAGCAAGGAAATTATTGAAAGGAAAAGGAGAGAATATTTCTTTAGTTTAATGAAAAAACTCATTTCTGTAATTGGAAAATACTTGATTTTATTTACATGGAGGAGTAGGCAAGAGTTTTGCATGTTAATTTTTATTTTAATTCAGTCAATTTATGCTACAGGAAAATAACTGAAGTTCAGATTCCATTGAACTCAATAGAAGTTACCTGTGCTAAATTCTTCTGTGTAGAGTGAACAGAATACCCAGAGATCTAAAGGATCTCTGAATAGTCTATACATTTTAATGTAAGTAATTACATTTTCTAGTTGGATTTTCTAATTTTAAAACTAATTACAGGTTTTAATTAGTTATAATTATGCATAACAATACCTCTATTTCTAAATACATTGTTAATTTTTAGTAATAGATATTTGATTATTAGATTCTATACTTACCATACGGTTTACTAATAGTATAATGTGTTCATTTTGCAGGGAAGATAAGAAGTTATATAGTCAGTCTATATGATCAGTGATTTTCTTGACTTTATTAATCTTTTGTATCCAACAGAATAATTAAATACTTGTACATTCTGACAGAATAAACCATCCATCTCCCTCTCTGCTGAAGGCTTAATGAAGCCTTGAATATTTTTTATCTGTGCTTGTATCTGTTTAAATGCTTTTCCTGTCCCTAGGTCAGTCTGCCCTTAACCTTATCCCCTCAAAGAACTTCACTGTCTTCAAGGGCTGCAGCAAACACCTTTCGAGCTCCTAAGACATACCCAAATAAAATCTGTATGGGACAGCATTGCTGGGATTTTCCTTCTCTACTTTTTTGTTGTTGATGTTGTTTTGTCATCCTTCTTTATTGGTGCTGCATTTCAGTTTTATATCTGACACTGTACCTGTCCTGTTGCATTGCTTGCTTGTTTTAGACAATAATGTAGTTAGATATGGTTTTTATGATTTTAACTTAGAATCTACTTTTTAAATATAAGTCTTTACACCTTTTAACATCTTAATCACGTTTTCTCTGTGGTTTGATGGTTCACAGGAAAGCTTGGAATGGAAGAATATGCTGTTTTTTATCCGCCAAATGGTATGAATTATACTATTGCCTCCTCTAGTGGTAGATGGGAGAGATACAGGGTTTTTCCCTGAAATTCACGGTGACATCTTTTCCTATTGCAAGTCGTGTTTTACTGTTACACTCTTACTGTTACTCTTTTACCTTTACTGTTACTCTGGAGTTCAATAAGAGTAACCTGGACTGAAGCTACTCCAAAACTACATTCAGCCTGGTGTTAGTGTTTGTCTGTGTGTGTGGGAAGGAGAAGCACAACAGCTTGTGATGCTGCAGCTTGTATTCCAGTCTGGGAATCACCCCTTAGGGATCTGAAGGATACATGCTGAACTTGGCTGACCTCCCACCTTTGCAGTGCTCAGCAAACAACACCCTAAAGTCTTGTCCTTGCAAAATGTGCGTTCATATTAACATTCAGACATAACTGATCTATGTATGTTTAAGGTAATAGCTAAGCTGTAACTTGAGTAACTTCATTTTTTAAAACTGTTTTTTTTTTTAGCTCTGACCATGTCAATTCCAGTATATTGAATCCTTTCACTGGTCTTGTGCTGCATTTGTATTTTAAGTTCAAGGTCTTTGCTCTTGCTTTCAAGGCCTTATGTCACCAATCTTAAATCTGTCTCTGGCCTTGTCTTTTATGTCTTCTGTGTTTCAGTGGAGTCAGTTGCAGTACATGCTTTTGCTCCTCCTTCATCCGTATTTGCCTCTGCAATTCCTTTGTCACCATGAAGAATTGTTCTTGGGATCTTTTACCAAAGCAGCTCCCTCTTAAAGGCCCTATATAACAACTAGTGACTGGGAGCTAAAAGCAGCTGGGAAGGAGGAGAGAGCTGTTGAGCTGCAACTGCCAAGTACTGTAAATGTTTTATCTGAGTACTACATGAATTACTAGAGGTCTTGGCCTCCTCTTTTTTCCTGCTCCATTCTTGTCACTGAATGACATTTACGGCATGTCATTTGTCTGAAATTAGGTTCTGATATCAGCAAAGCTTATACACAACAACTTCATGGAAACTGAGCTTTACTGGGCTTTCTAGGAACTATAGCTTGTGTTTAGGCATGTAATTAGTTGTACTGAAGTAAGTGATACTGTACTTAAATATTTACACGATTGAGATCTATGCAGGTGCCATGACAAGGAACCATTTTATTCCTACAGCAGGCAGAATAGAATTTATAATGTGGGAGGGGAAATAATTCTTTTTGCATGATAGAAATGACTATAAAAGAACAACAACAACAAAAATTTTGTTTTGCAGGTGTAATTCCTTTTCATGGCTTTTCTATGTATGGTAAGTGTGACTCATAAACTAAAATCTCAGGATTATTTTTTATCATATTGCATTTTAAACTATATGTACTTTTCTGTGATTTTTAAACTTGTGCTTATGATTTTATGTTTCTTTATTTGTAGACTGTTGTATATAATTTTAAAAATCCCAGGCTGTTCCTATTGACTTATATTACAGCTCGTTACTGTGTGGGAGTTCCTTCTTTGAGAACTAATAGCTGAGTTAAGCTATGCATCTTAATGTGGATGAATAGAGGGATAAAGTTTGTCAACAGAGTGCTCTTTTCTTGTGTTTCACTTCTGTGAAAGACTGAATTACCTGTGAAAAGAGTTCTTAAAAACATGAATTATGTGAATGGCCTGTTGCTGTATCCATTTACCAACAAGAGGTGTTAGAAGAGCATTGCATAATAGAATCGTTGCCACCTTACTGCACAGAGGGAAGCACAAATATCAACAAGAGTTCTAGGAAAAAAGCAGAAAAATCTCCTTGGATTTCAGAGGTTATAAAGCAGCTACTGCAGGTGTACTCCTGACAATGTGAGAGTAGTTGTCTTGGCTTTTCATTTTTGTCTTCTGATTTATCATAGGTGTTTGTGGCATCACTGGGCAAGAAGATTTTAAGATTATACTTAAAATTCTAATTTTCCTGAGAAGTTTAATGCTCATACAGTCATTAATATCACACTATTTAAATATGAAATGCGAATTTGAACCTGAGCAGGGAATCTAAAGCTTTGAAGTAATGAACATTTTAGCTACAAACTCCTCCTTAGGGACTCTCTAGGAGGCTTTCACTTGTTCTGTGTGAATGGCTTTTCAAAATGTTTGGATTTGACTCTGCCCTTGAGAACAGTGTCTCCCAAACTTGGGTGTGTGTTTTCCTTCCTCCCTCCCTCCTGTCCTCAGTCTTTGCAAAGGCTCAGAATGTACCAGTTGGAAGGACAGAGGCTGAAAAACAAGGCAGCAGAAACACAGTCGTGTAACTGCAGGCTGTGGGTACAGTGGTTGGCACCAAGCAGAGCATCCTCTGTATTCCATGCTGTATGAGGAAGTATCTGAGGCCTTCTGTAAATCTTATACACATTTTCCTGTTTGCATGCATACATTTGCAGGGTGCCAGCTATCAGCTGTTCTGTTACCCTCCTGGCCCTTATGTACATATGCACATTGCCAAGTCTTCCACCTCCATCTTCAGTCATTATAATCATAAACACTAGTAACACTCTCTGCTTTTCTTACCCCCACGTAAATACATGTTCCTGTGAACATCTCACTCTACCTTAGCACCCCACCTCTCATACACAGACACCATGTATTTTATTAAGCCACCTTCTCTGATACATAGATACGAAAATAAATTCACACATGCATATATACATATATATATATATATATTTATAAATATATATATATCTACGTGCAAATGTATGCCTACATATGCAGACAAATGCATCCATATCCCTAACTTCGTGCCTGGGTAAATAAAAGTGGAAGGGAATGTGAACATAGAGACAGAGGCTATGAGTGTGTTAAAAGGTAAGCTGTCATCCAAAATTAATGCACCTGTAAAATGAAGCAGTCAGCAAGATGAGTGAACAGATGTAAAAGCTGTTCACAAAAGTGCATAAGGACAAGTGTGTCTGAAAATGTGTTGAGTGAATGGAGTCTCAGTCTGAGGAAACTGGTTATGTTTGTGTAGCATACACATAACAGATTTATTTGTGTGCTAGACTTCTACAAAACAACAGAAGTTTTGAGAGCTGCTGCATTAAAAATCTAGACAATTCTTATTTTGAATCAGGGGTACTAAAAGACTTCTAAACAGTAAACTACCTAATGTTCATGGTTTACAGGTCTTGTAAGATATAAACAGATACCTCTCAGTTTGTCATATTTATGTGATGTTATTGTGGCAACCAAAAGCTGGGTTTTTAAAATATTTTCATTTTCACAACATCCATCTTCAAGCAGTGTTACAAAGAACTGGTCACAGATGCCAGGGCACATTAGAAGTTATAGATCGTTGAATCAAAAACTTCCAACATCCCATTGCCCTACACCCCACAGAAGCTCTCCTTAGAGCATGTTTCTTATGGTTCAGGAGACAGTAAGCACGTTTTAATTAGTTTAGATTCTTGCAATATATATTGTTATTACCTGAAATGTATCATATTCTCTTATTTTTACATTGAATGATAGAAGTATTCTATAAGTCTTTCTCAATAATTAGTTTAATATTGTTTTTGTAAATTGTGGTACTATAAATTGGTTTTTCCTCATACCTCACATGCACTTAATCATTGAGCTCTTTTAGCAGTTTACGGTGTTGAGTCAATTATAATTCTTTTATCCTTTCAGTTGCTCCACTTTGTTTTCTGTACCATGAACCTTCCAAATTGTATCAGATATTCCGTGAGATGTATGTGCGTTTTTTCTTCAGACTCCATTCCATCTCTTCTCATCCCTCTGTAAGTTCATCAGGAATTAAACCCACTCATGTGATATTCTGTTTGCTACGGGACAATAATATACAGTAGCATGGTTTTCTATGAAATGGAAATGTACTGTTTTAAGTATACAGTAAGCCCCCGGTTCTTCATGGTTAGCATCTTTGTGATTTCGATTCTTCATGATTCATTTTTCAGTGAAAAAGCAGGCTCTGCACATGTGCAGATAATGCTGCAAAGAAAGACAGCTCATGAATATGTAAATGAGCTCGTGAATGTGCCCTGTCCATTGTGCCACCCCCCGCAGCCACTGGGCACTGGAGTGGCGTTCCTGGGACAGCTGCTGCAGGGGCAGCGGGGACCCAGAGCTCCCTCCACTGCACCACAGCCAGCCCTGCCTCCGGGCTCACCCATCGCCACCGCGCTCTGCTGCGACCTCTCCACTCTGCTTCGAGTGCTGCAAGCACTGGGGCTGGCTAGGGCTGAACTGCCCCATGTCCATTGCCTTGGCAACTGCAGGCTGTGGGTACAGTGGTTGGGACCAAGCAGAGCATCCTCTGTATCCCGTGCTGTGCCATTGGCATTGTGTCAGGCTGGTGCCTCTGGACAGGAGCACTCTGCTCACAGTGCTGGCACCAGCTCGGTAGCCCTACCTAACTGGTGGTAACTTAACCACCTAACTGGTGGTAACTCTACCTAACACAGGCCCTGGCATGGCTGCGGGAGCTGCTGCTCACGCCCTCCTGTCCTGGGAGGGGTGGGGCAGCCTGCCTGGGCTGGTGCAGACCTGCCTCCTGCCATCTCCCACTGGCCAGTGGAGGGGTGTGTCTGGCTGCCACAGCTGCCACTCACACCCAAACTGTCCTGGAGTGGCCGGGCCAGGTCGCCGAGGCATAGCTCAGTCAAGTTCCCAACGCAGGACACCTTCCCCCGCAGTGTAGCCCATGGCTTGAGCTCCTGCCACTTGTGGGCGGGAGACTGGACAGCTGGATTTCCCCCCTAAGCCCCAAGCACCCCGAGCCCTGCACACCTCAGGTTCAAACACAGTTTGCCTTTTCTGCCAATTCCTCCATTGGCCACCATATTGAGGCAGGAAAATCTGCAAATCTGCCTGATACAATGTGAAAACAGTCTGTGAGCTCCCTGAGTTCTGTCCAGAGTGATGCACAGCCCCACGGTGGGTCCTTAGCCTGCCACTGCTGCACAGAGGTTTGGCAGAGCCCCGCAGTTGGTCGGAATCCTGCCACCACCGCTGCAGCAGCAGAAGCCCAGGACTCCCTGCAGTGACAACGTGGACGCAGGGAGCGGTCCCCTGCCCCCAGTTCCCCAGGACTCCCCTGCCAGAAAGGGGCAAAAGGCACTTCCTTCACTTTCCTGAGTTGGAACAGGGTGCAGGATGGTCTCCAGAGCTCTGGAGCTGAGGGGGCCGGGGCGACGGTAGGGGCTTAATTGCATATTCATGAGTTCGCTATCTTCGCGAATTGTGGACATTGCAGCTCCAACGTGGACCCACAGACCTGTGAAAGCCGGGGGCTCACTGTAATGAAATACTTCAGGCAAGTTTGGAAAAATTATTTTGTGATTCCAGTTTGGATATTGTTGTTTTCCATGTCAGTCTTAGTCTTTGCCATAGCATATCATGTACCTTATTAAAATAGTACATTCTAATTTTGTGAGGATGTGGGGTCTTTTATAAGAGTTTTATAAGGGTTTTTAACTGTGATAGGTTTCTCAGTTCAAAGAGTGACAAAAATGCATATTCTCATTAATGACATGAAAGCACACGATGAGGTATTGTCTGAGGTAGGGGCACTCAAGTATAGCCATATATATACAGATATTGTTTCAGTGATGTCAAATTAATGTTTCTTTAACTGATGTATCTTGGTGTGACAGCACTTTTTAGCATTACTGAATGAATTCAAATAATTTGGTTATGTTTATGAACAGGACCAGCTGTGTTGAATGTTAGTTGTAGAAATTGGCTTATCTTCTATTTCTAAAGAATAAAACATAGTAAAGATAATTTTTCCTTCAAAAAGTGCAGAAGAGTAATATTGCTTTTTGAAAATATTTCCTGTTTGCAAGAAAATCCTTTCTTTGGTCTACCATTTCAAGGCTATTCATTGTGCTTTCCATCATTAATAGCAGAGAAACAGGTCAAATAGGAGTCTATTCATTTCCATGGTAATTTTGAAAAGAAATTTTAAAATGTGTTTATGTTTAACTTTTAAAAATGTATTTGTAATTATCCTCATTGCTGTTGGGTTTAGTTATCAGAGATACTTTTTCTCACATCCTCTATTTTTTAGTGCAACTGAATGTCGTTTCATCAAAGTGGAAATATTTCAAGTAGGTCTTACTGTAATAACCCACTAAATATTTACACCCTGACACAGAAACACCATAAGTAACTTAGAGCTGAAAGGAACTATCAGAATATATTATGTTGCTGCATAATACGTACATCCGTAGAACTGTAGGAGCAAAGCTTTAGTGGCTGAAGGTATTAGAGCTGCTTGTGCCTTTCTTACCTCAGCTGAATATTGTGTCATTAATAGTGTTTTATTGCTGGAATTAAAAATTCATGTATCCTTACATGCTGATGGTGTTTTCTCAGATTTGACAGGATGAGTGTTAGTATTCAGGATATGATTTTGTTTCTTCAGGGCATTGTATCGTTGTGTTTGCTTTTTGAGACTCTTCTACAAACCCATCTGCCCCAGCTCTTTTATCACCTCCGAGAAATTGGGGCTCAGCCGTGAGTACTTCTTTCTGACTTGTTACAGATTCATGTTCTGAAAATGCTGTTCTGTAGTATTTAATTTAATATCTGTGAGAAATTGCTCAAAAATGTAAACATCAGTGTGCCATTTTTCCTTGAAAGTCATCTCATCTGTGCTCTATGAAAAAGAGGAGGATTGCTCTGTGAGAAATGCTTCAGCATTCAGCTAAGTTTCAGGAATTCAGGTTGTATCTGATGGGACTAAATGATTTATTTCCTAGGGGACAGAAGGCACAGAGTGTGTTTGTTACAGCAGAAGGTACCAGAAGGCTGTTATTGAATAGTGAACTCATGCCACCAAGTGCAGTAGAACTTGAAAAACTCTTTGTCATAATTGGTATCCATCTTAATGGCATAATGGCAGAAAGGATGAAACATTGAGGGTGGTAATAGCTGAGGATCACTCTAATGTGATTGTTTGATCAGAATGATATTAGTACTTCATCAAATGAGATGCTAAATAGCTTAATGATGACTGTTGCAAATTAAAATCCTGATTCTTGATGCAGCAAGAAAAAATTGCTGTTCTTCCTGGAAGAGAAATGCAGAAGATAATGAAATATTTTCAATTTATAGAGGATGTGTCTGATCACTGTGGGAGGTAGAAATGTAGTAACTGTTGTTTATCCCTTGTTTGCAGGCTACGGATTTCATTTAAATGGATGGTCCGAGCATTTTCTGGTTATTTAGCTACAGATCAGCTCTTGCTTCTGTGGGACAGGATCCTGGGATACAATTCTCTAGAAATTCTTGCTGGTAATAGAATTATTTTTACAAAAAATGTTAAGTCTGGGTGAATGTAAGGCAAATAAAGGCTAGTTTCAATGTGTTTTGTGACAAGAAAAAAAAGCTTTTTGAATGCTGAAGGAGATTACATACATGTCAAAGAATGCACGGACTGCAAGAAAACTAGAATTGATACTGCATCTCTAACTATATGTGAGATAATTATCTTTTTTCCTAATATAGTAACATTCAAAAAATGCTAATTGAACAGAACAGAGAATTTTCTCCTGGCTTCAATGGTAATGGTAAATAAGTTCACCATCTTTCACAAAATACAAGATTCTTGTTGCTCATGTACTTCTTCGTACTTAAAGCAACTGAGTCCTCCTGACTTTGCTGGGTTTCTTCCTTTGAAGTGGCACCTTTTAAGAGACTTTGAAAGTTTTATACTTAAATAATGTCCTCGTATTTATGAAGTTTTAAGGTGGAGCTTTTAAAGAAGACATGTATCCTCAGTGGGGCCAGTTTTTAAATACAAAGTAGGTGAGTAGAAGAGAAAAGGTTTTGGATCTGTTTGTTAATATGTCAGGTTGTCCCTGTTTATTAAAAGCTAGTCATCTTAAACTCAGGCATTTTCCCTTAGACTTTTCTATAGGAATGTTGTGTTTTTTCTGGCTTTTTAAAAGTGAACAAAGAAACTCAATCACAGCCACCTGTTTTATGTTATTGTTGAGAATCAAAATGATTAAGGGAGTGAAAATTGGTATTTTACATCAAGATTAATTCTAACCAGTAATTGACAGGTCGGGAACTTAAATATTGGGCATTTTCTTTCAGTCCTGGCAGCTGCTGTGTTTGCTTTCCGAGCAGTCAACCTGATGGAGGTGACATCACTGGCTGCAGCTGAAGTAAGGATAAGTTTCAGTTAGAGGAGATTGAAATAGTTTCTGATGCTTTGCCAGTAAGAGTAACTTAAGCTCCATATGGCACATGGTACATAGTGCAAATCTTTCTGTCTAAATTCCTGCCTTAGATAAAAAGTAAGGAAATTGGGAACATGGGTTACATAATGCTGCTTTTCTGGAGTAAAAGGAAATAAAGTATATTTGCTACAAAAATGCAGTGTTATAAAATTATTTTGTACAATTAGACATTTTTTCCTGTTTCAATATATCCTTTTTGTGGGGTATATTTTTTAAAATATTGTAGAGATTTATACCTTTTTCATCAGCACATTTTAATGGAGTTGCTTCTGTGCTGTAAATTACGAAGATTTTACAAGATTACTTTGTCAGTATGGATCTGAAATTTCACTGTGTGTATGATCATGGGAAATGCAGAAAATTAAGTCATTAATATGAAAATTATTATTGTTTATATCTAGTAATTTGTTGGGTAGGGGTTTTTTTCCCAAAAATATGGTGATGGGTTTTTTCCAAACTTTGAGAGTTTGTGATAGCTTTCTTTGAGCTTTTTGTTTTGTTTTAATATAATTTCATGGGAAGACATTAACTATTTGAGGCATTACATTGGACTTACTTCATAAGTACTAGCCAAGCCACAGGATAAGGATTCTTAATTCCCACTTATTTTTAGAAGCAAGTTGAAATGCTAGACCCCTTGTTCACCCATGATGCCATGTATATTTGAAGTAAGGCTAAAGGCTAAAATAAAGTTACTTGGGTTATATATGTAAACATATGCTTTTTCTTTGAAATGTTAGAATGAAAAATAATGCCATAAAGTGCTAACATAAACCAGTATAATTTGTTTCTAGCCAGGTCAAAATCTAATTATTGACAGCATTATAGTCAGTATTTGAATCTTTTTCTGACTTCTTAACTTGCTTTAAGGAAATTTGAGTCAAATGTCAAGTTTAACAAGCCTTTTTGGTTTTTATCCTAGGCTGTGCTTGCTGACCTTTCAACCCTGAAAGTTATGCCTCTTCTTCAAATCTTCCTGTTTGCAACTGTCACTTGATCTGCTTCAACAATACTGGTACCACATTCCAGTCTTTCTGGAAAAGATTAGCATCAACTATGCAATGTCTGAATAAAACCAAAATTAAACTCTCTAATATCAATTTAGAAATCATTACCTTAAAATTTTCTAACTGAAAACAGTAACTTTGCACACGACCGTGTGCAGTGCATGCTGATGATTTTCACTGTAGCAGCAATGGTTATTACTTGTACATTGGGAATGACTCCCTGTGCAAATAAACAACATGAATCAATGACTGAAATGCATGTAATATTAAATAAAGTAAGTGTAATTTGTGGTCTGAGTTTTGTGATGTTGGACTTGTAAAGTCTCTTTTAATATGAAATTACTTTTTCAAGCTCACAGCTTAGAGACTATCAGCTCAAATACTGTCAATTGAGAAATTACCTTGCCAGATCTTTCTTTTCTTACTTTCTCAGGAAAAGGTGGGATCATACACAAGTTCTGCTATCTCTGCCTTATTTATTCTCTTCACAGAAATTTTCTCCACCTTCTTTCTCATCTTAATTGCTCCTGTTTACTCTTTCCAAGCACAGAGAGGTAGTCACACATTCCCCATTCATCTTTGGTTAGGTATACAGCTATCTCAGGCATCTGCTAAACTCCTGCCCAGAGTCCCATCAAAGGCCCCTGTGTCATAAAATATGTTCCCCTGCAGAGAAGGCCGGAGCTTATCTTCCTTCAGAACTTGTTGGAGCCAGTCCTTGCATAAGACAAAATATTCCCTTGAGAACGATGCCAAGAGTCCTTTTACTGTGCCCCACACCCTCTTTGGGATAGCAGTGCTACGCCTTTGACAGTTTTCCAGCCGATGTGATTCAACAGCTCAGGCTTCAGGGCAAGATCCAAATTCGTGTGGCGGATTGTCACTCACTGTCGGGCTGGCATCGTCTGTTAGCTGTCGTACCTTTTGGTGAGGCCTTCCACATATTTTCCACTGATCTGTTTAATACCAAAGTTGGAATCAATAATCTGATTTGATTAATTGTATCTTGACACCCAAAAAAGGCTTAAAGTAAAAAAAAACTTAATGGATCATGAATTCTCTGCATTTGCAGTAGGACTTTTGTCTGTGCCAGGTTTATGTCTGTAGTTGTCAGTTTGTCATACATACTGAATGAAAGTCAGTGAAATACAAGTCCTTTATAGTTTGCTCAAAATTTGACTAATCTAAGCTGTAGTTCATGAGTTACGAGTTTTATGTCTATGATTCTTCATGTCTCTGTCAGAACAATGTAGTAAGGAATGTACTGAACATCTATAGACTGATAGTAAACTTATAAGGCTAATTTTAAAAAAGGTGATGTTGTGGACCTGGTATGATCACTTCTTATATAAAGAACCAAGCTGCTTAACTGATACAATGTATCCACTGAGAATACTTGGGGAAATTTTGTAGTAGGAAACCAATAAAATGGATCTTTTCCGAGATATTTGCAAGAAGTGGTCTTAACTGTTATGGTAGAGGGTTTTCTGTGACAGTTTTAAAAAAGACATGTGACAGCTTTTCTCCTTTACAGCAAGTATTAGCTGTTTTATATATGGACAATGGAGGCATAGAAAGATTAAGTAATTTGCTAAACATTACATAATAAATTATTATAAGAGATGAGCAGTCTCTCTACTCCTGAATTAGTATTTACACTTCAGATCCTCAGTTTATGTATTATGTACAAGACCTTATTTCTTCTTCAGAACAACCTGTAAAAATGCAGCATTTTGCATTTTTTAAAATCTGTAAGATTGAGTAGCAACCTTAGAAGTTATATTGGGTAGCAATTTAGAAATTATAATGTTACAAAGCAGTCACAAGGATTGTGGCTCAGTAAGGTCATTACAAGGTTACCATAGCTTTTTACAGAATTAAAAGTACGTATTCACTAAATAGGAAGGGAGATTCTCTACAGGCCTGCTGACCCTCTAATTCCCATTGCTCTGTGCAAGTACATGGTGCAGAATCCAAACATTACCTTAAGCCACTGTCTGTTCAGCCTGGAGATGTGGAGACTGAGGGGAGACCCCATTGCAGTTACCACTTCCTCATGAAGAGGAGGGGCAGGCACTGATCTCTGTTGTGACTAGTGACAGGACCCAAAGGAATGGCCTGAGGTTGTGTCAGGGTAGGTTTAAATCGTGATATTAGGAAAAGGTTCTTCATCCAGAGGGTGGTTGGGCACAGGAACAGGCTTCTCAGGGATGTGGTCACAGCACCAAGCCTGACAGAGTTCAAGAAGTATTTGGACAATACTCTTGGGCACATGGTGTGATTCTTGGGGATGGTCCTGTGTAGGGCCAGGAGTTGGATTCAATGATCCTTTTGGTCACTTCCAACTCAGCATATCACAGGATCACAGATTATTCTGAGTTGGAAGGGACCCACAAGGATCTTTGAGTCCAANTAGGTTTAAATCGTGATATTAGGAAAAGGTTCTTCATCCAGAGGGTGGTTGGGCACAGGAACAGGCTTCTCAGGGATGTGGTCACAGCACCAAGCCTGACAGAGTTCAAGAAGTATTTGGACAATACTCTTGGGCACATGGTGTGATTCTTGGGGATGGTCCTGTGTAGGGCCAGGAGTTGGATTCAATGATCCTTTTGGTCACTTCCAACTCAGCATATCACAGGATCACAGATTATTCTGAGTTGGAAGGGACCCACAAGGATCTTTGAGTCCAACTCTTAAGTGAATGGCCATATCCTGTGATTTTTTCCTTCAATATGTAGTTTTCAAAATCTTTTAAGTAGGCAGAGAGAGAGACTGTTTGGTTTTATTTGGAAAAGCAGTTCTGTGACTAGCACAATACGGTCTCTTTTCCTCTGACTTGGCATCTTCTGAGTTGTCCTGACAATCTTGCATCTCCCTTTTGTCCTCTCCACCTTCCCCACTGGGATACTTAACTCCTGTTCCTGACCTCCACTGGTGTTTCTCCTGATGGTTGGACAGGGACCCTTGTGCTCTGCAGCTTGTGTGGGTCCACACACAGCTTCGGCCAGACGGCTGCTGTGGCTGCTCTGTGTGACTGGGCTTGGCCAAAGGCACTTGAGCCAGGTATCCTATGGACCTGCTATGGCAGGTAATCTCTGGAAACCTCTGATGTCTTTTGTCAGATGTTTAGGCTGTCTTTTTCAAGACATGGAAAGACGCCTACAGACAGGTGTGTGTACAAGAATATTGAGTATCACAGTATCACAGTATTAACAAGGTTGGAAGAGACCTTGGAGATCATCGAGTTGCTTTAAAAATGATATTGAGATGAGATTACAAAACAAACTTATCTCACCTTAGGCTTCACCTATACTGTTAAATTTTTATATATTTTTTAAAATCTGTTTTTAAAAGTTGCTTTTGCTGAAGTGATACTGTTCTCATGTTCTTCTCAGTTACTTAGTTCCAACAAAATACTTTTTTTCAGATTCTGGCCGACACTTGTATTTTTAATCTCCCTTGCTTAAATAACGCCCTTTCTTTTAAAATAGTTTATTTTTCAACTGTTAAAATAACTGGTTTCTATCTCGCAGTGAGACATTTCTCTTGTATATGTAGGTAGTATCATTTAAGTTTTTTATTTTTTAACTTTAGAGATCAGTTCAAGCTTGTTGATGTCCATCTGTCTTGTGACTTCCAAATTCCTAAACCCCCTTTTCATTTTTGCTGGTTTAAGTAATGCTCAGATATGATAGTAGAGTCATATCTAAATTGATAATTAGATTGTTTTAAATAGGCTCAGCTGAATGTTCAATGGCTCAATTTAGTCAAATTGTTTTTCTTAGCCTGTTCCTTCCTATCTGAAATCAATATAAAGAGATGTTTCAGTACAAGAACCTGTTGTCTCCATACTTTATAGATAAAGATCGATTTTTTGCTGCTTACCTTTGGCAATGGTTGTCAAGCATTTCTTGCAATGTCAAATAGACTGTTGTAAAAATGCAAAAGTAAATAGGCTTGTCTAAAAATGTACCCAAGTTATCTTTGTTCAGTACTTCCAAAAATATGTTGAAACTCAAATCTTGATGGCTGGGTAATGGAACAATTGAATAACTAGGACAGTTTATAATTTTTAGTGGAACTTTTTTGTCATAGTAGCCAATTTTATTGTGAGAAATGGAAAGAGTATAAAGACTGTAAAATAGATATCCCAGTAAAGAGAAAAGGTTGGAAAGAGTCTCCAGTTTAAGACACTTGTTGCCAGAAACTAGGAAAAAAAGCAAAACCCAAACCCACAAAAACATTAAAAAACACCCCCAAACACTGTAGCCTGTTTTACTGTCTTCTGATGATTTTTATAAAATTATTCCAACAAGACTGAAGAGATTCCTTGAAACACAATTGGTGTATAAAGATCAGTTTGGGGAAAGCAATACAGTGAGCCCCTTACTAACACTAAATAAGCATTTTGTAAAAGATACTGAAAAATATTTTGAAACTGAAGGAATGTATCTTCAGTGAGGAAGGGGAAGAGCCTTTCAACATAATTTAACAAATCAGTAAAATACTCTGTCCGATATTTTATGGGAGGAAACGGGAGGGAGGGGACGGATGCAGCCGGGATGGCGGGAGCTGCTGGGCGCTTCCTTTTCCCTCCTTTCCTCCAGGCCGTTCCCGACCATGCCTGGCTGTTTGCAGGTGCTGCACCAGCGGCTTCCATCCCCACACCACACACAGGAAAGGCAATTAGCTGAAGCACGTATTTGAGATCAACAGAGCTTTGTGCTGCAGGGCCAGCTCCAGCAGCTTCCTCCGGCCCCGGGCAGGGACAGGGGATACAGCCGGCCCGGGCCAAGGCCAAGGTGAGGGCCCCTGGGAATGGCCGGCTGAGGGGCATTCGCCAGCCTTCCTGTCAGACTGGGCAGCTCCAGCAGGACGAACAACCCCTGGGAGTAATTCCCCCTCCAGTAGCCATAGGAATGATACTGAGTTTCAAAAGAAGTGCTGAAAGGCAATTGTGGTGGGGTTGTTTGGTTTTTTTTTTTACAGGTTTAAGACTCAGTACAGGAGGCAAAAAATACCCCTTTTGAAGGGTTCAGGCTTCAAAAGAAGAAGCACAAGACCCACTTGTTGTGAGGGTCTGCATGTCTGTGAGCAGTTCTGCAAGAACCATTAGCAAATGACCACAGAATACTCTGAAATCTCTTGAATCCAGAACTAACTACGCTGCTCTTTGAGAGCACAGAAAGATTATTTTCCTGCACATTTCATGCTCGGCTTTTTAAGTACCTTAACAAAATTGTTAGTGCAGGGAAGATGATTTTCATCCAGCAGTGCAACAGTTGTGCTCTGCATCAGAACAGTGTTATGTAAAATGTCTCAGCTTAGTGTTTTTTAATTAGGCAGATAATAGTATGCCCACCAAATGATGGCATTCCTGACCAATTATGCTTTGGAAAACCATCTGGGATACTTGTCTCTTCTGTGGATAATATAGCCCAGGCCACGTGTTAATGGGGACAGAATGAGCCTATAGTTTGGACAAGGTATTTGTCTTGGGTTCACCACACTTTGTAAGACTGCAACATAAAATTGGTGGGGATGCAGTCTGTCTGTGCTAAATACTGATAGGGGATCAGCCTTAAAATTAATACGAGGGGAGAAATCCTGCTTTTTTTTGCAAATTTTTTGAGGCTTTGTTTAAGCCCAGGGAGGTTCACCTGCTTCTTTGTCTTGTCAGATGTTGCTGGTTACTGGAGGTGAACTTGGGATGCAGTGGCGTCTCTGTGTGCCTACATTTCAAAATCGGCATGTTGTTGTAGATGTTGAACTGGTGATATGTGCAAACAATTCTCTCTAGAGAACTGGCTTTATGGAAGACCACAGTGCTTTGCCAAGTGACATTGTATTTGGCTGGACAATTTGAACAAATAGTTTCTTTGGGAATATGACCAAAATAAGTGGAATATTTATCAGAAGAGTTAAAGATCACAATTTGTACAAGACAAAACGTGTGACCATTTCCTGTGCTTTGTTTTAAACAAAAAATCTGTATCATGTTGCTAAGAGACAAGTTGGAATTTGATAGTCAAGGACAAAATATTATGTTATAGCCATCTAATATGTTTTAGTAGGTATCTGATACTTCATTTCATTCAAGAGTCATGTGTTCCAGGAATGACACATTATATGATTTTTTTTCTGAAAAGCTGTAATTAGGATAGTTACAGCCTGAATAAATCCAATTATAAATAGTATATCAGCCCAAATATATGTTGTAAAGAGCAATAATATTTCATTTTCTATTTGTTCAGGACTATTTATTATCTACATTTGGGAGATTTTAAGTCTAGTGTCACAACATTTTCCCTTTTCCCTCATTTTTTTCCAAGTGCATCTGGGTTACTAAAACACAAGCATTGCTCTTAAGCCCAACCATGGTTCATTAATTAACATTTTTAGTCCATCAAGTTCTAAGTGTGGAAAACTGGCATAGTTACAGCTTGTGAAGGAAGTTCCAGTTGCTTGCAGTATTCATATTACTGGTGAAGAAGTAATCTCCATTATTATTTTAAAATCTTGACTAAGTTTTGTTAATCATGGGAAAGATAAAGTGTCTTTTTGACATGTTTGTATCAATTTTGAAATTCAAACTTGTACCACTAGATGTTTCTGTTCCAGAGCTTTATCTTCTTTCTTCTCTTTTTCCAATACGTATTCAACAAACATCCTCACATAGTTTTGACTTATTTGGTTTTCCTGTCTTTGTGAATTACAATTTACAGCTTACAGAAAACATAAACCTTCATGATTAGGGCTCTTATCTTTCCCTGAGAAATATAATGTTTCTATTTTGTTAAGAAGAAATCCTGGAAAAACATTTAAAGATTTGGTATTACGTAGTCCCCTTCTGTGTTAGGAGGTAATAGGGGTAAAGGGTGTTACAGTGGACAGTCAGTTTACAGCAGGTATTATTTATTCAGGTGGGTAATCAATATTCAGACCTGAAAACACACAATTAAAAGATGGAAGTAGTAGATGTTTGCTTTGCAAAAGTCTAGGTTAATAAAGACCTGAACAGAGATAGGAAATCTTAGACAGCCAAATCCATCCAAGACCTTCCTGTCAGTGCAGTCCTCCTGAAACAGCAGGGACTGATGCCCGGGATGTTTTCTTGACCATCCTAGTTCACCATTCTGAATACTACAAACACTGGGGCAACTCTGTGGAGAAGGGGTGTGCTGCATATCTGCCAGGTTCACTTAGAAGTGGACAATGAGACCATGCAAGTTGCAGACACCAGAGTAAGAGCAAATTTTCTCAGGCTGGATGTTAACCTATTTATTCACTCAAAGGTGGAAAAAACCTGTCTAATAATTTACTGAGCACCTTTGCTTTGAAAGAAATCACACAGAGCAGTGTTACATCCTAACTTTCAAGCAGGTAATGGAATGTACGTATTCCCAGGAAATTTATCCCTACTACTGGGCTTTGGTTGAGGGAAGGGCCAAGATGGCAGGTTGTACAAATAAACTTTGTTTCGTAGACACTAGATCTTCACACAGTGTTCTAGAACATGAGGGTAGGACAAAATAAAGGTATTGTTTCCAGATAAAAAAACAGAGAATGGTGAAATCTGGGCAAAGAAAAAAACAGAAAACAACTTACAGGTAGGTACAATAGGAATTTGCAATGTCTTTACACTCATTTCCAGTTTGTCAGATTTTTCCTGGTCTCTTCAAAATGGTGAAATTCTCCCATTGAGGTTTGTCCAAATGCCATTTTTTGGTTGTTTTTGAACAAAAGGGGTGTGTGGATTTAATATGAAGAGCAAGATTCCCTCTGACATACAAGGTTCATCTCTGTGTATTCAGATGTGATTTTTTGTTTTCATTGAATAATGAACTTTGTGCATTACGTATCATACGCATTTTTTTCTAGATTAAAAGCATGAACTGTAATTCATGCAGTTATTTTGTGTTTTGAACTCAAGGCTGCTATTGTTTTAGCTGAGCAATTCTGAATATTATTATAAAGTCTCAGTTCAGTCTATTTTATTTTTATAAAGGAAAATAGCACCTTTTTTTCAGCAGCACAAACACATGTGCAATGTGAAATGTTATAGAAGAAATAGCCCCCCATACATACAGATCGTTTGTTCACAAGTTCCAAACAGTTTAATGAAAAATATTCTGACTTAAACTGGCTTTTTAAGTCCTGTTTTTGTAGAATTTACTGAAGATCTCTCAGAAAACTGGACACAACCCAAATGAAATGAGTGTGTTCTCCATGTCAATGTAAACCACCTTTACAATGTTCTCTACACTGAAGTTTTGCCCCTTTTTAGTAAAACACCACAGTGAGCTTATTAAGTGACAAGTGCAGGATAAATTACACTTTCCTGACTTCAGCCCAGACATTCAAACAGGGAGATGGTTACTGATACTGCTCAGGAAATTGTTCCAATGCAAACAGGTCAACTCTGCTTTTGATGGGCCCTGGCCATTCAAAGGCAGGGCTCTTATGGGGCAGAAACATTCTTTCAAAACTCAATGCTTTTTAAGATTTTAGTGAGGATTAATGCAAACATTTAAGATTTTTACTTCCTATAGAATGGAATGTAGTATTTAAATTTTCACTAGCCCCCCCCCCCCTTATTTCAATGTGAGTTTTCAGACCATCATTCAGATCTAAAAGGGGGTGTTGATAGAATTTAAGAAGTATACCACACATTCTTTGCAGCTTAAAACACTGAGGACAAGTCAACTGCCCTGCTTTAAGGCACGACACCCACTGCCTTAATGGTTTACAGCAGTCTCTCTCCAGTAACTCTGGATAGGTGTCACACCTGCCTCAAGCCTTTAATGTTCAGAAACCTTTAGCAACCTACTAGAATGACCTTTAAGGTCTCTTCCAACCCAACCCGTTCTGTGAGTCTATGAACATAATTTTGGGGATCTTGTAGCTGTTTCTTGAGTTTATCTGTTTTTACAGATTACAAAAATACAAAGATTATGTAGAAGGGACTAATCTTGGAGTGATATGGAAACTTCCAGTATTGAATGATGACAGACACTGATTCCAAATGAGGGAGAACACTGCTGGTGTTAGCACAGCTAATCCCACTGGGAATACATTTTTAGAGCCAAATACTTTTCCGAGTCTGTCTTTAGTCCTTCAAGATTGGTTCTGAAGATATTCTCTGAAATTACTGCAGCAAAAATATATAAGTAGGTAGTAAATAATTAGGAGAAGTTTACCTATTGCTACTGGATGTGCATTCGAACTCCTTAATACTGTGAATATTTGCCTTTATGTTGTTTGTAGTTATATCACGCCAGTAAGGTCTAGAAGTTATTTTGATTCCTGTGCCCCAAGAATATAAAAGAACTACTGTTTGTTGGTAATCACCTAGTGGATAACAGATACAAGATCATTCACTTTCTTCTTCCTAAAAGTTGCCTCTCCTCTCCTCTGCCCTCCCCTCTTCTCCCTTCTCCTTGTGTTTGAAAAAAAAATTGTCAGATCTTAGACGGTTTATTTTAGTAAGAAACTAACAACCTGAAGTTTCCGTTACTCTCTATCAGTCCTAAAGGGATTAGGAGTTGCTGTCTCTGATTTAGACTTTTAGTTGAGCCCTTGCCCATGTTTCCTATTAACTACCATAAACGGTTTAAACAGAACTGCTAAAATTCTTTTCAAAAGAGTAGAAAAATAGTAAATAATATGTTTTGACAATATGGTTTGATATGATCCTGTACAGATCATATCAGAGAAAGATGACAAACTTCATTGAATGCAGAAATTTTTTGTCCCACCCTTAACCAAAACTCTCCCAATTTCATCATGAAGGCAGATAAAGGAATGAAAACAACCCAGATCCAAGGAAGATCTTGAAAGCTTTCTCAACTCCAGTGCTCAAGGAAGCTCAGCTCATTACACACCACCTTCCAAGTACCACAACCTGCAAAGCAGGCAGGAACAATGAATTGTGTGTACTGTTTCTGAGAATGTAAGCAATGGATGAAATTTTACTCTCCTTCTCACCCCTAGAAATACAGCTGTTTGTGGTAAGTCAAAACACCAAACACCCAAGGTTGTGTTCTGACAGTAGCAAAAGGGTCTGTACCCAATGACCTTGTAACTGAGGAGATGGTCTCCAATGCTTTTTGTCTATTGCTGAAACCAAAACACATAAAAATTGAGGCAAGGACAAAATACCTGTTATCTGATTTTCTCAGCAGATATCATATCTCCTTCAACTTTCTAAGTGATTTGAGACTCGCTGTGTCTGCCTCTGCAGAATGATCTTATTTATTAGGTGCTGTGTCACTCACCTGGCAGTGCACGCCACGGATCTAGAGAGCTCCTGTTTACAGGATGTGCAAGTTGCCTGCAGAAATTCCAGGAAACAGTTTGCTTGCTGTGACCTTAGAGCAGCCACTTCAAATTACCACAAACCATCTGACAATAGAATTGTATTTACACAGTACACATGTTCACCAGGGTTTTTATTACTCTCTGTTAGTCACAGATCATGAGAATATAATCTCCCACTCACTGAAGCTCTGGCCTCTCATGGAGTGATTGCTCATGCCACTTTTCAATCAACAACTGCTAAAACTACCTAAATCATACTTGAAGTATGATTGAAGCTCTGGTAACTTTCTTCTTGCTTCTTCATAAGATCATAGTCTTTGTTCTTATCCTAAATATTATCTTTAAAAGGCAAATTATTTCCATTGTAAATAATTATTCTGACAGCATTTTTCTGACCATTCTCATTCAGGTGAAGAGCAGCTCTGTATATTATGAGCTAACAAGGCTTTAGCTCCTTATTTAGACAGGGAAAAAATGTTATGAAAATTACTACTTATATTATTTTTAATGCAACAATTACAGTCACTGACAAGATTATAATTGATGCCCAAAATGCCTCTATGAGCCTGAACAGGCAGACATAGACAGACTCCATCCTGACAGTTCCTGTTACAAGCAAGTAGGAAGTTTTCTCTGAGTCAAAACATACCCAAACACACCCCAGGTGGCAACCTTCAATACTCGCTGCAATCACAAGTATGTGTTAAATTATTATATCCAAATGATATTATTTTAAATTGTGATTTTTATTCTAGGTTTTTTTCCCCTACAGTTGTTCAGTATGCTTATAATAAGATTAAGATTGTGTAGTGATAACTCTCATCACCTCCTGGTTATGCTTTTCCTTGTTTCCTGTCTACCAGGAAGGGAGGGAACAAGAAGACACAAAGCATTGACTGTCTCTGCTTAGGTAATTGTGGATTCAGAGATTTACTGAGAATCAGGGAAAGTGAAAGAAAGATTATGTATATACCGGGTTTTTTTTTCATTTACCAGTGAATAAAACTTCATTGTACTCCCCTCTGAAATAGCCTTTTTCAGTGAGTCACCTCGATAGCTTCTATGGCTTCACCTCTCTGTCACTTCTGCGTTGAAATGGGTTGAACTCTCACGTTGCTTGAAAACTGAGAAAGACAGCCAGAAAATTATTTTTAATATTTTCACTGTGTGAGTATTGCCATTCATTAATCATTGGGAATGGCTATATTGATCATTTAAAAACTGTTTGAACTAGAAATGAACTGATTATGACTTTAGTGTGGATGCAAAATTGCCACAATCAAAACCTTCTTAAAATTTAATGAGATGTCTGGACTTTGACAGTCTGGCAATCAATTTTGGCACAACCAGTTATAGTGAGGTATGTTCTGAGTAGATCAGATGATGAGAGGAACTCTGTTGCATCATGATCTCCAAGATTGTGTCTTGGCAGTTTTTAACAGACTTCTGATCACCTAAATCTCTAACGTATTCATTTCCACAACTGCTTTTGTGTTACTCCAAGTGTCCTTTAGCTGTCAAAACATCACTTGGCTGTACAGATTCCAGAAATCAAAGTGCTGCCTGAAATATTTTATCCACTCATTCTGCCATTGTTTTCCCTCAGACTCCATATCTCCGGATGTGCCTCCAGATCTTGTATAAACAGATCGAGTCTTTGTTTATTTTTGGAATAAACAGAACTCAACCACAGTCTCCCCAGCCAACATCTTCTAGCTGGAATGGCATCTTTGTTCCCATAAAGAGCTCAACAAATTGAAAAAAGGGTAAGTAAAGCTTCCATGAAAATAGGAGACTCAGCTGCAATGAACATTTACTGAACATTGTGTGCTCCAAGACTTTTTTTACATTTTTCTTTGCTCCTAAATGTTATCCAAACCAAAATCTTCTGCAATACTACTGACAATGCTGATGAAAAAAATATCTAAAATTAGGAGACCCAATCAGAAACTTCTTTGCAGATTTGCAGCTTGAGTTTTCACTTAATGACTGTTCTTTCTTGCCGATTGAAAGACATTTTATCTTTTTTTTTCAGCATTTTAGCCTATTGCCAGGCAATTTGCTCATTTGAGACTCTTCGTCATTGATAAGATCACAAGGGCTAACACTCTCATCAGATAAGGAAGATGTTTCATTCACTTCCATTCTCGCAGTTCCAGTTTCATTATTGGACTGCGATAGCATCTATGACCCATAGTTTCTAGTCCATTACATACAGACCACTTAAAATATGTACTTAGTAAAGCTTCCTCTTGAACTAAGGATTTTCCCTCCTCATAACATAAACTTCAGTAGCCCTGAAACAACTGAGAAGGCATTTCTAAACTGATCCTTTCGTCGTGACGAAGTCAAACCCTATTAAATTCCACCTTCATCCGAGATTTTATCAGTGCAGGAAATCTGAGAATTTATCCGTGCAGGAAATCTGAGAACTAGAAAGTTTTATAATTTGGGTACAGATATGAATAACTTCTCTAATCAAGAGAAGACATTTGAATTTTGCTCTCAATGCTGTTAAAACATTAATGTTTCTTTTCACATCATTTGTAGATTCAAATGCTTCTTGGACAATTTACCATTGTCAGTTTGTATTTGCATTGTTTTTTAATGAATAAATTTTATTGTCTAAATCTTCTTTTCTGCAATGTGACCTTCCAGCATTTTTTTTTTCACCTAGAGTTTTGTTTCTGTTTTGCCAACCAGGTTTCTTTCTTCTCTTATTGTTATCAGCCTGGTTTATATTTTTGCTCATGAGTGTTCACATCTCTCCAGAGCATTCACAGTTTGTAGTTTGGAGACACTGTAAATAGCACCAAATATGTAGCACTAAAACTATCCTTTCCCCCCTTTATTTTGCCATTTGAACCTTCTTTGGGGTTATGTATTTCAGAAATGGCTGAATGTATGTCTTGGAAAGCACCGTGGGCATTAATCAACTCTGAAGAGTACTCCCTCTCCCTTTTTTTTGTTCAGATAAATCAATATGGTGATTAAGGCTAGGTGAAAGATAAAATTCCTGACAGAAATGGCAACTCAGAGCAGTAAAATACATACTTAGAAAAAAGCTTTCTGCTCTGGAGATCAATGGAAGAATGGAGGACAGGGCTCAAAAAAAGCCTCTCAGGCTATGCATACAGCAAAGTACGCTCAGAAAATTCAACCAAGACTCTAGGAGTCCATTAATAAATTTGCTCCCTGCAAGAAAAGATAAACATACCCACTAGTGGGAAATACTACTGCAACACTCCATCAACAACTATCTGTAACAAGGCAGTGCCAGACCTTCTGTGGGGACGGTGTGGAAGGTGGATGTATTTAAAGCAGACCTTGAAATGAAACACCTTTAACTCTTGCTCACACCATGCCTGGGGACATGTGCTTCCATGGAGCCTGTCCAGCCGTGTGGCACCAAGGCAGTGGGGAGCAGGCCCACCCTCCATGGTGATACCTGGCTCCACACATCCTTGGGTCCAGCATCCATTGCAATTATGTACATGGAAGTGAAGTGATACTGGCTGTGAAGTTCTCCTCGTCTCCTGGTTTCTTCTTAGGCTGGCAACCATGCACAGGTTTTGAATATGCCTCTTTGTAGCCTTGAGCAGCTGATAGTGATCAGTGTCTCTATCCTGTCCCATTTCTGTGAGTCATCAAGATTTCTTAATCGCCCTTTTTCTCCAGAACTGTCTTGTGAAACTGCACCCCGAGTGATGACCTGCTAATTTGGATGCCAATGGCATAGTCCATGCTGAGAGCCCTTTCACTGCTGTGTACTCCATCCAGTGCCCCCACGCCCAGACATTACCATTCATTCTCCATTCACACCAATTCCAGCTGTTTCTATTACAGCTGTCTATGCCCAGAGACAGAGAAAACAACAAAATGCTTGTCTAACTGCAAGCATTTGAACCCCAAGAACCACAGGCTCTGCTGATGAATGGGCAAGTGATCTAGCCACGGAGGACCATGATAAAAGTCTGATGTACTCAAAGCCCTCTTTCACAGAATCACAGAATTACCTAGGTTGGAAAAGACTTTTGATATCATCAAGCCTAACCTATTACCTAACACCATCTCATCAACTAAAGCATGGTACTAAGTGCCACATCCAGTCTCCTTCCCTTGTTCTTTATTAGCAAGGTCAGCCCTCAGGCCTCACAGAGCTTTAGCTGGCAAAGTTTGGAGGAGACTATAACTAACTGTAGAGGAAGGCTGAACTGGGGACACTTTAACAAATGAGTTGTCTGCAAATCCTTAGCACTGGACAGAATGTGCTTGTGAAGGTGCCGAGGAAACTGAGTAATGAGGTTGTGCTCCTTCCTATCACCTCTGAAAGGTTGTGACAATCAGATGGGATTTCCAGTTACTGGGAAAAAAAGCAAATGTCACATCTATCATCAAAGCAACGTGCAGGAAACTGCAGAACAGTCATCCTTAGCGAGAATCTCTCTCAGAGGAGATCATGGAATGAATCTCTCTGTAAGCCATTTCTGGGATGATGAAGGACAATTCAATTCAGAAAAAACAGAACTGTACTCAGTGCTGGTTAGACCACACCTTGAGTATTGTATTCAGTTCTGGGCCCCTCAGTTCGAGAAAGTTGTTGAGGTGCTGGAAGGAGTTCAGAGAAGGGCAACTAGGATGGTGAAGGGGCTGGAAGATAAGCCCTATGAGGAGAGGCTGAAGGAGTTTGGTCTGTTTAGCCTAGAAAAGAGGAGGCTCAGGGGTGACCTTATCGCTGTCTATAACTACCTGAAAGGAGATTGTAGTCAGGCAGGGGTCGGTCTTTTCTCCCTGGCCAGTACAGACAGACTACATCAAGTTTAGACTTGATACTAGGAAAAGGTTTTTCACTGACAGAGTGATTTGGATGTGGAATGGGTTGCCCACAGAGGTGGTTGACTCACCAACCCTGGAGGTGTTCAAAGGGTGGCTGGGTGAGGTGCTGAGTGATATGATCTAGATGCTAGGTTTAGTTGGACCATAGGCTGGACTAGATGATCTTTGAGGTCCTTTCCAGCTTTATCTATACTGTGAATACTGTGAGTTCTAACAACAAGATTGCCTTCTGTCAAGAGATGACTGGCTCTGTGGTTGAGGTGATAAGAGCAGCACACACCAATTTTATAAAGATTTTTGTAACGGTATTCACAGCAACTTTGTAGTCCTGTAGGGACTGGGTAAGTGGATGAAGTGGGTGGAAAGCAATCTCGACCACTCTACTTAAAAGGTAGTGGTCAACAGTCCAAAATGAATCTGGCAGGTGGCTATGAGTGTTGTTCCTCAGGGCTGAGCAGGGTGTTGCACTAGATGGACTTAAAAGGTCATACATTTTTTCTCTAATTCTGTGATCAAGTCTTGCAAGGCACTGAACAGAATTTGTGTCCTCATATTGAAACCAGAAGTTGTTTAGGTGGATGAATGGATTAGGCTGAAACCCTTCCTTGATTCTAAGCTCATGCAGCTGATTCTGCACGTTATGAAGTGTCAGTGCATCATGAGATGTTTCTAGTTAATGTGCTTCTCACTGTGAGATGTTGTGCTAGGGTGTCCTGATGAACAGTAACGTCCTGGAGACTCCAGAACACAGGCATTGCTTGAAAACAATCCATTCATGTTTCTTGATGTGGGTTGTAGTTGAAAGCAACATGTGAAAGTGAACTGATATTGAAAGAGGATTTTTAACACAGATAATTTCATTCAGGCCCACAGCATTTTTATTCAAATGCCTGGTAAGGTTCCCATCTCACAGGCGTTCTCATGCACTGCACGGCTTTTCTCCATGGGACTCATGTAGTTCCATGGCTGCAGTGGCTCTCAGCTAAAATAACTCTCTTTTTGTATTTTAAAATTCACTAATTAATTGAATTAACAGCTGGTTTCTTCGTTTCCAGCTGGGAAATTTACTCTGCCCCAGCTCCCCTCCCTGAAGTTAAACAACACTGAACAAGCTTTCTTAAGATACAGGGTTTACATTGTTCTCTTTGCATAAGATCTGGTCAGATACTGCTGGTCCTTAAAGGCTGTTGTGTTCACCAGCAGAAGTGATAAGGCTATGCAGTTAAAACTATATTCAAACAGAATTTGTTAGGTTTAGACACATTTTCCAAATCTTCATTTGCTATACGACTACTTTAAAGTTTCGGTATTTTTTTCCCCCATAAAAACGTGTTTCAGCTGGGATGGAGTACGAACACCAAGTATGTTGCCAGGTAGTTTCCTGCTGCATTTAATAGCACTGTAACGATCTCACAGTTCGGTTTATACGTTTTGCTGACCTGTGGAAGTACCTTGTACCACTTCATTTCATGCTTCTGCCGCCTTAGGGTCTACCATGCAGGCAAAGATGTCATTTCACACCCCCCCCTTCTGTTATTTCTTAGGTAATTGCAATAGTTAATAGGAAATGAAATGTTTATATAACTTCTCGCGTCCGCGCTGCATTATTTTCTCATGTATTGTGTATCTAAGATATTAGGTTGAAATGAGTCTTTAAAGGCTTTGTTAATCTCGTTAAATGGCTCTAAACAGAGCGGTGGAAAATCCCACAGGTATCGACAGGACGAAGCACAAACAGATTTTCCTCTCGTTCAGCGGCTGGTTGGAAAAATCATAAGTCCTTTTTTATTTTTTTTTTTTAATCAAGGTTTTAAGCACAATGAAATCGGGGTTTAACCTCTGTGAAGACTTTGTTTTCCTGATTCCAGTTGCGTGGGATCAGATTTGAAACCCCTTTTATCCTTTTGTTGTTTCGCGAGGGCTGTAAAACACACCGGACCGAAAATCCTCTCGTGTTTGCGCCTAGAAAGCTCTCCCCCGGTGTCCGTCCTGCTGCTGTAATAAGAACGAGTTTAACAACGTCCGAGGCCTCGGTTTTTCTGCCCTGTACCCAAACGCCGTTCGCACCTTGTGCCCTCCCGGCACCGGCGGCTTCAGCGGCGCCTCCGCGGGGTCCCGCCACAGGCAGG
>WEKX01029295.1:41681-91946 GCA_013390025.1 Pitta sordida
GGAGGGCAGGGTGGGTGGGGAGGGGAGCATTTCTGCCGGGGTCTCCCGGCGGTGCTGCCGCGGTGCGGCTCTGCAGAGGGCGCCGGGCCGGGCTGCGGGGGGTCCGGCACTGCGGTACCGCCGGGAAGGAGCCCGCCGCAGGATGTGTGCAGGGTCCCGTTGAACAGCGATGTTGTTGAGATCCGGAGCCGCCGCTTCCGTGCGGGTGTCGGGGGCGCTGGGGACAGCCCGGCGGGAATGGGGCTGCGGCGGCCCCGGGGACCCTCCCCGGCTGCCCGGGCAGAGGTGTCCGTCCATCCCTGCCCTCGGGGGATGGGGGGGGTTTAGTTCCAACCCACACTTAATTCTTTAAAGAAAAATCAATGTATTCACACTGAAGTCCTTCAGGCAAATGCTAATGCCAGCGATTACAGGCGGCAGTTGCGCTAAAACGTTTAAAATAATCTAATTTCAGCAGGCTTTGATGGCTCTGAATTGCTTGTACACGTTCTGAGTCGGTCTTGTAATGAACACTAGGAAGCTTTACAGTCTTTGGGCGGTTCGCTTAGGAAAATGGGATTTGCGTGCGAGGAGATCCTCTGAAACGTTTAGAAGTTTGTTGTGTTTCATAATGTGCCTTTCAAAAAGCTCTGTTAATTGGAAGGAGGAGCATAGAAGGTGCAGGGAACAAGAAAAACCCACGCCCCTTCAGAATCAAAGCAGGCTGGTTTCTTATCAGAGGAAAAACTTCTGATGTTGTTTGGAATAGCATTGACACCCTGAGCTAAAATCGCCCAACTTCGGTGGATGACACATGCAAGGGTCTCTTCTCAACCTAACATCTTCAGAAGTACGAATTTTAATTAAAACTAATGAAACTTCAGCGGTGTTCACGAAATAACTCCGAGGCGGAGACGCCAGGGCTACATGATCTAGCGGTCTTGTTTGAGGACATGACGTGTCTGAAATCTGAATTGTCTAATCTTTTGGCTCGCTGTATAAACTAAGGAAGTTGGAACATCCGCAGTGTGTGAAGCAGCAGTTGAACCTCCCAAGAGTGTTGTGAAAATGCTGTGTTGGAACAGCTCGCTTTCTCTGTGGGTTGGTTTTGTTGGGTTTTTTTTTTTGGTTGTTCGTTTTCTGTCGTAATTAATCCGGTTCTCAGTGGTATTGAATGGTTCTTACTACGTATAGTGTTGATGCTGTCTGCGTTTTGTGTTGAATCAATTTTGATTTTTTTTAATATTTTATAGACTGTAAAATACTGAGGTGCCTGTCAGTTGTACTCTCTTCCTCCTAGCAGTGACTCTGGTGAAGAAATATAATTATTTGAGAAATCTAACATGTTATAAGGGGATTTTTTTGTGTTGTGTGACAGTTTGGACTGGAAAATATTTATGGTTAAAAGCCATCTTAGAACCAGTTTTAAACTTTAAGGGGTTTCAAGGTAGTTCCATGTTCACTCAGTTGATATACTGTGTTTCAGTTGATCATGTACATTGCTTGCCTGTCTGTTAACTAACTCCCAAGTAGTTTTAAATTAATTTTTGCGGATCTGGAAGAGCTCTTGAAGGACGACTTGTTTAGGGGGTGATTTTAGTTACAGTGTCTATCATTTTAAAGTTAAAACTTGCAGATGCGCCACTGAGTTAGGAGGGAATGCCAGCATTTGTCGGGAGACAAATAAACTTGTAATTCAGTTATTTTGACAGCTTTCAGTAGTACAATCCAGATGTTAAAAAGGTGCTAAATATAAAATGCCTCACTAGGGAGGTGCTGTTGGGTTAGGGTTAGAGGTGTTTGGGAACCAGAGGTGTAAGAAATAATTCAGGACTCTTAGTCACAAATTGATCTGAATTAGTAAAATGCAGGTGGCAAAAGCAGATGCTGTCCTTGGATATGTTGAACCAGTTTAAAGTACAGAAGGCTTTTCTTTTTTTAAAATCAAAGTATTGCATTGTTTTGGTGTGGTGGAAAAGGCTGTAGGATGGGTACATAAGCAAGAAATAGTTAAGAGAAGCATTGGGCTTTTTTTTTAAACTTTTTTTTCATGGTTCAGATGTAGGTTAAGAGGAAGTAAATTTTAGTGGGTGAGATTTAGATTAAATATAGACTGGAAAGTTTTTACCTACAACAGTCAAATTACATAGATTGTTAAACAGTTTCCCCTTATTAGAGGTTTTTAGTGGTTTGGAGAAGAAGCTGGCAAAGAATTTAGACACTTGACAGAAGAGGGTTGTACAATGGATTTTGGGACTAGGGAGGAGCCTAAGATTCTGTTTTGGCCATGTTTTGTCAGACACTCAAGGATTTACTTGTTTCTATAGATTATCACTGTTGTTTTGCTTGTGTATATGTGCATTTTAAACAGTATTCTAAAATGACAACTGAATGTGTAACATCTAAAACATTGTGCTTGAAGGCATTTAGTCATGGTTACGAAGGTCATGTCAACAAAGCTGTGTCTCCACTGGATGGAACACCATGAGGGTGTTTCCTACTCGCTCTGGCTCTGCTGTTCACTGCTTAATTTGCTAGAAAGTTTTAAGGAACCTTCTGTTCTGAGCCTGAAGATAGCCCTGGGTTTTCACATGATGTTTATTCATTGACTTTTAAGTGGCTTTGTAATTCTGGATAATTGTGTATGCTTTTCTTGTTTAAACTTGATCCATGATCATAGATTAACTTTGCTGCCTTTGAGGTGAGACAGAGAACCTGAACTTGTATTTGGCTAATAAATTTCTCTCAAATTATGTTTTATAATATTGAGCTAAAATAGTTTGAGCTAGAGCACTGCATTGTATTTACTGAAGAAACAATGGGCAGCATAATGTAACCTTTTCATTAAAGTAATTAAAAGATTTTTCTTTTAATTGCATTTATATTCTGGATCGTAGCCATCACCTTAACACTCTGAGCTCCTCAAATTAATCAGAGAAGCGTTTGAGAAGCAAAGATTTCTGGCAAACGTGTTTTTAGCTGCAACTGTACAACTGGCTTAAGCCATTCTAATGTGGGTGGCTTTTGAAGTGTGGCTTTTTTCTCTGGAGTCAGAGCCCAGCTGGCCATTCAAGCAGTATTGTTAACCCGAGAGAGCTGGTAGGAGTAGGTATGCTCATCCCACTGCTCAGAGTCTGCAAGGAGGGAAGGAGTTCATGCTGCCTCTCTGCTTTGTACCTGGCTTGCCCCTGTTGTTATGATGAGCACCGTGCGTTGCTTCAGCTTGGAAGAATGTGAAAGAAACACGGGCAACAGAAAAAACCGAAGAGTTTCGTATCAAGATTCTTTTCTGACTAGCTTTAAGCATTAGCACCAGTGCAAAGAGGAGGGAGGACCGTGTCGGTGGGGGTGAACAAGGATGTTGTGCTTCCTGTGATGGTCTGAAAAGAGCTGTCCACAGAATTGCATCACTAAGGTGCCTGTGAAACTGTGACTGTGACCTTTTGGGGCATGAATAATGCATGTGGAATTTGGTGGTTGTGTGTGAGACTTCAGGTGTAGTGGATTAATACAAAGAGGACGGTGAATTTGGTCAAGTAGAAAAATGTTTTCGCATGATTATTTTGCCATGCGCTGGTCTGGAAAGTTTGTGAGCTAGAGACTTCTGCTGCTTCCTCAGTAAACTTCTTTTTGAAGGTTTTAAAGGCTTTTAAAGATTTCTCTAGTGAAGAAAACTGAGCATTACAGGCTTGGGTGGTTTTTTTATTCCATTACTTCTATTTGTTTGTCTCTAGTTAAGGCCGTCGTAATCTGGTTTTACCATTTCTGTTGGAAGGACAGAGATTTCCAGCACTGTCTCCTCTAAAGGACGATGACTTCAAGCTATTGTTTACTTTTTGATAGCATCTCAATGCAGTCATCTGTCTCTGAAATGTAATTAGTTTCTTGGTTTAATTAAGTTTTTAATTTCTTAGGATATTCTTTATTTTTAGTGGTAAGGAATAGGAGAAATTCAGGAGAGATCTGTGTTTTGATAGCTCAGCAGCTGACTTGTCATAACTATGAGATATACGTAGCAAAAAAAGGTGTGGATGGCTGGATTTGTAGAGGTTTTGAAACAAACACTACAAAACAACCAGAAAAAGTCTTGACCTTTTTGTAGCTGAGTGGCATTGGACTCCTACTCAGAGATAAAATGCCAAGCGCTTTATAACTTCCTTTGTCCATAGTTGAGTATTTTTGCCTTCAGTGTTTTCATTGTGACCTTTCTGTGCTTCTGCACCTTCTGGTGCCCTCTGAGCTTTTTACCTTGACCATCAGCTTCTCCTTTTCTGAAGTTGTGCTCTTACTTTTGTGTTTTAGCCACGTTATTTAGCTGGTATTTTGTTCTTGTCTTACAGCAGTAGTGTGTACCAGACCCTTTCTTAAAACCCCTCAGTGTCTCTCCCTGAAATGTCTGGGCTCTGTGTCATCTCTCCATCAGCAGGTTTTTGTGCTGCCCTTTCAGTTACAGTTTTTCTGAAGACAGCTCTGCTCTTCTGAGGGCCTCTTAGCAGATTCTGGCTGGCTGGTCCTACGCAACTTAGACATGACTCATTTTCTTCTGCCTGACTCTGGGGACACTGATCTATCATAACTAGATGGAGGTGCCATATATTTGCCATATACAGTCCTCAAAGGAGGACTGTACCCAGTGACAGGAGCCGTTGATCTTGATAAGATTTCCCATGGTGATACTATCACTGAAAAACACCAAAAAATATGGGGTTTTTTAAAAGTTTGTATGAAGGGAGCAATTTGATATCCTTTTAATTGATTCTTAGCTTGTCTGTTCTAACTTCTATGTCTTTTTTGCGTTTAGTATCCTCAATCAACATTGAGGGAGAGGAATTTATAGTGACGAACTGTGATATGGGAAAAATTAAGGAAATGACTAGTGTTCTCTCTTTTTTGTTAGTTTTTAAGGCATTGTCAAAGACTCCTCAGAAGTCAAAAGTATATTATTTTATGTAATCGTGGAGTAATTTACTGCAGAAATCCTGAGGCATAAGAAGATTTCATTGGGGTTAGTCTGGTGCATCCTCTCTGTGAAACTGGCATTTTAAGGTACAGGAACTTGAGATATTTATCTTGACCACAACGGGGTGCACGTAAAGAATAAATAAGCACTGTTTGGTGGCCTAAAATAAACACATATACATTTTAGAAACTAAGGTGAGTTTCAAGTTATATAAGTTAAGTGTTTTGCCTTTGGTTACTACTAAATCTCTCCTGTTACTATGGAAACTAATCTTTGCATATCTGAAAGGGGAGGGGTGAATAAAATGATAATGCATTGTTAAAATTTAGAATCTGTATAAACAGAATGTGATGATTATCTGGGTACTAGGAGATTTACATTTGTTTAATTGATTTCTCTGAGCACTTCTAACTTGAGTGAACAGAGTTTATTTATGATGGCTTTCTTCCCTCTGCCCCTTTCTTCTGGATCTTGCTCATTTTCCTTTAAATCCAAAAAGCATGACATTTTTCAGACACCTGGTAGAAATATCTTTAAATATGTGTGATGAGAAGTACTCTGGAGTTTCAACTAAAAAAAAGTCTTGGAAATCGAAGATAATGTGCTTGTCAGAACAGTTAAGAATTTGAGCACACAGCACTCAGGGCTGTTGACTCATTTGATTCACCAGAATTTGAATTAACAGGTAAGAACCACTGACCTTTTAAATCTCATTCCTGTGGTCACTTGCGAAGATTTTTAAGTATACGTGGAGAACATTGCCTCTCTCTGCAGAGAGTGTTATGCTTCTGCAGGTGACTCTTGGTTTTCCAGTGATTCCTGGGGATGCTGAGGTGGGAAGGGAACCC
Organism: Pitta sordida; assembly: GCA_013390025.1. Classification (NCBI taxonomy): domain Eukaryota; kingdom Metazoa; phylum Chordata; class Aves; order Passeriformes; family Pittidae; genus Pitta; species Pitta sordida. The sequence continues at coordinate 47,469 of WEKX01029295.1, forward strand.
GTCCCTGACTTACAGCAACTTGTATCGCAGCCCACAAGCAGCGCCACAGATACTCGTGTAAATGAGATGGGTGTTGAGGCTGCACGGGTTGTGTGAGGCTTCAACTTTTGCAGTAGCTCAGAATTTATAGGAATGCAAAGAGAGCTTTGATCCTTTTCCTCTAGGCAACGCTTTCTCTTTTCTGCTTTTTCATCTGCATCATAAAGTATTTCAGAACTGTAAGCAGCCCAGCTCTCTGGTAATGTCTCCAGTTAGTTTTAATACCTGATTTTTTTGGACCATATTTCTGTGGTTGTTGTTCATTTGTAAGAAATTGTCGTGTTCTCAGCCTCTAAAACTGAGATGAGCAACAGTAGTTTATCTGAACTTAGTTAAAACTATGTTTAAAAGCAAACCAGCCTTGTGGTACAGCATTATTTTAAGCAAAGTTTTGTTGACTAAAATATGTGTATTACTGAGGATGCTTTAGTTTTCTAGGCTCTGTGTACTTACTCCTTGAAAAGGGAATCTTTCCATGCATGGAGGTGTGGTGTGAATGCTCTTTCTCACTTTGTGGCTTAGAATAGTGGAAGTTTAATTGCATGTAATCGTTAAGCTTGTGTAGTAATGTTACACAGGTAAAGAAATCGTTTTCTTCAATTCCATCCAGTGTCTCTGCAAACCGAATTACTTAAAATTCAAAGTTTTCTGCAAGTTAAATATGTTAGTTAGAAAGGAAATTTTCACATGAAAGTTATTTTATTCTTAATAGTAAATAACTCCTCTTGGCTCCCCTGGAGATTGGTCAGCAATAACTCCTGAGTGTTTCTTGTTTGGTTGTTTCTTGCTCCCCCCCATGTAGCATTTGATGAATGAGTGAATGGCTCAATAAGTGATTTTTTTTTCAGACTTACTCTGTTTACGTGTAGAAATATGTTAATTGAGCTTTGCTACAAAATGATCAAGTTTGACTAATATCTTTTGTGAATCTACTGAATTTTTTTTCCCCAACCACAAGCTTTTGCTTGAAATGCATTCCTCCCACCTACCCTCTAGATGCAGTAAACAGGTAAATCTTCTGTTTCTATGCCTAGATCTGAAGCAAATAAGAATTTCTAATGTTGTTTCTCTCTAGTGGTCTGTAAATTACAAGCTTGATTACTTTTTCCTCGTTTTGAAATGCTACACAATATTTTTATTTGAAGAACAACCAACAAGAAACATTATACTGTTGACAAATAAAAACTACACCCAAATAGTGTGTTCTGTGATGATTTTGAAACAAAAATGAAAGGGAGTTATTCTGAGTGGGAGACTTCCTTCTAATGTAGTTTTAATTCTAGGTTGCTATATATAGGAGGTTGCAAAGTGACTTCTTGCTGTTACAACTGTTGGCTTCAGTTATTTTCATCACCCACNATGTTTCTTGTTTGGTTGTTTTTTGCTTCCCCCCCCCATGTAGCATTTGATGAATGAGTGAATGGCTCAATAAGTGATTTTTTTTTCAGACTTACTCTGTTTACGTGTAGAAATATGTTAATTGAGCTTTGCTACAAAATGATCAAGTTTGACTAATATCTTTTGTGAATCTACTGAATTTTTTTTCCCCAACCACAAGCTTTTGCTTGAAATGCATTCCTCCCACCTACCCTCTAGATGCAGTAAACAGGTAAATCTTCTGTTTCTATGCCTAGATCTGAAGCAAATAAGAATTTCTAATGTTGTTTCTCTCTAGTGGTCTGTAAATTACAAGCTTGATTACTTTTTCCTCGTTTTGAAATGCTACACAATATTTTTATTTGAAGAACAACCAACAAGAAACATTATACTGTTGACAAATAAAAACTACACCCAAATAGTGTGTTCTGTGATGATTTTGAAACAAAAATGAAAGGGAGTTATTCTGAGTGGGAGACTTCCTTCTAATGTAGTTTTAATTCTAGGTTGCTATATATAGGATGTTGCAAAGTAACTTCTTGCTGTAACGTTGTATGCCTATGTGAAAAGCACTGTTGGCTTCAGTTATTTTCATCACCCAAAGTATTAAAAGTTATTTTCAAGTGAAAATGAAGAGTTTTTTTAGTGCCTAGTATTGTTTTCTGTTTTGCTAAATATGAAAATAAGCCTATATAGTATTCTATAGTTCCAAAATTTACATCATCATATGACAGGAAGGGAAAATGTATTTATATCCTTTCCTGCTTGTGGTTTTTAGTTGCAAATGAAATGCATGAAGACAACTCTGCCTTTCCTGGAGCATATTTTTAATTTTATTTGAAAAACTTTTATCAGTACCTTTTTTAGAACAAGACTACCTCGGTCTCTTTTTCTTACCTGGTTCGTGTTCCCTAAATACTGTGTATTTACTGAAACTATCAGTGCCATGGAAGGTATTACAGTTACTTTGGAAACAGCACAGTAATATGTCAGTCTAAAGTACAGATAAGAGCCAATGAAATGGATTCTATTGACTGCAGTGCATGAACCTCTATTATGTAATCACTGGGATTTTATTCTAAGACTGCATTTTAAGTAAAGTAGCGTTTTGGGTTTGGTCTTATGAAACCCTCTTTCCGATAATTACTGTGATAGTGTTGCAGGTAACAGTGTGGACCTGGAGCTCTGCAGCCTTTGAAGGATGTTGGTGTGTTACTGGTTTAAACTGACCTTGGAGTTGCCCCTTTCTCAGAAAGGCATGTTCCTCCTTTTTGCTTGGCCAGAAGGAATTGTTTGAGCTGCAAGTTGTTACTGATTTTTTTTTTTTGCATCAGGGTCAGGTCTTTGCTTCCGTGCACAGCTGCACAGTGGTATCTGTGAGAAGGTAACATGCTGGAGGAGGGTATTATTAACCATTTCTTGTGGAAGCCCACACATGCTGAGTACGTAAATAGTGACTGAGAAAGGTGGGTAAGGGAGGCTTAGGTACTCAGAAAAAACAATGTTTTACACGGGTCATGCTAACTGGGAAGCTGAAAAATGACATTCAAAATTGATAAGGAAATACTTCAGTAATCCATAATATTTGCAGATGGATACTTTTAGATTAGCAGTAGGACCAGATTGTAGTAGAAGTTATTGTTATAGATAGTAACTTAGTAGGTAGTAAGCTTATAGAACAATCCACAGTTTAGAATGAAACCTTTGTTTCAGGAGTTAGTTTGTTTTTTGCCTGTTGATTTATTGTAAGAGAGTTCATGTCTCACAGCTAATATTTCGTGTCTGATGAAATATCATTTTATTAATACAAGATACAGTGAGATACAGTGAGCCCCTGGTGTCCATGGGTCCTAGAACAGGGCGCAAAAGCCACAATTTGCAAAGACAGTGAACTCATGAATATTCAGTTAAGCCCTGTCCCCCTCAGGAACGTGCACGGCTGGGCTGTGCCATGCCACTCATGGCTCCCTTTCATGCTCCCCCCCTTCGCCGAAGAGGGACGGGATTGGGACCAGGGCTGGGCTGTGCCACTCCTGGCTTCCTTCCCGGCTTCCTCCCTTCGCCAAAGTGGGATGACGTGGGATGGGACAGGACCGGGATGCCTCAGCTGTCAAAATGACACTTTTCTAGTTTTCCCCCCCTCCTTTTGTTTCTTTTTCCCCTGGCCTTGGTGGCCAGGCCATGCTGCCATCTGTGGCCTGGGGGCGGCTGGCCCCCGCCCTGGGGGAATGGGGAGAAGGTGCTTCCCACTCCCATGCACAGACACACACCATGGCAGCCCCGTCTTGCAGCCTGGTGGAGAATAATTCCAGCTGCACAAAAACACACGTTTACATTAAACGCATCCTGGACGGGATCAGGACAGGCCGGGCTGCACAGCTCCCAGCTCCCGGCTCCCTCCCCCCACCGCCCCCGCTGGCTCCTGGGTGGGCTTTATTTACATATTCATGAGCTGCCTGCTTTTGTGGCGCTTTCTGCTTCTGTGGGAAGCACCACTTTTTGCAGAAAGATGAACCATGGATTCTTGAAACCGCAGAGATGTAGACCATGGATAAGTGCGGGTCTTCTGTAATGAGAACACATCCCGTTCTAATTCAGCTGTAGATGTTTCCCAGAAAAAAAACCCCTCCTCTCTGAGCTCTAAATACATACAATTGACTACTTTTAAACATTGTTACTAAAGAATTCAAGTAAAACTGGTTTGTTTCCTTTATTAAGTAAACATCCTAAGAAACTGTGTATCTGTGTGTTTCTCTTTGTCTCAGAAGCTTGTTTTATGTTGTCTTATGTCTGTTTATAGTATCCTATGAAGACTTGTCAAGGCTTTAATTTCTCTTGATGGTCAAGAGGGGTAAGACTTCCTTATTTCAACAAAATGGAAGCTCTGTATGCAGTGTGGGCTAGGATCAGTTTCACAGAAATCACTAGATCTCAGGTGCAGTGTTAGTGGAAATGAGAAGGATGGATCTTTGGGGTGGTTACAAATGGAGAATTAGAAGTGTGTGGAAGTTTGGTGTGTAGCAGGATGGTGAAGTGGGACTCAAGGTAAACTGCTGTTGGTTGCAAAGATAAGTGACGCTGTTTCTTGGTACTGTGTGACGGACAGGGTGATGAGGTGGTAGTGTTGAAATGCAAAAAGGTGATGCAGGGAGAGAAAAGAGGAATGAGCTTACTTTAATCAATATGTTCGTAACGTAAAGTGTCTACTCAGACTGGATTTAAGTGATTCATTGGATTTCTGGTTTGCTGTTATACTTGGGAGTAATAGCGAGTTATTTGGAAAAGCCTCATTGTTGGTTAGGAAGAAATACTACAAATTATGAAGACGGGGAAATAAAATACTAATCGTTGTCACTTGAAAGGATACATAAAACTAGAAAATGTTTGGATCAAGCTTGCCAGTCAGTGCTTTTATATATATTATTTTGTGTAAGAAAAAAAGTAGGACTTCTTAGTGTTAAAAGACCAGCCCTGTGGCCAAAGTTCTTTGGAAGCTGGAGCCATTGTGTGTTTAGCAGCTGTGATTTAGGCCTTTAGCCTGTCCTCTTCCTCTATTTCAGTTTAGTTGTTGGTTCACTTTTTTCTGGACTAATATGCTGGAATTAGGTAAGCAGAGGTTGAATGAACACTCAGCTGGAAGCAAGGAAGGCCAGGGGGGTGGAGGAGGGGATGGACAAGCACTCCAGATGCAGCCACATGGATTTTGGGTCTTGGGAGGTGATAGTGAGGATGTAACAGACCTCTCTGAAATCATGATTATTATGTAGGAGGCAATTGTAGGAAGACTTGTACTTATTTTCATACTGTGTGACTTGGAGATGTTAATTGAAAATCAGGAGTTTAAAAATACGTATATCCTTGCCCCTTTTCTGAATTTCCAGAGTGAAGGGGCAGAACACATCTGCATGAACAGGTAGAATAGAGCCAGAAAACTCATTACGGAGGACTGTGTGGCACAAAAAAAAAGTGTTGTTTTGGGGAAATATTGTACTTGCCATTACTCTTTGCAGTGCACAATTTGCTGTTAACTGGTCCTGTGCAAGGAGGAACTAGATGGACACCTTTGAGTCAGTGTGGCCAATTCATATGTTTTTGCGTCTTCTGTGAAACTGCAAGGTATGGTTGTGCTGTTTGAGACATGACAGTTTGACAAAATACTTGCTTGTTCCATTAGCACTTCATTTTTGGGCTTGTGCAAATGTTTAAAGTGACTGCCAAAATAGAAGGAATAAGGGTAAAATGCTTATAAGACAATGTCAAAGCTTAAGTGGTTAGTTTTTGGAAAGTGTAACTAAGTGGGTGTTTTCAATTTGAAGACCGGCAGAATTTTTGCTGGCACTGACTCACTTTTTAAATTGATTTTATTGAACTGTTTCTTTTGTGTATTTGTATTGTTTTACAGTTTCAGTTGGTTGGTCTCAGTCTCGTAAGACTGAAATTTCTTTCCTGCCAGGAGTTAGCAAAATAACAATGACTTTTTTTGTTTTGATTTTTTTATCACACTTAGTTTTCTGTGCCCAGGTGATCTGCAGCCGATTAACATTCTTACAGGAACCGAAGAACAAGACTGCCATTGTTTTGTTACCCAAATTATTGCCCATTTACTTGTTAAATATGAATGTATTAGTTGATTATTCATTTGAATTGATTTTTTTTGTGCTTTAGTACAAACGTTTTAGTAAGTGCTTCTTTAATTCTAGTAATTTGTTGTTTTGATACTGTGTTTTTGGGTCTGTGAAGTGCTTGAGAAGACTTCCGGCTGACGACTAATCCTACCAACTGAATATACTGAGTTTCAGAATACTATAATAATGTTAACCTGCTTAAAGCCTAGGTGTAATGCCTTGCTATCTGTGATGAGAGAACCAGTCTCTAGTTTTTCTGCTTCTGATCTGATTGCTGGTGAAGAGGAGTTTTTAGGCAGCTGAAGTGTTTTACAGAATCACAGAATCACAGAATATTCTGAGTTGGAAGGGACCCACAAGGATCATCGAGTCCAACTCTTAACACTGTCTCCCTGGCGGGAATTGAACCCGGGTCTCCCACACGCTAGGTGGGGACACTCACCACTGTACTAAAGTGGATTTTTTTTTAGGTAGTAGTGTGACAATTTTAAGGATGGATCAACCCATTATACATCTAATTTGCTTTGGAAAGTGGGTGTTCACTCTGTAGTTTCTACCAGGGCACTCTTATTTGCAGGATGTTGAGGGAAAATAACTAACTTTTCAGACTTTGTGGCCTCTTGTACCTTTTATTACTACCCCAGCCCCCATGCAAAACCAAAAAGTTTATAAGGCATATTGTAATGAAAATTATTGTTTCACTCCTTCTTGTGTGATTGTGAATACTCGAAGTGAAACTGTCTGGTCTTGCCTTGATTTCTGCTCTGGAAATTGAGTGCAGAAATGTTTCAAGAAAATGTCTAGTTTGCCTTTTTCAAAATGTTTTTGGTGTACTCGAAACGAATGTGGAAGTGAAACACTGCTGGTAACGAGGACGTGTTGCACATGAAACTTAAGAGAAGTATGATGTTCGAAGGATTTAAAATTTGAGTTTGCTTTTTCAAATCCGAGATGTATAGATAAGGCTGGAAAGGACCTTGAAGATCATCTAGTCCAACCTGTAGCCCAGCTGACCTAGCATCAACATCTAGATCATATCGCTCAATGCCTCATCCATTGAACGTTCTTTCAATGATCGTAAAGGGTAGGCTTTATTCTAGTATATTTATTGGGAGTGTACTGGTTAGCAGCTGGAAAGGAGCATGTATTTCACTATAAAACAGAGATGTGTTTTCCTTGGCAAGTTTTGCATTCAGAGTTTTGAAGAAGACTGAATGAAATACGAAATTATTTGACGCTTTCTGCACACAGATGAGAATTGTAAACATCGGCTGTAAACTGCTATTGAAAACAACCGCTACCATTTGTACAACTGCTTGGATATTTCAAAGAGCTCCTTTTGTGTGGCCAGGTAGTGAACTTAACATCAGAACTTGACTACAGAGCGTTCTGTATTGTGTGGAGCTAAAGCATATAAAAAGGCATATTCTCTATAAAGTCTTTTACTTAACCCCGGGGTTGTTGGATACTTAGTGGAGAGGACAGTTCTTGAGTATTTTCTTAGTGTTGATATGTGTAGTAGGTGTAAGTTAGAGATGTAGTAAAGGGTGAACTGTAATGTTCATGCTGGTGTCAAGTAGAGGTGCCAACACCAATAATGAAGATTTCAAAGTATTGCAGTTGTAAGTGCTGGGGTGAGGTAAATGCTGTACTCGTCCTCTGCATCTCGTCCAACAGCTATAAGTAGCCTGCAAGATTTGCATGAATAATGAGTGTGGGGGTCTGACATCTTCATGTGTTTTATCAAATAGCCTCAGCTGATGGTCTCAGGTTTCTCACTTAAAAGTATTTTGAAACTTGCTACCTCTTTGGCCTGTCTCAAATTGCTGTTAAACAGAATACTTCCAAGTACAGGTTCAAGTTCATGGGTTTGTTAAACAGGCAAAATCCCTTGGTTTTACTGATTATAATTTTCTGTTTAGCAATTGAAATGGATATGAAGTTTAAATGTAATGAAAACAACTCCTGGAATATAATTTTTAACCTAAAAGATTTAAAAACAATGGGTATCTGAATATGGAGTCAGTACTTCTATAAGAAATTATATTTTATTTTTGTTAAAGTGTCATCGTCGAAAGGATGGTTTTCATGCATCCTCCAGCTCTTATCTAGATTCTTTCTTTTCGGAGGAAATAGGGAAATACGTAATGATTTGCATTTTGCAGGGTAGGCAGAAAACTTTGCTGTTGGCCTCAATGCTGAGTGAAGCGTTTGTGGTGGTTACTGGTGGGGTACAGGGCCCAGAGTGGAGGAAAGCAGCCAGCCCAGCCGCAGTGGTTACTGCATCCACTTGTATATCCAGCAGTGAACCTGCTTCCTTCTTGTTGGCTTTTCTGAATGGCTGTTGCTCAGGCCAAGACTATTGTTAAACTGGACTGCGGGAATGGAGCGTCATTTGAGAGGTGGTATTTCAAACCATGCAAACTTCAAGATGTGGTCAGAAAAGCACATTTGGGTAGCTATTACTGTGCACAGTTTTCTGCTTCACCTATTCATATTGCTTTAATTTGTTGTTTAACATTGTTGAGTTCGCAGGGCCCGGAGGTGTTGAAGTGCATACCCTGGTGTTACTTGATGAGAAGCTGTGAGGACGGGATTCATTTCACATCTCTTGAGGTGTCAGCATCTGGGCTTCTTCTGTAGCAGAGTAAACTTGTTTTGCCGTGAGGTAGAAAGCCCTTGTCACACCCTGTTTGGACATATGGATCTTGTCACTAAGTCCGTTCACTGTGTCAGATTTCTATTGAGTGTGAAGAGGACACTTAGTTCAGATACAGGGAAAAAATAGTACTCTCACAGAATCACAATATTCTGAGTTGGAAGGGACTCACAAGGATCATCGAGTCCAGCTCTTAAGTGAATGGCCCATACAGGATATCTCCTGGCTTTATCTGAGAACTGTTCTAGAAACAACACCTTACCCTGTTTAGAAAGTCTTTAATCTGTTTAAGTTTATATGTAAACGTAAATGGTTTTTGAGTCAGGTATTTTTGCCATTTTTCTTTAATGTCTTTAAGTTTTTTGAATGCTACAGAATGAATAATTGCTGCTCAGGTTGGATATTAATTTGATATTTATGTTTGCAGTGCTTCCTAAGTGCACTGAAGTTTTGTTTTCTATGTGATTTAACTTTAAAATGGTGAAGGATAAGGTTTCAGCCAGTCACTACTACTACCTATAAATCTATGTTTCTCAAGGAAAGGGAGGTGGTCTTGTCTGCTTCTCCCCATCTTTGATAGCTTTGTCAGCAATAATTTATTAGTTTCTGAATATTAGAGACTTCTTGCTAGGTAGCTTATTTACTAGAGATTATCTATGCTTGAATTCACTTCTGCTTGTGAACTGTTTTACTGACTTGATCAGAATGGTTGCATTGCAGTGTAAAGAAATTTTTAGGATTTAATGTTTCATAGTGTACTTGGTAATTTAAAAACCCAAACATTTCTTATCTGATGCATTTGTCTAGCCTTGCTCCCTTCACCCCAACAAATCCTGTGCATGTTTTATATGTTCTGATTGGTCTTCTCAACATTTGATTTGCCACTTACTTTTTGCTCCAATTTAAAAATGGAAAAGGAATACTGAAAGGCTGAATACAGCATTTCTCTAGTGCCAAACTTTTGATGCAGGAGTTGTGTGGGTCTTGTAAAATGCTGGGTGCAGTAGTACATAACTGAAAATGCTGTGTAGGTTCCAGAAAGAATTATCCTGCTTTGCTAGAACTTCTTTTTTTTGTGGGTGTAAGATGCACAGCTGATTTTGGACCTTTATGCCTATGTTCATATGGAGTATCAGAACTAAAGAGTAGTCTGCAATCAGCTAGCGTGGTTCTGAGAACTCTTCACAGAAATATTTTAGATCTGTAGATAAGAATGAAGCACAGCTATAGAAAAGGAAAGAACAATTCCACCTCTTCATTAATTGCATCAGGGAACTTGAAGTAACACTTTGTACTTCATAGCAGAATGTTGTGCTAAATTAGAAATTGTGATATCCTCGCCCACAATTGTTCAGTATCACGCAACTGTGATTGGTTTAGTCACAGGCAGAATGCTGGGCTGCCTGCTCTGCCTTTGAAGCTACCAGAGCCATGGAGTTGGTTGCTCTTAGTGCCTCGTTGCTGTTCGTATTTGTCTTGCAGTCAAGGATGAGAGTTGTGGGCAATGTCTTTTTTTCCTGATGGCATAGACTTGTCTCTGGGAGATACCAGAGAGACAGAGAAGACCCAGAATCTTCAAGAATTTTTGGTGACTGATAGCCTGTAGCTTGTTAGGAGGCTGCAGTTGTTCTGTGTTTAAGGGTATTTTAGAAGTTGTTGGGAATATCTGATAGGATTCTCCTGGATGTCTATTAATTTTCTGGACTAACATTGGAATCTGCAGGGAACTCTTACCTGTTATCTCTGACTAATGCAAGTTGTAATAAATGAACATTTATGCTTAAGTTCTGTACTGTAATTTTGAACACATCTGAATGTGTTTCATGTAGAAATCTGCAGGGTAACTTCTTACATGCAAATATTTTCATAACTAAATAATGTGTTTTAAAGTACTGATTTTTCTAGTATAGAAATGTCTGTCATGTAATTTTTTAAAATTAGTGTCTTTTTTTCTTCCCCATGGGCAAAACTCTGGCTTTGGATGTCTGTCCAACATTACCTTCACCTTTGGTCACACCTGTTATTTACCTCCTCAGTTGAATGTCCAATGGAACTTACTAAATCGTGTTAAAAAACATTCCTGGATTAAATTTCTGTGCAGCTTTTGCTTTTATATTATTTATAAAGTAGTTCTGTTGAGACAGTGGGTAAATGACGTGAAGGTGAGTACTTCAGAAACCTGGAGCTCTTTCTTAATAAATACGATACAAAACCATTTAGGTTAGTTAAGGCCTTATTACTCTTTGCATTTATTTTGACTTTGTGTGATTTCTACCCCATTAACAAATGCCTGTATAGTTGCAGTCAGAGTTGGTGATTGACCCAATGCTTAATGTTGGAAATTATTTTTCTGTTCAGTCTAACACAATATATGCAAAAGGACCTTTGTATGTTGTGCTACAGGGTTAATATCTCCTCTGAACTGGGACCTTACTTATGTATGGTAATACTAGTTCATAACTTAATATTCCATGAATATTTAATATTCCATAATTAAAAGTAGCACAATCAAAGTTACCTCTTCCATTCTGTCCCTGCACCACCTTACTCTAAAATCACAGAATATCCTGAGTTGGAAGGGACCCACAAGGATCATTGAGTCCAACTCCTAAGTGAATGCCCATACAGGGATTGAACCCACAACCCTGGTGCTAATCTCAGGGTCGTGTCATCATCTTTTTTATCTGGACCATGTCAACGAGTTCCTCATTCAGTCTTTTCTTAAACGCCTCCAGGGATGGTGACTGTGATGTCCCAGCCAGCTGTCACTGTTGCCCAACCAGACTGTAGAAAGAAGAGATGACTGAGGAGAGGTTGCCAGTCTGGCCTTATAAATGTTCAACAGAAGATGGATACTGACTAAACATGGATAGAGAAACTAAGTAGAAGTTCCTAGTGGAGTAAGGGATGGGTCAGGAAAAGCCCTGTAAAGGGAAGGTGGCAAAGGTTGTCCGTGCTGTGCCATCCATTGTAAAAAGGCTGCTTTTGTTTAGGAGGAAGCCTGCCTGTGGCATTACTGGCATGTTATCCTAAAGCCCATTATGGCTGTAGGTCTTTAGGGTAGCAGTGGTGACAGATTTGTTTTGTGTAGGATTTGAAGGGTTGCATGCACAGATCCCAGCAGTAAACAAGTCAGGAAGCTGTGAAATGTTGCTTTGGATTATTCCCTGTCTCTCATTCTTTTGGTGTGTTTGTTCATGTGATATTTTTGTAGCTGTATAAATTTTAGAACTGTGTAAGAAACAATTTTAAAGCAAAACAGAAATGCTAAATTAAGAAACGTCTTTAATCATGTGGTTTATTTTTATATGAGAAATGTGGTGATTCTGAAATTTTCCACTCTGAGGGTGCCTGGCAGGTTGTGTTGTGTGTTCCTTATTCCACACGTGGCATATTCTCGCACACTTTTGTTACGTGACTGGAAGTTCTTAGCTAATTCACTGACAAAGCACCTTTGTTATTAGGGTAGGTGCACTTTGTTAGAAAACTTGGTTTAGCAGAATTTGTATTAGTAAATTAATTGTCCAAAAATGACTAGTACGTACTGAAAATATGCTGCAAAAAACCCTAAAGGCTTTTTTCACTTTTCTGTATGTAATTTAGCCTGACTTATAACTGTTTGCTTCCAAAGACTTGGATTACAGATAAGGAGGATTATATACATGTATCATGTTCTTCTCCTACCTAATTTTTTTAAAGAATTAATGGAGTCAAATTTTGGATGTGACTGTAGACCGTCAAGACCATCACAGACCATCAAAGTAGTATATTCAGAACAAAGTGGTCTTGGGCAATATTTTTACTGCTTCTCATAAAAGAATGAACTTTTCTGCATTTCTACACAGCATGTTATATTACACTGTATGTTATTCAGACCCATATTGCTAAAGTTTCACTTCCTGGTAGGAGAGAGGATTCAATTCCTGTGGGATCAACATTGTTGTCCATGTATATATTATCCACAATGGTGTAGTCTAGAAATCCATGGCGACTATTTAGGCAACTGAATTTTTTTTCCAAAGATGGCTCTTTCAGAAAATAATTGATGCTACGTATTCAGAAACAGACTTTTAGGCATATTATTGTGTGCATCTCCCCCCGACTAAGTTATTTCTTTTCCAATTCAGAAAGATAAATAGCTTGTCTAATATCTTGAAATAACCTCTCCCTGTGGCTTGAGAAAGGATATTGCAAGAAGTCCAGCATATAGTTGCACAGCAATTTAATATAGCTCTTCCTAACAAAAAATATCTACTAGTTGCCTTATGTCCTGAAGTGTGACAATGTGTTCCAGGCTGGTTGATATTTATCTTACCTGAAATACACATGGCTTTGTGTTCCAGCTTGTCGATCTTGGAAGAAAGTTTGATGTCTTGGACAGGATGATCAATAGAATTTATTGTCATAACTGTGTGTTATATCACATAAAGGCAGCTTGTATCTTTTTGTCTTTTTTCCCCTTTTTTACCTAGTAGTTTTTCAAAATACTACCAACTTGAAAAAATCCTCACTCTTTGGCTTGTTTTTCTTTAGTTTGTTTTCTATAATATGCTTTTTGCATATGACGATCTCCCCTTTCTTCCTTTGGAGTTACGCTCATTCCGTTTAGAGGTAAGTAGAGCAGCACACAGTACTCAAGCGAGGAAGGTGTAATTACCTCCGCTTTTCTCTATTTAGCAACTTTTAATAGCTGCTTCAAGCAAATAACTTCATGTAGTTAACACCAATTAACAATCTTTCTGGTAAGAGGTTCTCCTCTAAAACATTCTAATACGTTTAATTACCCTGGGTGACTTAGTGCCCGGATCAGCAATGGTCAGCAGTTCTGCCCCTTCCCTTCCACATCTCCCCCTCTGCAGCCCAGGGTTGCATTTCTCTGCACGTTTTCAACATGCTTTCTATGTTAAATAGCAAACAAATGGAGAACACTGTCAGGAATCTGTGGCACTGCATGACCAAGCGCCCCTGTGGATCCAACCTGAAATGAACCAGGCAAAATTTTCTTGATTTCTACTAAGAAAACGTTTTACATACTGGATGAGAAATGGTAGAACCTTTTTTTTGGGGGGGGGGGGGGGGGGGAACTCCTATTAAGAAGCAACATTTTATTTACATATTATTCCTATTTATGCACGAACCTTTTTTTGGTAATGGTGCTTAGATTCTAGTGATGTACAGTGTCTCCAACTGAATATGGGGATGTTAATTCCTTTAGTTTCAACACATTTCTTGTCTCTCTTGTCCCCTAACAGAAGGGAAACTGTCTTTCTGGCTGTGAATTTAGCGCTGTGCAAAACCCCAGGCTGGTGGTTCCAGCTGTGGACTGCTCAGCCATGTGCTAAAAGTGATTATGTTCACTTCGTAAGCCCTGCCCGAGGCGTGCGCAAGCTGAGCTAAATATTTGCAGNNNGCTGAGCTAAATATTTGCAGCCATACAGAAAATCTCAGAATTGACTTATGAAATCATCATTTTGTTATCTTCCTGATTAGTTCATGATGCACCAGAGGCTGCAGCTTCGGCTTGTGCTGCAGTTTGTTCTCCTGCCTTTGCCAGGGACCCGGGGGTGGCTTGGCAGCGGAGCTTTGATGGGAGCAGGGAAGATGCTAACGAGAAGAGTGAAGTTTGTGAGGTAGTTCGCAGTCTCAGAGGTGACAGCAGACATGGCTGTGTGTTTGGCCTGATTGCCTTGTTTCTGCCTGAAGCCTCTCTGAGGTGTGGCTTCTATCAGCCACATCTTGGGGTGGGGGGGAGGGTAACGCGCAGCACTGCAGGCACAGATCAGCTAATGTGGAGTGTGCGGGCAGAGCTGGGGTGGCACTCTTTAAATTTGGATCATGGTGTTGGGGATGACTGAACAAATTCTAACTGGCGTTTTTTTTGAAGGAAGAGTGTAAAACGAATCTGTTGCCCAAGTTTGTTCTTTTAAAGTTGCCTTATTTCAACAGTGTGGAAAACCGTTCTCAAAAGCTCTTCTTCCCTTCTGTGTTTTACTGGGTTCCTGCAAGTGTTTTTCTTATGTAGGTCAATGGGGCTGTGCTCAGTTATTATTTTATGAAGTTGGCATATACTGTACTGGTGTATCACAGAATAATCACAGAATATTCTGAGTTGGAAGGGACCCACAAGGATCATCGAGTCCAACTCTTAACACTGTCTCCCTGGCGGGAATCGAACCTGGGTCTCCCACACGCCAGGTGGGGACACTTACCACTGTACTAAAGTGGATTTTTGAAAAAAAAGTGTAGTTCATTATGTAGCAATACCCATGGGAATAAAGATGAAGTATTTTGAGAAAACATAAGTTTTCAGATCCCATTTGTATCAAGATGTCCTCGGGAAAAACTGGAGGTAAAATCCTGTTTGTCTTCATTTTAATTTTGTGTAGTTGTGAGAATGTTGTTACTTCAGATATCTTTTATTTAGCAATTATGTACTGATGAGCATACTGGAGGTTTTCTGCATATGTAGAATTCTGACAAATGCTGATGTAATTTGAAAAATGCAAGTGGGTGTTAAAGCATGTAAAAGATTATCTTCTTTGATGACAGCCTTCACCCTCCTGCTGTCTCATTTGGAGGCATTTAAAATAGGCCTGCAGGTAGATAAGAAGAGCATGTTATTGTGTTCATTTATGGAAGTTTTTAAAGTGTATGTATGATGTTGCATATCAACAACAGTGGGCAGGGATTACTTTTTATTTGTTTTTAGAATAAATGGAATTCTTCCTTTTAGAGTAAAATTACGTAGGAGTCTGTTCTGGTGCTGGTTCTTTTATTTGTCACCTCACTAGTTTGCATTTATGGAATTTCCTGTACTTGTTTGGCCTATCCTGGAAAGGTGCATGTAAATGATTCTTCTTGAAGCAGTGCTTTGGTAGCAACATAGGCTTCCATTTTTAGTAAAGTGGATTTTTATATTGTCAGCAGGTATTCGCAAAATTTTTGTTGTAATGTAAACATTTGTACTTGGCTGTCAACTTTCCTGTTACTAAAGCTGCTTTTTTTTCACTCGTTTGACAATTTCTGTAAGATTTTGGGATTCTGTACTTGGAATAGTACATACTTAATTTTTGCCACAGTCTAGTACTCTTGCAGTCCTGTCTATGACTTTAAATAGTGTTGTAATTTATTTTAATTGCCAAGCTAAAGGAATTCTATTCATCAGGTTTTACTACAACAGATAATCCTTTGTAAGGGATCAGTAAATCAATAACCATGTGATCTTGTATGAAACAAGGGTATTTAAAGAACCCAAGTGTTTCTGTTTGTTTGTTAAAACTTGTGTTGAAATAATTGTACTTCTTGGGGGGGGAGGAAACAAAGAAACCCTTAGTGCAGAGATGAATATTTTACTCTGAGTAATTTGCTCTACCTACTGACTTCTGCATTCTCAAAACCTGTAGATTTAAAAGCCCAGTGAAACTTGCAGTTGTTTACACCACTAAATTTAGTAAACTTGGGCAATGTTTGCTGCATTGATTTCCCCGTGTTTGCTGCTTGAGACCGATTAAGTACTGTTACTTAAAAATGTTAATAGCTTTACTCTGCTTACTAGGTAAGCTATTCCTGGCAGGTGTCGGAGAAAAAGTTTTAATTGATTGCATTAAAGCCCAACCTTAAATCATGCCCAAGTTCAGTTACAGGGAACGGCTGAAGCTGCTCAGAAAGGGTTGGAATGAATTCTTGTTGATGTTCTGTTTCTGCATATCTCCTTAATTTCACTTTAATTCATCTGATTTTCGTTGCTTCTCTTTATTAGTGCACTTCTTGCAAGCAGTCATTTCTAAACAGCTTTACAGTCAAACTATGGGTAAAGTCTATCTTAAATTGCAAAGAATTATTTTTTGTAAAGATATCGAACGTTTTTTGAGGGGCCCTTGTTACACTGCTCTAAGTAAATAAATAAAACTGATTGTTTACTATCTTATCTCTTTTTCTACGATTTCCTCACCCTTCTCTTTCCCTTCCCCCTGCTCCTGACTGCAACTTAGGTAACAACATTCCGAATCTTATTTTTGGTCAGGATTGCAGTTGTAGTGCAGTAACTTATGTAACACTTTTTCATTAATTACAATTTCAGCTTATAAAAACAGGAGAAGCATTTTGTAACAACCCTGTCTTTTCTTCCCTTCTTCTGCATGTGAAAGTTGCTAATCTTTGAGATATTTAGCTTTAAATTTTGTAAATGCTGTGAAGCCATTAAAACATTTTTACTGTATTAATTCCTAGAGAATCTCACGTCTCAGTTTTTAAATCACTGAAAGGAAAGGTGAGGCTTCTTAACCAAAACAAAGTGGAATCTTACTGGAGCTTTAGAAAACTAACGATGTCAGGAAGTGTCTTTGCTTTAGCCATGGCACAAATGTATAGACTTTTGCAATAGGTCCCACTTTAAGGTGTGGGTTATCATTTATTGGGGCTAGACATGGCCATATAAAATAGATTTTTAGCTTTTTTGTCTTTATAAGGTAGTGTGTACTAAATATCTCCTAGTGTAAAAGGTATTTTTTCTGGAACTACAAAATTTTGTACAACGTAGTCTAGCTTTAAAAAAACCTCTCATTCTTGAACAAACATGCCTGTTCCTGTTGAGATGAATTCTTCTGAATGGTTGTTGCCCTGTTTTCAAGCTCTGGGCTTCTATAACAATTCTTGACACCTTGGTCTCTTAGAATGTCTTAAGTTTAGCTGAAACTCATCTCTCTCTATTATGTACAATGTATTGGTCATAGCTGATGTGATGGTAAAAACAGATTTTGTGAAGGCACTGCATGTAAATGTGCTGGGTCAGCAACTTCTTCACTACAGAATGCTTCCTAGGAGCATCCTAGGAATATAGGATGAGGATACAATTAAGATCTCATAAATGAGGATGACTGCTACAAGTATACTTTTATTTGTATTTGTGAATTGGAGCCCTCGGTATTGGAGGGAGAGAGGGGAAGCGAGAGTGACACTTGCTATTGTGGAATCTGCCTTTTGGGAGAGATGAACTTTTGGGAGGAACTTTTTCACAGAGAGGGTGATCTCTCAGCGGAATGGGCTGCCCAAGGAGGTGGTGGAGTCACCGTCCCTAGAGGTCTTTAAGAAAAGGTTGGATGATGTACTTGGTGGCATGACCTATATATCAGGGTAGTGTGTTATAGGTAGGATGGTGTGTTGGTAGCAGGATGGCAACAGGTTAGGTAACAGGTTTGGCTAGGTTAGGTAATAGGTGATAGGTTGGACTCGATGATTTCTAAGGTCTTTTCCAACCTTACTGATTCTGTGATTCTGTGATAGAGGCTGATTGAAAGGGCACCACTGAGTGTGAAACTTGTGCTTTGAGCAAGAATGTCAGCGTTGCCAGAAGGTGTCATCTTGCCAGGTCCTGAAAACTGAGAGAAGAAAATCTGTGCGCTTGTTTAAAACGTTTCAAATTGAATTTCTGATATGCTTTAGATGGAAGACTTTCTTTAATGCCTTGACACTTCCTCCTTTATATAAATCCTAAGAATACCAAATTTGAATTTTAAAGAGGGAAGGAAGGATACATTGTGAACTTAATTGATAATCGCTAAGCTAGTAGGGAAATGGGTCAGTAGCTTAGTGTGTCTGGTGTAGGCTGTTTGTAATGTCATAAGTAAAGGGTGAGAGAGTTGTCTACTTATACAGTATTATGGCGAGCGTATAAGCTTTCAATTTGTGATGCTACCACATTGAAGTGAACTATTAAAACCATGGTTTTCAAAGTTGGATTCTGCTCTTTTCTAGTAAGAGCTCCATCTTTGTCATGTGTATGAATATTGCTGCCCTTCGATCTGTCTCCAGCATGTTTTTTCAAGAGAGAGTTTTTGAATAGGAGTCAAGAAAAACACTATCCCCCTGTCCCCAGAAGGTGACTTGGTACAGAAATTGCTTTAAAATAGTTACAGAAAAAATATTTAAAGCAAAGTTTTATAACCTACAAATCACTGTGTTGGTATAGAGAATATTAGAACATTTCTGCTGTTTGATAGATGTGACTGACATTGAATAGGTTTTTCATCCAGTTTTTTGGATGTCAGCTTTGTTAGATACTGCATTTGGGGCAGGAGAATAGATCTTGAGATAAAGCCTGGAGTATGTACGAGTATCGTAGGGGGACCGGTCTGGAAACAAATAAGTGAAATCTGCAAAGTAGCAGTAAATAGGGTAAACGTGGGTTAGGTTTAATTTTTTGATAACCACCATGCCATTCTCAGACTCTGAGGAAGGAGGATATTAAATCAACTAAACAAAAGGCAGAATTCCTCAACAAGGGCTGTTGGGTGGAGGATTCCTTTTGTCTTTTGGCTGGAGAACTAATGGCTCTTGATGGGCCACTTGCCCCTTGATGTCTGTGCGGGGGTAGGGTGCTTTTTTTTACTTTTTTGTTTTTCTTTTCTCCTTGTTACTGTTACGTTACTGTTCAAAAACTTTCCATATATATGTGCATATATATATATATATGTAGATAATTGTTGCTTACTTTTTCTACATTTTTTGACTGAAAGCCCCTTTGATTCAAAAGGTATAGTAAAATAGATAAGGATTTTTTTTTGCTTTCCACTCCAGGAAAGTTCCCATCTTCCCTGGAAGGTATTGTTCCAAGCAAGGACAAGCCAGTAAAGTGGGGTGAGGGGGCGCGATGTATTGAACCCGCAAAAATCGAAGCGTGAAGTAGCGAGGGATCGCTGTATTTGATTAAACCAAAGTGAAATTGCAAAGCTGAATAGTATGACAAAACATGCTTCTTTGAGATGTGAATGAAGGACTTGAGGTGTTTTTTATTGCCTACGAAGGCCCTATACGAAAAACAGGACACCTAACAAAACAGGACAGAAACCCCAACATACTTGAAAACAATCCCGATTTAATAAACATGTTTTTTTCCTCTATGTTCTATTTGTAATGTTTTTCGTGGGAAGCAGAAGGTCTCATGAGAAATTAACTTCATGGGGTTTTTGAAAAGGGAATCTAATTGAAGGGATTGAGGGAGAATTAATCTTTCAGGGTTCTGGTTTAGTTTTGTTTATGTTTAATGACAGGCAAATAGCTTTTTTAACTTTAGGAAGTTACTTTCTTTTTGATATTGAAAATAATGGACTACCTGTGTGTGTTGATATTTGATACATTAAGAGGAGATGATGTGGTGGAAACACTTGTGTTTTGCAGTTAGACCCTGTGCCTGTTTTTCTACTGCTGTTGGTTGGGGAGAGCAAACGCAACACAAGCTTTGGTAATGCTGTGCATGAGACACAGCTCTGTTTGCTCTGTGTGCCCAGCAGAGTTAAAAATAAGGATATTAATTTTCATCCCATAGTATTTTCAAATACGAGAGATACAACGCAATATTAGTGCTTAAACTGTTCTGTAAGACTCTGAACCATGCACTGAAATGTTATGTTTAAATAAACTGGATGTGTATATGTCATAAAGTACTTGTAATGACTCTTGGCAGTAAAAGTAATCATCTGGAAAAAGCATACTGCCCTTCATTTCATCTTGGCTTTTCCTAGTTTATGTCAGGTACATAAGAGTAGATCGTAGATCACTTAATGTCGCTGATGGTTTTTGAAGATATTTTATACCAATTTTCTTTTGCAGTTGGTTGTAACCTCAATTATCGTAGTCTTGAATTATAAAAGATCTTTATACTTTCTTGTTCTTTCCTTTGAGGCTTTCTTAAGTGTACTTCTGCCTGTTTCTTCTCTTCAGAAAGCTGTCATCGTGTGCTGCCAATAATAAAAAATTAAGAAAACCTCTGAAGAAATCAGAAAACCCCCAAACACAAATTCACTTGGCTTTGTGTAGCCAAGTGTCATAGTTTGTCAGTTTTGGGACAGATTCTACTACGCTGCTTTTTTATAGCTCTGAATGCATGTTCTGGAGCCAAGGTTGTGGAAAATGGTCACAAAAATGGAGCTTGAATGAAGGGAGAGCATAAATTACAGCAGTATCTGGGGCAGGCATGCACTTAGCAGACACCTTGAACTTGCTGTTGTATGTTTGTAGAGATGTTGTGTTTCTCAAGACACGCTGTTGTGGACTGACTGCCGCCAGAGTCGGCTGTGTGTGGAGCTTGTGACTTTTCCAGGCTTGTGGGGAGAGCCTTGGAGAAAGGACAAATTCTGATCTTGTCGGCAGCGGTGTTAGAAGCTGTTTCGTCGTACGTTATGGCGATTTATTTGTGTTTGCTTTTACTTCATCTCCTATAGTGTTACAAAAGTATGTTTTAGGTTTTTATAAGGCCGCAAAATTATTGGGAAAGAAACCTGGAAAAACACTTGATAGTTATTAATTGCAACAAGTCGTCTAGGACACGACTTTGTCCGATGCCTCCTAGCAGCAGAAGCTAGGATCTAAAAAGTGAGGTGGAGTTTTCCACTCGAGTTGTGTAGATGTTATTCCACTGCATTAATTCAATTTTTTTCAGTTTATTGGTGTTGCTGGCTAGATTCATGGAGCATGCCAGGGCCAGGGCTTAGCAGCAGCACTGGCTGTAAAGTGCATTTCCCTCTGCTTCTGCATGGATTTCCTCCTCCTCCCCTGCGCCTTTGCCGACACAAGTGTTTGTGCAGGTGCTTAGAGAACAAATTCAGATAGAATCAGTTTCCTGATCCTTCCTGCAGCATGATTGAACAAATGTGCTTGTGTTGGTACAAGAAAGGAGATAGTACAAGGGCAGGAACAAACGGGTGGGCAGGAACAATTAGGAATCCTTTTAGCATTAGTCTGGCTTATTCTGTTTTAAAGCATATGTGAAATTACTGCCTTGGCTCTTTTTTGCATCCGGAGTATGCTCGTGCTGTTGGAGGGCAGCTGATGGTGTTTGGAGCTGTAGAAGTGGTATTTGGTGAAGTGTGTTTGTTGTTCAAGCAAATGAAGAGTTTTCAGGAACCTTACTTTTTCTGTCTGTATGCAATGACTTGAGGTTTGTCTAGAGGTGGAGTACTGCTACTTTAAACTTGGTATGCAAAGTGATTCAAATTCATTTTGATCAGAAGAGCCATATGTTTGTAGCGTGAACTTTTTTTTTTTTTAAACGATCAGCCTGAACTAAATCTTTCTGATATGGTAGGGCTTATTGTAAGTTTTGGAGTTCTTGTTTAATCGAACTGAGTTTCTCTTCTCTACTCTGTGATTCCATTGCAGTACTTTATGCAGTGTATGCTCAGAGTGTGCTTATTGTGTAAGAACTGCCTTCTGTTTTGTTCACCATTTTTACATCTGCAAAATAAATATAGGAGAACTACACTATTTCTTACTGTTTTTATGGGCACAGAAATATATTTGTCAGAATGATATTGACCAAAATGTATCTAAGATATGTGCAACTACGGTTTATTCTAACATTCTGATAATTGTAGTTTTTACTATCTGTGCTAAATTGGAGCCTGAGCATAATGATAATATGGTATTTCCAGAGATGTGTAACTATCTAATTTTTTTTTTCCCCTTAAGATATTTTTTTAAAGGCTCTATAAATCTAATTTACATTAAATAAGCCAAGGTGAACTGAGACACCATAAGTAGATTTGTCAGCCTGGTTTATCACTTGGTGAAATTCATCATGAGAAAAATATTTAGCAGCATATTAGTAGGAGTAAAACTGCCAGTTATGCAATCTGGAGTTGGAGTGCTAACAGCAGAGCAGTTCACGTAAGCTTCTGGAAGTGGGATAGTCCTTAACTAGCCAGCAGGCTGTACTACTAACTTTTCACATAAGCTAATACGACTATTTAAAGAAACTGATATTTATACATACTTAAAATTATGATCTGTTGAATGATGCTAAAAGGAAGTATTTAATTATGGTGCTATTGATTAAGTAAAAAGAATCTATGCACGCAGTGCCTCTGGATGGATGTCTGAAAGTATAAACATAGGTTGGCAAGTTTAATACTCAAATGCTTGGATCTTACAGATTGTGTCCTTAAAACAACAAGTGCCCTGATCCCTTATTTCAGCCTTCCTTTATTGTAGGGACTATGTTACATCTTTATAATTTAGGTTTCAGTTGTATAATTCTGATCTGATCTTTATAAATACATCCTGACAACATGTTGTTACAGGAACTGTGAGGGAACTGATGATGCTACAGATGGTGCTCACAGAGGATTAAATTTGATTCCTTGGTTGGAACAGTTAATAATATGCGGACTAGATCAGATGGTGTAGGAGAGTGAAGTAATTCAGTAATGCCAGCAATGTCATGCTTACATGCCTGATTCATGGATATAGGATATGATTATGAGTCACATGTGCAAACAAATATATCAGAGGAAACACTGATGTGGTTAAAACTTTAAAGTTGTGTGTATATATATGTGTATATATATATAACTTTGTATGCAATTAATTAAATTTATCACACTCTTCTAATTGTAGGAAAATTCGTTTTATTTGTCCAAAAGTCTGAGGTGTTTTTTAAATCTTAACACCACATATGGAAAACTTTTTTATGCCTTTTACTAAACTTTTAACAAAAATTTGTGAAGTGGTAGAATTATTTTGCAGTGCTTCCCCCTTCCCCTTTTTCAGTCTTAGAAGTTGTGAACTACTTTTTCAATATGAAAAAAACTTGTAAATTTTAAAATTATCACCCATAGTGTCATTGTTGCTGTATTCTGCACGTTACTCTCTTCCAGAAAGGAATTTAGTGCCTCATGCTCTTGTAAGTACTTGAGCCATATCTGAATAGAAATTAGTGCACTGAATATTGACTATAGGCTTTCACCAGGAGGCTGAAGATCAGGCTTCCAGATAAATGTGTTAATAAGGATGAAATTCTAAGCAAGAAAATGAGGTTTTAGTTAGAATGTTTGTTTTGGAAATCACATGGACATATTACCAGACACTTGGAGGTCACCTGTGTATCACTTTCCTGATTTCCTGACCAAATTAAGAAAGTAGATTAAATGCTATGCTGCAGTTCTTTCTTGAGACCTGAAAAATTCCTGAGCAGATTGAAGTGTACAATCAGGGATACGCCGCGTCTTTTCCAGCTTCCTGCTGTTAGAAAAGGGAGAAAGTTGTTAGAAGAGCAGTAAGAAACCAATCAGACCTAAAATATACAAAAAGCTTAGATGTGTGTTGTTATATGCACTTAGATACATGTTATGCATTGTCACTTATATATGAATACACATCTGTAACTTACTTCATCAGCTTAATGACTGTTCTGTTGACAGGAACTCAAAATTCACAGTCCTGTTTCTTAAATAGCTGTAATTTCTCAAATAACTGTAACTGCTAAACACATATAAACACATAAACACAAGGTAAAAATACGTAACTGTCCTTTAAATTTTTTCTGAGTTTATTGATGAGTGTTTGTTGGTGTGTGTTTATTCCAGGTCAAGTTAGGAATTTAGGTCACATTTGAACCTCTGCAAATTTATTTTTTTTACTTGCAGCTGGTATAATTTGAGCTGTTGATAATTACTATAATGTGCAAAGAGTAGATAGTAATTTTTTAATGATGTGTTAAATAGTCTTCAATACCAAATCGTGAAAGCTTAGATTTAAAATACTTAACATATATTTACTAGTACAAGACCAAGAAGGGAAATACTTAAAGTGAAACGGACTCCCCTATCGCTGAGAATAAGTATCAGACATCTAGAATTATATTTTCCACACTAAAAATCCATGTGTGTTTGTAGGTTTATACAGTAAGTATCACAAAAGTACAAGTAAGGTTGGAAGGAGGAAAAAACAGAATTTTAGAGAGCTTGTGTAAGATGCATCTCCCAGTTTCCTCTCATCCTGCTTTGTTAGGGTTGGCAGGAGTTCCTTTTCTAAATCAATCTACTTTGACCATTGTATACAATAATTGTCTAACTTCCTCTTCCTTTACAACTGTGTCATTGCTCAGGGTGTGGGAAGGAGATGGAAAAGCCATGAATCCATCATCTTGATTTTTGTTTAGTCAGAGTAGCGTTGTAATTTAATAATAATTTCTTATCAGTCCAAATGAAGTTTTTATACTGGTATTTTTATCTTGTCAGAATAATCTTTGGTATGATAAACATATTAGAATCCTTTTTTGCAATTTGCTTTTTAAACAAACATTGCTGTTTTGGAATACAGCTTTTAATCAAGTTAAATTAAAGCAAAATTAGATTTGACATCAAATATTATTCTGTGGAGGATTCCTGTCATATCTTTTCCTTTGAGTAAATGTTTTCCTGGCTACAAAGTTCTTAAATAATTTTCTAAGATAATGTATGATGTTTTGAATGTCTTCATAGATGATCACAAAGTTAAGTGTCTGCTGTTCTGCAGTTTGTTTTGAAGCTTTTTATCTAGGAGAGTTTAGAAAATCTTTAAACCTGTCTTAACACTTGATTTTGCTAATGGCATTATTTGACTGAATTTCTACGTTAAATAAACTGATCTTGCTGATATTTTCCCCTCCTGTGTGTAGAAAATGAAGTTTAGAATTAGACAGCTTTTTGGTGGGTGTGGAGAAAGCAGAGATGCAGTGAGAAAGCAGTGGTGATTTAAGAAAAAAATCTAAGCCTTTCTTGCCTCATCAAGATTCCATGTGGGGGAAAGAATATAATTGTTCTGCATATATTAAAAGATACTGAGACAGCAGAATAAATGGACACTTTTCAGTAGTGACAAAACCAGGTTAACGCTCTCTTGCAAAGATCACTTGTGTACGTAGTGAAGTTGTAATGATTTATTTCAAGGTTGTGTCTTTTTTGTTTTTTAACTGAAGGATATTTAGTGGATTAAAAAAAACCAACCCATGGCAGCTTTCAGGGACTCTGACTGTGAATAGGTGGGGTTTTTTTGTTGTTATTGTTGTTTGGTTAGTGCGTTACATATGTATTCAGAAACAAGTGCTCCAGATACCAGACTTGGCGGTCAGGAGTTTAATCTAGGAGTCTAATCTGCTGTTATTGCATAAGTTTATAAACAGAGTTTCAGAAGTTACTCGAATTTCTAATATAGAGCAGCAGAAAAACATACTGTGAAACTTAACACTCAGATTTTTTGGAGACAACAATGTTCTGAATCTCCTTTCCTGTTGCACCCCTTTCCCTTGCCCTGCTGTCATTAGTGTTATTGCATTTTCCTCTTCAGGAAGCTCATTTAAGTATCATCAGTGTTATGATTAGAAGACAAGGCACTCTACACTTTTTTGTCAAAATGTTGTCTATTTTTTAAAATATTTTTAGTGGAAAGATGTGCTGCAATGATGAACTTTTATTGAAATGGTTAGAATGAAAAATAATGCCTCAATTTTCCTCATCAAGTTAACTGTTAGATCCTTCTCAGCCTACTTGCCATATGGAGGAGTTTAATTATTAAGAGTAGGAGTGATTTGCTCTGGGAGCTTCTAATTGAAAGATTAAATGAAGCTGGCTTTGAGGCTGTGTCTCAAGCATTTGAAGATGGTAGTGACACCTTACGTAAGGATTTAAGATAAAAACGTGTTTGTTGCCTTTACTGTTTATAGAATGTCAGGCAAAATTCTTGAACCTCTTGAAAACTTGCTATTTTCAGTAATTTCATTAATTCTTCTTGTATCTGACATTCAGATTTGTACTCGAGTCTTCAGAAGTTTTTGTTCTTTTATAGGTTTTTTTGTGTTGAAAGGAGTCATGTTTTGAATTGGTGAAGAAACTAATGTTTTGAAGTGCATGTAAAGCTAAAGCACAACAGAAATGTAAGGAAATAGGCATCCTAGTTAGGTGAAGATGTGTTTGGTGGGGGGTTGGGGCTGTTGCAGATACTTGGCTTTGTCTCTAGAAAATGCAAAGAAATGCGCTTCTGTCATCATGGCATGCTGAAACGTAGTTATTTTAAGCTGAGACTATGTACTTAGGAAGCTGACACTCGTGCTTGCCTTTTCAGTGAGGCTTCCCTTTCTTCCAGATGGCTTTTTAGGAACGAGGAATCATAAACCTAGTACAACATCGTACACTGCTGAATTCATCAGTAAAAGGTAGTAATGTACCATGGGGTTCCGTAGGACGGCCATATGTTAGTGTAAGAAAAGTGCTCTTCCTTCTTGGTGAACACCGAGCATCTTCACAGAACAAAAATGGTGTGTAGTATTCAGTCTCTACAAGTAACTTCCCACTGCTAAGTTGCTTTGAGTGCACTAATGGGAAAATACAAATCTTGAATTTGGAGGTGGGTGCTTGATTCCAGGTAGCTTTGAAAAATCATGGAGGTTTTGTGTGTCCATGTATTCTTAAAAAGGCTCTTTCAGGCATTGAGAAGACTTAAAGGCTCAGGCACTTTGAGGCCGGATTCGAGCAGCAAACACCTGTCTGGGGTCACTGTCAAAAGGCTTTGGCACAGCCAGAGCCTTTGTGCTCCATGGCCCATGTGCAAAAGAAAGTCTCTGAGAGAGAACTTCAAGCATGTTCGCTGTTGATCTGTCAGTTGTTTTTATTCTGAAGTCTGTTACACTTGCAACAATTTAGGAAAAAGCACTGTTATACAGAGAACCCCTGTATATTCTCATATTCAGTTAATTGTAGTTGGATTTTGAGCAACTTGTGCGACTGTACATGTGCGCATAACGTCCTGGGCCCCAGATTCCACTGCCAGGAAGCACCAAAAGGCGCTTCTTCCACTTTAATGAGGTGCTACAGTGCAAGCCATGCTCCCAGTACTGCCCTCCAGACCTTAATAGTGGAGGGCCTGTGGCTACAGGAAGGGAGTAATTGAATATTCATGGGTTTGGTGTCTTCATGGATTTTGTAACTCGTGGGACCCGCATAGTGTTCCCTTGCATATTCATGCTTCAGGTTTCGCTTTGCATCCTCGTGGGTTTTTTTCAGCAAAAACGCTTCAGGTCCTCATGGGGTTTTCCCACTGGTGCATGTGCACAGCGTCCCTGACGCCCCACAAGGTGCTCGCTTGGGGACCACCCAGTATCCCTCCCTTATGTGTGTTGTAAAGGTTATATGGTGTCAGTGCTTTATGACGGCTGCTTGCTGCGGGTCCTGGGTCCTCAGGTTGCACTGTTACCACGGCTCATGCTGGTTCCGTGGTCCCCACCTGCCCCCCACTGCTGCCCTGGCCCCTTGTGCTGGGGCTGACCCTGGCTGTCTCCCAGGCACTGCCGCCCCTTCCCCTCCCTGCTGCAGGAGTCTGCTCCCCCGCCTGCCTGGCTCCTCATTTTCCCCCTCTGTCTGTGGCTGCCTCTCCAGCGATCCCAAGATGGCTGGAGGGCGCAGGGGCAGGTGTGGGGGGCTGTGTTTGGCTGTGGTTTGTACCGCCAAAAAAAGAGAAGAAAAAAAAAGCACCATGCCCAGGTGCACTTTGGCAGAGATGGGAGCGGGGAAGGGTGTGTGTGTGGTTGTGTGTGTCCTCGAGGCACTGTTTCCATAGGAACAGGTTGGGGGAGGCAGTGGCAGAGCTGCCCCCTCTCCTCACTTACCCCGCAGACCCCTACCATGCCCTCAGGGCCACAGACACTCAGAGCCAGCCTCTGGCAAGGTGCACGTTTCTTCCCATCCCGGGCAGATGTGACTGTGGATGCAGCTTTGTTCCTTCTGGAATAGGGGCTGTGAGGGGGGACGCTGGCTAGCCCTTGGTTTAAAAATTTTTCAGTCCATCCAAGAGAAAAACTTCTGGGAAACAGACTCACCATTCGCCTCTTCTGACAGCAGCTGGTGGGAAGCTGCCCCTGTCTCCTGGGCCAGAGTGTGTTTATAGTTAGCGACAGCCCCAACCCCACGTGCATGGAGCCACCCTCAGCCCTGGCGATTGGCAGGATGCCTTTTCTGCCATACACCGTGCCGTGTCCCAAGGAGGACTGGGCAGCAGCTAGAGGCAGGACACACGTGGCATGGGACACAGGTCCCTGCCGTGCCAGCACAAAGTGCTTGCAGGATCCCGGTGTCAGGAAGGTTGTGGGATCCGCATGTCTGCTGCACAGGATGGTCCTGGCGGCAGAGTCGCCTTCCCGGAGCCAGCCCAGGAAGCCCACTCTGGCCAGCTCCTGCTGTGGAGTGAGACGATACGGGGGCAGTGGAGGTGAAAGCTGGGAATCTCTGTGCTGGCTCTCGCAGGGAACCCCATGGACTCTCTGAATGGGGAAGGGGCAGAGAAGATAACCTTTGCTTCCCTGACCCGTCCGAGGGTGTAGGTGGTGCCAGAAATACCCTCCCGTGCTCGTGTCTGAGGGAGGCATGACAACAGATGTGGCTTTTTTGCATATTCATGACATGCTTATCTTCGTGGTAAAGGGGATTTGCAGCACTGGAGGAGACCCCACCCCCCTGTGAATTTTGAGGTTTCACTATAAATGCAGGATAGATAAAAGACTATGAGGTGCATATACCCTTTTGCTTTGGAACCGTGTCTAATGGTGTAATCCTAAATAAATTTCAAGGGCTTTGCTGATATGAGGCCTTGAAGATATGGGTGTAATTAATTTTCCTTACAGGCTTGTGTTGACAGTGTCACTTTCTAAGTTTACTTCCTGTTTCTATTTCCTCTCAGGAAATAGAAAAAAGAGCTGTGATTCTACAGTTGAGTGGAATTTCAAGCTGCGGGTTTTCTTGTAGTCTCACCTTATTTTAGCCTCATTGAAAAAGAGAGAGAAGGGGAGTGAGGAAAGGAGGGGTGGGGGAAGAGGTGTGAAGAGGTATTTTCTCCTTAGGTATATATACAATCATACCTTGGTACATTGCGCTGTCATAATCACGGCCTCAGTAACTTGTGGAGATTTTTTCCGCTACCTGCCTCGGTGATGCATAGATTCTTCCCAGTCAATGCATGTGCAGTGCCACTGCTTTGCAGAGGGGCTGTGCTGGCGTTCCCTGTGGGGTGGGACTGGTACACCACCACGAGGTGGGCATGTGGGTGGTGCCTCTCGCTCCCTGGGGACAGTCACAGATCACTCCCTTATGAGTGTTGTGGAGGTTATGTGGCATTTATAGTCTTGCATTCCCATGCCATGGTGTGGTCCTGTGCTGTGGTCCCTTACCCACTCCTGTGTGTCTCCATGGCAAATTCCTGTCCCCAAAGGCTTATGTATGTAGTATGCAGTCTAACACACAGTACCGCAGCATGCTTCAGGGCACATGGGGCCCAGCATGGGGGTGCTGCAGTGCCAGCTGCCCCTGGTCTGCTCCGGGCCATGGGTAGCCACTGATACCGATGATGTATGCCCGGGGGCTCCACACTTGGCACATCTGGTGATACACAGACATAGCCCCAGCAGCATGGCTGAAGAGAAGCCCAGAGATTCTCCAGTGGTCTCCTGTGGCAGAGAGGGCTCAGAAAAGGTTCCCTTTGCTCCCCTGTGCTGTGAGAGCCCTTGGGGAGGAGCAGAAGACACTCCCCAGCACTCCACATTGGCTGGGAGTGGAGTGATGGGCGTGGCCTGTGTGCATATTAATGACACGCGAGTGTTCACAGATTAGACGATGCGCGGGACCCCAGGGAGACCCGTAAACCTTGAGTATGGAGGTGTGACTGTACAGAGTCTCGTGTGTTGGGTTGGATAATTGTGCTTTGTTTTCTGTCAGACTGTCTCTCATGGGAGACTCCTATGGAATGGTGAAGACTTTCTCCTTGCCTTGGAGCTGGGAGGCAGTTACTGCCTCAAGGCCGGAGAGATGTTTATTTCAAACTCCTCTGCCAACTTTGTTGAGCCATTAGTTTGACACTTTTATTTTTTTAGTAACAAATTCCCTCCTTGTTATGACCAGTAGTTTTGAAACTTCCTAGCCTCTGAGCAACTTGAAAAACTGGGTAGTAAAATAACTCATGCCTGAGGTTACATATGCTGTGCTTTTATGCCTTTTGTCCACCTCTTGTTTGCTCTGCTATTTCCTCTGTGCTTTTTATTAAAGGAAGGCTCAAATTCCAAGGCATCAGTTCACTCCAAGGGTGAATTTATCAACCCTGCGTTTTCCTATGATGATGATTTTAGACTAAACTTATTTATGATGACACACCACACTAGGACAGAGAAATCTAGTTTTTACGGTGTTTTCTGTATCTTAAGAAAAGCCTCTTGGCTTTTATCTTGGAAACTTCTTAAACTTCCAGATTAACCATACTTCATCTAGTATTAATTTTAATTGTTTTTGCCCTGCATTTGATGTAAAATACTGCATGAAGGAATATTCTGCAGAGCTGCAGATGATTACATTTCCATCTGCTGTTTTTTGGATTTGGTAAGCCTCCATAGGTATGCTTGTGAAATGCTTTTCACTTATTCTTTAGGTCGTGGCATTGTAATTTGTTCTCTGAAGAAGAAGATGACCAATGTTATTAGTCTGGGAATGTTTGCTTTTACCAGCTTCATAATAATAAATAACTTCAAAGAAAATCTGGATTAATGTTTAGTGTTCATTTTTATTACATGTGGTCCTATTCTGTTGCTTGGTCCCAAAAAGAGCAATTGGCACTCTTATCGTTTCTTGAGAGAGATCAAGTGTTCTTGGAGCCAGTGCATGGGACATTTGGAGCACTAGCAGCCTGTTTACTTCTCTCAAGAAGAACCACAGCTCCTTAAAAATTCTTCATGCTTAAATGTCTTAAAAAGGCACAGTCTGATTAAGGAATTGATGAACCTTGGTTGTGAGAAAATGTACTTTCAGAAAACCTTTTTAAAAATCAATGCTTTTAGCTGAACAAAATGGAAAAACATTTGAGTGGGTGCTTGCAAACTATGAACACTATCTGACATTTTCTTCTCTGTAAGAAGAGCTGAGGACAAATTAAGCAAGTTGGATGTGTTTGGGGGACCTGTTTATCTGTTTTTGACATTTATGCTTTCTTCTAACTTAAAATACAGTTTAGATATAAACTTGTGATATGAAGATGGTTCTTCTCATATATGATTGTATTTAAGTCCATTCATATTCTTTGTTGATGTCCATTGGAATTTAATTATTAGCAGGTAATTCATTACTATTGCAAGGGAAGCCTTTCTATAGCAAGCAACCTATATTGCAGGAATAAGTCCTTGAACACACCATTAATGTTTTAATTACGAGGGGAAAATCTAAAGGCTCAGTATTGTGCAGATTAAATCTTTTATAATAAAACAAAGATGTAGAAATAAAATAGATTTTTTTGTTTAGATGTTAAAAAAAGTTAATTGATTTCATTCCATAAAATATTAGTTGCATTCCAAAGCTGAAAATTAAGAGTTTGGAATTGGCCTGGTTTAATATTTAGCAATTAGTAATAAATAATAATATATTTAATTAATAATAATAGTATTTAGTAATTTAGTAATTAAATATATAGTGATACAGTCTCATATATATATACTCATATACTGTCTCCTTTTGTATTTGCTTTGGTTGGAGTGTAGTGTACCAGTTAACGGGACTAGGCATTGGATTTTTATAATGGCTATTACAGTGGGAATTCACAATCTTCTTTAAGCTGAACTTAAAAAGAATTATTCCTATATTCTTCTCCACCTTCTGTTCTTTGATGCTGGGTACATCAGAATTAATGAAATAGCTAGGTATTAACTAATGCCAGAGTCTGTGAAGGACCAGTGTAATGATGGTTGATCATCATGCATTGTAGCATTTTGGAGCATTTGGCATAAGCTTTGTGGAAGGGAAAGAACACAGGTTTACTAGTCGGAGGTGGTGCAAGCTAAGCCATCAGATGTGCACAACTTGTGAGCCTTCTGTAATGAATGCAAATGAAAATGTACTATTTTTGACTTGAAATCCTGCTCCACAGCAACTGCTGTTTGTGATCAGAGTGTACTGGACTGATATATCATATATTACTACCAGCTGAATTTTCTTTGCAGTTTGCTTTCTTCTCATGCAGTCCTCCTTGAGTATTTTGTGTTCAGTAGTACTACTGACTTAGCATTTTGCCTGCAATGTGATTACCATTCCTTGATTATCTGTTTATAAAGCTATGATTGTAGGACATGACACTTCTTTTTCTCCACCACTCTCTGTAGCCCAGACTTTCAGAAAGGAGGTTGGGAAATGCAGTGATTTTACTTTCTATGGCAATGACACATTACTGAGGGTGAAAAAAAAGAAATTAGTCAAAACTATTCCAACCTATATTTTGGGATTCCTTCCTGGATAAAAATAGAGCTGATTTACACGAAACCACGTTTCACTTTTTCTAAGAATTATTATTTTATAGTTAAATTTGACATCTGTGACCTGGTGATTATGTTCAGTGAAGTACATGTACACCATACAGAAATTTAAGCCCGTTCTTTTGTTTGGGAGCTTTATATTCAGGAGTGACAGTAACTAATATTTCTGCTTTTTCTTTTCCCTGCCCTGCCCTTTAGATCCCTGCAGTTCACTCAACCCACCATGTTTTACTGAGGAGGACCGATTCAGCCTGGAAGCTCTCCGCATGATCCATAAGCAAATGGATGATGACAAAGATGGTGGTATTGAAGTAGATGAAAGTGATGAGGTAAGAATAAAAAAACCTTCACTTGTGCATTCATGAAGTCTCTTTTTCCCCCTGTTGTTTTGTATAGCTGCTCTTTATCTTCCAGCACTTGAATAGTCCTTGTTCTCTTTCATTCAGCCCTTCCCTCAGCCAAATAGTGAAGGAAAGTCTGATTTCTGTATTTGTCCAAAATGAGGTATTACTGTCCATTGTTCTAGCCTAAAGGAAAGTTTTACTTAACTCCATATAAAACCTGTTATTTTGGTGATTGGTGTTAGAGGTGGGCACATGGTGTTGATTTAGCTTGCACAGAGGTTGATGTGATCCATCATCTTTGCTCAAAGTTTTCTTGGCTTAAGGCATCACTGGGCTTTCCTATTTACCTTAGATCTGTCGCAGGCGCTTCATGGTGCAAAACAATACAGACAGCAGTTTAGAAAGATTTCTGAGTTTGCTTACATTTTATAGGCAAGTAGTAAGCGCCTCCTGTTGTAGGTTAATGGCCGATTAAGACTTAGGAAGGTCATTCAGACCTGCCTGAAGTTTTTTGAGTCTGTGTCCAAATGTGTTTGGTAAGCAGGCTCCTGGTGGTCCTGGCAGAGGACTTATCCTTGGCTCAGCTTTACCATTGGGATTCTTGAAATTGCTGGGTAGGAATGAAAATACCTATGTAGTTTTCGTTGTGCTTACTTATTTTGTGTTCTGGCAGTTGTTAGGCACAGGTTTGAGACTGGAAGAGGAGTGGAGATATCCCCTAAAAATGGAGGTATTAACCTGTGGTTCTGACACCCATTCTCCTTGTAGATGAGTAGGAGAAGAATCTAGCCCTGCTTTTTATCATCCTTTTTTTTAACATCTAAGAGAAGTTTGTTCTCCCTTAATGAGTTGTTACGAATTAGCATTGTCAAGTTTGATGTGATGCTACTTACCTTTCTGAAAGCCTCTGTGCAAATGGCATCTAAAGGCCCCAGTCAGTGTGACCCTGAGCTCTTCCAGGGATGGGACATCCACAGCTCCTCTGAGCAAACTGTTCCAGTGCCTCACTACCTTCTGAGTAAAGAATTTATTACTAACATGTAACCTAAATCTCTCCTGTTTTAGTTCAAAACCATTCTCCCTTATCCTATCACTATCTGTCTGTGTAAAAAGTTGCTCTCCTTCTCTTATATCCCCCCCTTGAAGTACTGAAGCTCACAGTAAGTTCTCCCTGAAGCCTTTTCCAGGCTGAGCAAACCCAGCTCTCTGTCTGTCTTCATAGGAAAGATGCTCAGCCCTCTGGTCATATTATTGGCTTCCTCTGGACCTGCTCCAACATGTCAGCGTCTTGTGCTGAGGACCCCAGGATTGGATGCAGCACTCCAGATGGGGTATCACAAGAACAAAATAGAGAGGGAAGATCACCTCCCTTGACTTTCTGGCCACTTTTCCTTTGGTGCAGCCCAGGATGTGATCTGCTTTCTGGGCTGTGAGTGCATGCTATTGACTCCTGACCAGCTTTTCATCCATGAGAACCCCCAAGTTCACCCAGGGCTGCTCTCAGTGAGTTCTTCTCCCAGTCTGTACTCATGTCTGGGATTGCCTCAACCCAGATGCAGCACCTTGCACTTGTACTTCATGAAGTGCCAACTTCTTAGGCTTGTCCAGGTCTTTTGCATGACATCCCTTCATTCTGTTGCGTCAGCTGCACGACTGAGATTTGGGTCATCTGCAAACTGACTGAGGGTGTGCTTGATCTCACTGTCTGTGTCCTTGATGAAGATCTGAAAGAGCACTTGTCCCAAGAGAAATCCCTGATGGGCACCACTCACCACTGGCCTCCACAGAGGTGTTTACCACAACTCTCTGGCTGTGTCCATTCAGCCAATTCCTTATCCACCAAATGGTCCACCCTTTTAAATCCATCTCTCTCCAGTTTAGAAATAAGGATGTTACATAACACCATGTCAAAGGCCTTTTAGAAGTCTGGGTAGATGACATTGGTTGGTCTTTCCTCTCCGCCCATTGCAGTCAGCCCCTCACAGAAGGCACCAGTTTGGTCAGACACTACTTGCCCTCAGTGAAGCTGTGCTGGCTGTTGCATATCACCTCATCGTATTTGCCTTAACATTACAGCCATGAGGATCTGCTCCATTATCTTCCCAGGCAGAGAGGTGAGGCTCATTGGTCTTTAGTTCCCTGGGTCTTCCTTTTTTTTTTTTTTTTTAAATAGGAGTGATGTTTCTCTTTTCCCAGTCACCAGGGACTTTTCCTGCTTGCCATGACTTTTATATTATAGATGCAGATACTCTGTTACTGCAGAATGTTGTGTGGTTGTCATTAGTGTGAAAACTGAAAAATTAGTGATGGAGTGTGAGCTTCCTGATGAACTTTTCAGCACTTCGAGTGATTCTCTTGACTTGTACTGCATTTGTTATACACATGGAAGCTGAGAAGTTTACAAGAAAATACTGAAATATTTATACATTGGAAACTTGTTATTAGTATTTAGAAGATCTGCCCTGGTTTCTAGGGGACCATCTTTATATCTGACCTTAAGTTTCTTCCTGTTTCAGAGGAAGGAACAGCAACTACTCTTAAAACTTTTTTAAGTGGCTGAAGTTAGAACAGTTGATGAGAGGTGGTGTTTCAGGTGGGGTAGTGACAGATGAGTGAAACTACATATTCAAACTACTTACTGTACATCAAGTAAGATGACTGAAATGTAGCCCTTGTTTCTACTAGTTCATTTTAAATTATAGAAGAAATATTTAATAACCCCCTCCCTGCAGATCAGCTCTTTTCTACATATAATTTCCATGCAAACCAGTGATGAGTATGTATTTGTGAAGGATGTTTTCTTCTAAGACATTAAATGCAAACCTGAAATTGATGAGATGTGCAGTTTAATTGCAAGTTCAGATAGTTGTCTGTATGATCCTGCAGTGCTTTTACTGGTACCTTACCATAATCTTACAAGAGATCTACATTTCAACAGCATAGTCACATAGTTACTTGATTACAGTAGGTCTGAATATGAACTAAATATATCCTAATATATGCTATTTCAGAACCAGATAATTTTTTATGTTCTGTCACACTGAGTAATGCTGCTTGTCTGAAGAATGAGGACTAACAATAAAAAATTGTTATTAGAAGTAAAACGTACGTGAAATAAAGGGAATTTACTTAATGGCAGGGAATGGATTTTCTCTTCTGTGCTGCATGGTTTTTCCTTGCAAGGCTCCTGGAAAAGCGGCATATTGAGTATGTTGATTAGATAGATCTTCATCGTTTTTTTTATTTGGCAGGAAGAATGTAACAAAGTAGAATGACTTTCTGCTGTTTTACCAGCACTACAGCAGTGTTGCGAGTGTATATTTACAACAAGGAAGGAAGTTCTTGTAAATAAGTTATTTTGAGAGGGGAAGGTAAAAAGAGCTAAAGATGAACTGTTTGTTTTAACTATTTTAATTTGCTAATCCAGTTAACTCCCACAGTGATTCCAGACATTTCATCTGCACATAGATTTTTTTCCCTAATGTTTTCGTGCTCTGTTTTATGTTGTAGTTTGTTTTTACGCTGTAAAATGGTCATATAAAACCATTCTGAAGAGAAGATTTTTTGGAATATAAAAAAATTTAAACTGTTACAAGAAATTTCTTATTTTCTCATAAATTGTCTGATACTGGAAGCCCCTTTGGATCTACTTTGTATGAACTGGAAATAAGCTTGTATTTGACCTTGATGAAATTGATGTGTGGAAACCTGATGTAAATTTTTAGCGTGGGATTTAATAGTCATTGGAACACGTGAGGGACTTGTTGAAGTTTTTTAAGGAAGTTAAGAGGCTTTAGTCTGACCACAGACTAGTTAATATTTTTTTTCTTTATTGGTATGGTACAACAGAGAAAAAGAAAAGGAAGAATATGACACCTCCCCACCCCCCAAACCTATGCTTATTGGTAGGGCAGGCTAATACAAAATTTTCTATCAGAGATAGCTCCTGCTATTATCACTTTATTATTAACATACTCAAGATTACAATTGCTTAAGCTGGTTTCAAGCGGTAGACTAAATGGGTAACTGAAGAGGAGAATGTAGTATTACTAGTTTTAATCGTGCTTTGGGAGATTATCTGCCTCAGGAAGCATCTGTTGCACCCTGTGAACATGACTTGTTTTAATGGTGAGGCAAAAGCAGTTAGACAGACTTATCATATGTTCACTGTTTACATAGGTTCTTCCTGTTTCCAGAGAACCTTTGTGTGTCCGTCCTACATGAAGTCATTTCCTCAAGGAATCTTTCTGCAGTACTAGAATAAAGTGAGGTTTTTGAAATATTAGTATCTGTGTGTCTAAGGTCACACCAAGGTAATGGCACAAATTTACATCTTGGCATGTGATATTTGGGTAGATCATTTAACTTAGACAAAATATGAAGAAATTTTTTTATGAGTGAACTTGCATTATTGCTTAACAAAAGAGCCCCAAAGCCAAACAAACCTCACACACACGAAAAAAGGAATGGCAAAGAAGTACAGTATGGAGAGGAAAAAACCACAACGTTGAACGAATTGAATGGCTTTTAACAGGATAGTCAGAGAAGTTGGAACTACAGAGATGATAAACAGAAGTGCCTAACTTAAAAATGTTGTCTGGAGAAAAGAATCAAATAGAATGTGGCTTTAGTGGCCTAAACTAGGGAAGATGATTGTCTTCTATATAGCAATTAAAGCAGGAAAAGTAACTAGTATGGTCTGATCTGGAATAGGAATAGTAATTTAGCACTTCAGCTGGAGTGAGTTTGAGAGGGGCAGGGTATTTGGCAGACCAAGATCTTCATTTTGAAGTGACCCTTTTTTGAATGCATGGGATCTGTGAAGCCATTATTTGAGGGCTTGGTTCATATTTACGTCCAAGATGCAAATAATCTGAAAGATTGAATAAACATAATGTCATGAGAGGGTGCTGTGTTTCTTGAGAGATGAAAAAAGGTCAAAGGAAAAATCCAGAAGGGAATAAAAATGGACAAAATATGGTAAGGGGTAAAAAACTGAGTTTAAAATTAATGATTTCTAGAACTGAGGTGAGTTCAGAAGTATATCCTTCAATATACCTTCCCTTTAGTGCTAATTTGTGATGCAAAGCTCTATAATAGAGGAGAATCAGTCCATGCTCATATACTTACTATGTAATGATGTAGTTTGCAAGTCATAGTCTTGGTTGTTTATGCATCCTTTCTTTTAGCAGCTAAAATGGTTCTGTGCATCACAATCTATTTCACAAGCTTACTAAGTTAAATTTTTTTGCATTAGCTGTACTGTTTTGGGACAGCTGGCGAAATGAAATTTAACAGTTCACTTTTCAATGTGAAATTATTTTCTGAGTTACTACTGAAGTAAATCTGCCTATTCAACTTGTGTGATGATGGATTGGTGCAAGTAATCTGTAGATATCTTGGCTCTTTAGTTCCATAAGACATGTAAAAAATGAAACATGAATTTACTAGTTTGTACCAGAGACCCATTCATTTGGATGATCTGCTCTGGAGCACTAAATACTTAGGGCAAAATTGCAACAAATTCCATGAGAGGAAATCTTGTAGAAGTAGATGCTGAGACAGTGTGGTGCTCTCATTTTAAATGTGTATACTTTGGATATTAGGAGCATAAAGTGTGAGGTGAAAAAACACTGAGAATTTAACATTAAACTTGGAAGGCTCTAAGTGAATAGCACGTCTGTGTTACTGAACAAAAGCAAATTCGTGTACAAAATCTCTCTTGTTTGATCTTTGAATAAAAATATAGGAGAAGATTTTACAGAGGGGAAAGTACTGCTATCTATCGAACAGATTAGAAATAACAGATGATGTAGTTCAGAAGCTTGATCTCCCTTTCTTTAGTGCATCTTGGGACCTTGTAACACTTCAGGAGGCCTAGCTCAGGCGTTAATAGTTTCAGCTGGGAGAGGTTCTGCTTTCGACCAAGATTTTGCTTCATTTTGTTCTCTACAAATAAGTTCTCATGAGGATATTAACTGTCCTTTAAAGTTCCCTTAGTATTCAGGTTTCATCATTGTCATTTATATAATAAATGTCCTTAAACTGGAGTTTGTATTTCTGTAAACTACTTTATATTTCAGTGTCAGCTGGTTAGGCAAAATTCTGTATATGGAGAAATACTTGCTGCAGTGGTTCAGAGACTGAAAACAACATAAATGGGTTTTTTTCATGATACTGAGATGACTCGAGTGTGTTTTACATCTCACTGTGAGAGAACATGCTGGTACAAACACTGATTTTTCGAACAAGTATTTTGAGCTTCCTAACCAGTGTAGCAAACCTTTTCCCCCAAAGCTCCTGGGTTACTTTGATTCCCTTAACTTGTCATGGCTCTCCTTGTAGACATCTCTTTTGCATTAATTTCATTTTCATTCAACTGCTAATGTATGTGTCCCCAGGCAAGAATATCTTTTAGTCTGACGTTTTGTAAGCAACTCTGAAGGTGGCTACACTGTTTTTTCAAAGCAGGATAAGGAGTCAAGTCTTGTCCGAAACCTTTATGACTGTGTTAGTTGACAGCTGCGCTCGTGCAAAGAAACCCTACAGAGAGGCAGTGTGTGTTCATGGGTACAGTTGCATGGAAACCTGTTCCTACGTGATTTGGATCGGACCTACCTCACGCCTTGCCTCCTTGGAGGTACTTAAGCTAATATGTAGCTGTCTGCGCCTGTTTAGGTAGCACTGCAGGCATTTAGTCCTGCTACAATGGAATGCCCCCTCGGAAATTCTAACTTGGCTTTGAAGAGATGGCAAAGTTTACTTTGCAGTAGTTTTGTTTTGAGCTGCAGTAATCTTTTTTTCAATGGAATATGTAGATTGCTTAAAATATACATGGTAACACTTTCCTGACTATGCCCTATATTTCTCTAGTAATGTTTTTATTATGCTTAAATGTATTTTATTATTTAACTGCATAACATCTTTAGAAGCTGTTTCTGTATGGTAGGCAGTTGCAAAAGCTGTCATACTTGAATTATAGTTTGTTGCCTTTTAAAAGACATTTGCCATGATTATTTAGTCAGTTCATGTGATGTTGCAATAGTTGCAACAAGTCCAGTAACAATATATGGGAGGCCTGTCTAACAGTGACTGGGTGTATCTGAAGGGTTATAGAAAAACTGAAGGAAATGAAATGAGTGACTGCGGCAGCTGGGGTTGTTCAGCTTTGAGAAGAGAAGGCTCAGAGGTGACCTGATTGCTGTTTACAACTACCTGAGGGGAGGTTGTAGTCTAGTGGGTGTAAATCTCTTCTCTCAGGCTGCCAGCACCAGGACAAGAGGACATGGCCTTGAGCTACGCCAGGGGAGGTTTAGACTGGATGTTCGGAAGAGCTTTTTCACAGAGAGAGTGATCTCTTAGTGGAATGGTCTGCCCAGGGAGGTGGTGGAGTTGCCATCCCTGGAGATGTTTAAGACTGGATGAGGAACTCAGTGCCATGGTCTAGATAATGGGATGATGGGATAGGGAGTTAGGTTAAAAAAACCCCCACAAACATGAACCCGAGATTAGCTCAGATGGTGAAAGCATGGTGCTAATAACAGCAGAGTTGTATGTTCAATCCCTGTATGGGCATTCACTTAGGAGTTGGACTCCATGATCCTTGTGGATCCCTTCCAACTCAGAATATTCTGTGATTCTGAAGTAGCACTGCTTGAGGAAGAGAAGTAATACTTAACCAGGAGATGTTAGTAATTGCTCTTAAAGTAAACTTGTCAGTTAGGAGGTCAGTTTTAAGTTGATGCAAGTGAAAATCATAAACTTGAGCCTTTACCCAGAATTAAATATAAACAGAATATGAATCCTTCCTGCTGCAGTTAGTGAGTGTGGTTGATTTTACTTTTCCACTGGTACTCACACAACTATGCAGTTTCTCATTTACTCATCAGGGAACAAGTGTCTCTTGCAAATTCCATATTTTAATTTTCTGTATGGTTGCATTTGGGTTTAGTTTGTAATTGTTCTCTTCAATATCAATCAAACCAGTGTTGGATTTTGGGATGTCTTTTCACCTGTTTTACAATGGTTGAATTTTTTTTTTTTTGTAGTACTTGTTTCAGGTTGGGTTTTTTTGATGAGTTGACTGGATTTTGGTGAAAGGTACAGTACTAAAGGCTTTCTCAAGTCGAAGGAAGGTGGCAGTGTTCCTGACCCGATAACTTTTCCAGGGCTCCATGAGTCCTGTCCCCTCCGGGCAGGAGAAAGTTTCGTCTTGAGCTATTATGCTGCTGAACCTTGAACTGTGGGATGTTAATCTTTGTAGAGGAACAGTTTTGTGTTCATTTCCATTTCAAGTTTAGATATAGTGGGTTTTTTACTGTCTACTTGATGTAGTTACTAATGTGACAAATGTTTTGGGGTTTTTTTTTTAAATTTTATTCAGAATTTGTTTGGTAACTTATCTGCTGCTTTCTTGATTTCGACTTTGTAGTCTTAAAAGGACTTCTCCTTCCTGAGTTGACTAAGATAATCTTTAGATGTGTTTTTGTTAGAGCTTATTCTTTTAACCTCCCTTTTTAGAGTTATTTTCCTAACATTTTATACTTAATGACCAGGGCAACAGAAAAGAGATTAAGCTGTCATGACAAGGAACAGAAAAATCCTCTTTTTACCAGAGTTGTTCTGTTTTTATGCCTTTCTTCAGTTTAGGGCCCAGTTCTTTTTTTAAAGACACACTTCCATATTAAGCCAATTTTTAAACAAAGATATTTTAAACAAAAAAATAGATGTTTGATGTTGTTATATAACTCTCCTTTTGTAAATGCATTCATTCTTTGGAACATGTTGGCCTCCTTCTAGTTATGTGCACCGTAAATTCAGTGTTACAGTATCACAGTATAGATAAGGCTGGAANGACACTGTAACTGCGCAGGTTACTCCCTGCAAGCTGCTTACGGCTCTGTGTGTTGACAGCCCCTTTTGAAAAACGACATTAGTCAAACATTCTGATCCATGTCTCGGTGTCAGCCAGCTCCGCTCTCCTCCTCCTCCTCTCCCGGGGTGTCTCTCGCTGCCAGCTCGGGCTCGCCGGGGCTTCCTGCGCCCTCTGCGGGCGCGCAGGCGGAACTACAGCAGATGATCCCAAGTTCCTACAGGCGCTTCTCCATCCAGCTGCCGCGGCAACCCGTGCCCGTCCCGCCTTTAAATCGA
The DNA here is from genome assembly GCA_013390025.1 of Pitta sordida. Lineage (NCBI taxonomy): Eukaryota > Metazoa > Chordata > Aves > Passeriformes > Pittidae > Pitta > Pitta sordida. Next base: position 89,745 of record WEKX01029295.1, read on the forward strand.
AGTGCTTTCTTATAGTAGTGCTTAGTCTGGTGAGAGATGTAACGCCTTGAAGCGCTTCTGTTTTTTGGTTGTCATCTTCCTTCTCTTTACTTCTAGCCTTGCATGTAGTATTGTTAACAGCAATTCACACTTCCCTTGACAGCAGCACCTGTAACGCACAAGTGTTCTCGTGCATCAATATTTTACAGCCTTTGCTGACAACTAGAAGTAAAGATAGCGGCAGGTTTGGACAAACAGAACTGATCTGAGTTTTAGCTGAGAAGATGCAAAATGGGTTTAAGCCTGTACTTACAACACATATACACGCATACATTTGTTTCTTTTCAGGAACTTGGTCACCCTATAACACTTGTTTTCATTTGTTTCAAAACAAATGTCCATGCCTGACATTTGGAGTCTCTAAAAGCAGTGCATCATCAGTCACTAGAAAGCTGAAGAGTGTGGGTTAGCATTTACCTTAACCCCCATATGGAAAGAGAGAATTTTGACAGGGAGGGACCTATAATATGCTTTTTTCCTGTATTTTTAGGATATTTTCATTTCTCATATTTTATAAATTTCTCCCGAATTTATGTCATTCTCATACACATGGGGAAGAGTAGTTAAAAATGCTTGTGCAGTTTGTATGGGGGTTTTGTTGGCTCAGGGAAGGCAACTAGTACTTTATCCCAATTCCATCAGTTAGAGGAGACACTTTAATCCTTTCACATTGGTTTAAACTCACATCCTAGTAAAAATATTTTAGCAAGGGAAAGTTGATAAGTGTTAGCTTTTGCTTCTATAGCAAGCTTTTGCTATCATGCTCTGTTTTTTGTTATAGAGAGTTAATATTATGGTTTAACATTGGATGCTTTTTAATCTTAAGCAGTTTCTTGAATGACATAATCTCTAGATTTGTTAGAAATGGGGCCTATTGCAGGAAGCTCTGCACATAATTATTACCTGGACTAAATTTTAAGAATTGAGCTCTTGGCTTTCTTCCAAACCTCTGCTTTAAATGGTGATGACATTTGACCAGCCACATAAAAACCCCTGGCTTTTATTTAGCTATGTTATAACTGTTTATAGCTGGTTTTGATTGAGCAGCTTTATCCCTCAGGAGCTGAAGAAAGGAAGCCATCTACTTAGTTTTCTGGTATTGTTAGTACCAAGTATTAGTTTCCTGATACAGATACCAAGGTCTTGGTCCACAGAGACTTTAGGGACTGATACCTATGGAAAGTTTCCACTATATGGGAGGTCATTTGCCAACCAGTATTTGAACTTTCCTAGACCTATATGAAATAAAAATAAAATGGGTTTTACAGTTCCATAGGGGTTTTTTTGTGTATTTGTTCAGAGAACCTGTTTGTAGTGACTTGTGAAATACTGATAGAACACTACTATCACAGGCTCGTACAGTGGTTTGGGTGGGAAGGGACCTTCAGAATCATAAGGTTCCAACTCCCTTATCACAGGCAGGAACAGCTTCCATTAGATGAGATTTCTCAAAGCCCCATCCAGCCTGGCCTCAAATACTTTGAGGGATGGGGCATTCACAACTTCTCTGGGCAACCTGTTCCAGTGCCTCATCACCCATTAGGTATGATATGATTGCATGAATTTCCTTTTTATCAGGTTTACTAGAAGGCTTCCTATTAATTACTGAGAATGAAGCAGCTTTATGTAATACTTCTGTGCTTGGAGTGTAACCACTGAGGAATGATTAGCAAGAAGGAAACTGGTCCTCAGATGGCTTCTGGTTTTTAATTTGCTGTAAGAGAAGTCAAATTTTTATTGTCTAATCAAAAGACTTTGGTAATACTTAGTCAACAGCTTGCTTTCATCCCTCAAGCAGTTGCATTTAACTGGTGTAGCCAGATTCAGATATTACTCATCCATAAAGGACTGGCAAGCTTTCAAATCTTGCATGGTCTTATTTTCAAGTAGATGAAGTTGGTTAAATGTCTTCAGAGTAGAGAAGTACACAGTATGACTTGTGACTAATGATGTTGTTAAATCTAATATACTAGCTACTGAACCTTCAGTCTTTCTAGGATTTAATCATTGCGAAAAACAAATCTTGTAAGAGTCTTTAAACTTCCTTTCTGAGTCTTTGATTTAGAAAACGTAGATGAATTCCGTGCTGCTCTTACGGGAAGGAGATGGCAAAGACTTTTGTTTACCTGATTTCCTCATAGTTTCTGTTCAAAAACTTATTTT
>WEKX01029301.1:0-23097 GCA_013390025.1 Pitta sordida
GGGGTTGTGGGTTCGATCCCTCTATGGTCATTATCTTGGGAGTTGAACTCGATGATCCTTGTGGGTCCCTTCCAACTCAGAATATTCTGTGATTCTGCGATTAGCCCTGCTGAACCAGGCTTAGAAACTCAGAAACTGGCTTTGAAAAGAAAATCAGTTTTACTGGCTAGGTGCTCTGTCTATGACTGCATACACCTCATCACTGAATTCACATTTGTGTGGGAGATTTTCTTTAAGTTACAGTAGCAGAAGCCCATGTGCCTTCATAACCATTCTTCACTCTCAAGGTTAGAGGCTGAATGAGACTTAAAAGAAAAAAACCCAAACAAAAAAAATAGAAAGACAACCAAAGAAATAAGAAGGCTAGGGCAGCAAGCTGTCTGGATGATCAAGAAAAGACTTGATTTGATGACCTTTAATGAGTAAACAGAGGTTGAACATGAACTTACCAGTGAGGAAACTGAGGCCACAGGGAAAGAAGTTTCAGCAGATGGTGGTTTTAGGCATCTAAAATGGGTTTGAAAGAAAATTCTCAATACTGACTGTAAACACTCTTTGGTGAGGTTAGAGATGAAGGGGAAAAGTGATGCCAAGTAGAGATGAGTGGGAGGCAAAGAGTGTGAGAAGTTCCTGCAGTGGTGACTACATGTTACAGAAGTTCAATGGAAAACGTTAAATGTGGTTATGTTTGGGTAATAACACACAGTAGTTCTTGTCACGCAGGTTGCAACTAGCTTTGCTTTATTCAGACTGGGATACCACAGCAATTCCAAGTGAAATTAATTTGTCTAAGATGCATATGATAGTCACTAAAATGAGTTTTCTAAACCAAATACTAAAATATTGGAATGTGCTAGAATTCAGTAAGAGTACATTAGCTTTTTTCTTTACAGTTTTACTATCATTTTTTCAGCACTTTATTGAGAAAATTAGGCTTAGTGGGATCATCTGTTCTAGTCTTATTTATATTTCTCAAAGTTACACTAAAAATTTCTACTTCTCTTATAACAACTTAAAATCTGAGAACTGCTAAAAGCCAAGAAACAACTTTTCTCTTGCATAAAAATGTAAAAAGCCAACTTAAAAAACCCCCACTATACTGAAGTTATATGACTAACTGCTTTCAGTTTGACTTATTTCATACATGAAGATCTTTCCTTGAATTTTTTAAGAAAACTCATTTGATATAACAAGTTCAAAATAAACCTTCATGGTGATTTAACAGCATGAACTCAGTTTAAAACTTCAGAGACAACTGTAAATGTGCTGAGCATGTGACTCTTCGAAAACATTGGTCTGGAATATCAGAATTACATATCAGAGCTCTGTATTTACCCTTGAACGGTATAGTTGGCCCACGTTCAATGACACTAAGAGAACAATTCTTCATTGTATCATTTAAAATATATTTTCCTTGTATTTTCCCCTTCTGTTAAACAGACCTATTACTGTATGGTTAACATGAAATGTATAACAAACTAAAACTCCCACTTTCTTGCTGGGAGCAAAATCATGAACTAAAAAGTTAAGGCAAGGTAAGGGATTTGCTTGTTGAATAACTGGCTTGATAAAGTACTGCTGAATACATATTGTCAAAAAAACCCTAACAATGCTAAATATAAACTAAAACAAAAGCTTTTCAATTTAATTTTGAATATTCAGCAGAGGAATAATTTTGAATATTTAGCAGGGGAATACATGAGTGCGTGCTTAATTATCTATAGGGTTGTGGGTGCGTATTTTTGGTTCCCCCCTTCTTTATTCGGATCCTAGACTGCTGCATTTTATCTGGAAACACTGAACACAGTTTTTTACAGTGATCATAGCTGAGAAATAGGTGTGGCAATATTTCCCCAAAGTCAGCTCTTAGGAGATCAATTTTCTGTAAATTACTGCTCGTCAGGCTAAGGACTTCTGTCTCCCTCACAATATTCAAGTTTAACAGGCAAATATTAGGAGTTGCAGGGTAAGGATAAAAATTGAGGAGCCTCCTTTTCCTTCCTTCTTTTCAAGGAATTCCCTGATGTTCTCTTGGTACTCAAATATTCCTTATTTTATTTCCATTTGCCATTCCAATCCACAAATTCCGTCACAGTGTTATGTTGTAATAAAGAATGATCTAAGAACCTTACTTTTCTGCTTTATTGAGCCAAGGGAACTCAGCTGCAGATGTTCCCAGGTAGGACACTTCATTGTGTTAAAATTAGTACTCAGCTCTCTTCTTCATTGGGTCACCAGCTAGATCAGTACACCAGGGACGGGTAGAGCCACAAGCTGTGCAGCTACATCATGTCACAGAATTACAGAATCATGTAATCAGCTAGATTGGAAAAGATCTCTGAGATCGTAGAGTCCGACCTTTGACCAAACACCACGTTGTCAACTTGACCATGACACTAAGTGCCACATCCAGTCTCTTTTAAATACCTCTAGGGATGGTGACTCCACCACCTCCCTGGGCAGCCCATTCCAATGCCCAGACACTCTATCTATAAAGAATTTCTTCCTAATATCTAACCTACACCTCCCTGGTGCTGCTTAAGACTGTGCCCTCTTGTCCTACTGATGGTTGCCTGGGAGAAGAGACCAACCCCCTCCTGACTACAACCTCCTTTCAGGCAGCTGTTGAGGCACCTATCACAGGACACACGTCAGGTGCTGGACACTGGGTGCAAGGCAATAGCCATTGATACCTGTAGACATCATGCATGTATACCATGAAAACCAATTTTATCAGTATTCATGACTTTTTTGAAAGCTCACTATTTATTGTAACGTAAAACATAAGCTCTTTTGATTTAATATCATTCTGCTCTTTCATAAGTGCTTTAAAAAGTGGCCCTACATTGATAGAAATAAGGAGTAATGAGAATGAGACATAATTCTAGCTGTTAAATGTCTAATTTCCATCCACTCCATCTCCACCTCACCTCTCGCTTCATCACTGATCTAACTACTTATATGTAATACTAGCCAGTGTAGGAGAGAAAGAGATGACACTTGTCTTCTTCTTTTCCTGTATAAACATGCATCAAGAGTCAGGTGATCATCGATAATATATTCTTTTTCTTTTTAATGGAGTATTATTATTAATTTTATTGTCTTTCTACTTAATGAACCAGATACTTAGCAACGCCTTTGACACAGTTTCCCATGGTAAGCTTCAGGACAAACTCGCGGAGCATGGATTGGATAAGAGCATTTTAGGTTGGGTTAGGAATTGGTTGGATGGATGGGCTCAGAGAGTGTTGGTAAATGGTGCCACATCCAGCTGGCAGCCAGTCACTAGTGGAGTCTCNGTCGATTGGGTGTGGATCTCTTCTCTCATGCTGTCAGCACCAAAACAAGAGGACATGGCCTTAAGCTACTCCAGGGAAGGTTCAGACTGGATGTTAGGAAGAGATTTTTCACAGAGAGAGTGATCTCTCATTGGAATAGTCTGCCCAGGGAGGTGGTGGAGTCACTGTCCCTGGACGTGTTTAAGGGAAGACTGCATGAGGAGCTAAATGACATGGCCTGGATGATGGGAGGCTTGGATGGATGGAGCATGATGCCCATGGCTCCATGGTTGTGGGTTCGATCCCTGGGTGGGCATTCACTTGGGAGTTGGACTAGATGATCCTGTGGTTCCCTTCCAACTCAGAGTAACCTGTGAACCTGTGATGCATATTTGTGCACTCAGCAGTAATGTGCTCCTCTGCGGGTCATACAAGTGTTACTTTTGTACTATTGTAACTATTGTAACTTTTGTAGCTATTTGCAACTTTTGCCTCAGAAGTGGTAATTCCAGCAGTGAAATGCTCTTAAGAGCTAATGAGTGCATTGCTTTGTGACAGTAAAGCAATTTTTCCTGCTGGTGTGACCTAGGTTTTTCGTCAGTGTTTCCTCCATTTCCCAAAAGAATGATTACGTTGCACCATTATCATCTCTGCACAGGATGAATTCTGTGGAAGATTTCTGAACTCACATTTGACCGAAGAATGTGAAATCTATGGTGGTTCTTCTTTCTGTGGATCCTGTTTTGTGATTCTGGAACTGCCTGAAGACTTTTGAAAAATGAAGTTCTGCTTATGTTGAAGTTCAAAGGTTTGATTGTGTCAAAGAAGTAAACTGTCTTAATCCTTTTGCTTTACTTGACATTCTTGTGTGCTGAGTTCTGAATAATAAAATAAGGAGCAGCAGAAAAATAAAATGTGTTTGCAGTGATCTGTGTAATGTCAGTAATGTAAAAGATGTGTTGTTACGTACCTTTGGGACTTAGGTGTTGAAGTCTTTATGCCCAAACCTCATTTTGCTATATTGTAGGCAAAATATGACATATATGAATAATTGAGGCCAAGCCACAACTTTCTAGGATGAAATGGAGTCACTGAGCCAGCTGGAGAAGGAAGAAAGCATTTTCCGTGAGGTTTGCCAGATAGCCTCTAAGGAAGCTTTCCTGAGGCTGCTCCAGGAGCCATCAATGTCTTTGCTGGAATATAAGATTTTAAGTATCTCATATCAACCCTTTTCAATAACCACCCACAGTGCCAACTATGGTCATTTAAAAAACCATGAATTGAACCCCCAAACAACTTGGAACTGACTTAAAAATTATGATATATCAGGGAAAAAATTGTTGTTTGTGGATCTTACTGATTCTCTAGCTTGTTTCATGATTCCTCTTCCTTTAGCTTTCTTTAACATGGTTAATTTCATTTAAAGAAAATTAAGAATAGGATTACTTTATGATAATAGCAGTTCAAGAAAAAAACTTAGATTTCTGGAGGCTGCAGTGTGGGAGTTCACTGGCACTACAAAGGGACCTGCATGTGTTTGAGTCCTCTGACATCAAATTAGCTGGTCCTTGAATGGACAGCCCAGAGAGAGAGAAGGAATAAAATTGTGAAAATAACGGGTGGGAAATTGCTGCTCATTTGGAGAGCGTAAAATTTTTTATCACTCATTCACAAATTGTATAACTAGGCGAACAAGGGTTGAGGAGCTGGATGATCATGCTAAAACATCACCAGCACATTTAGATTTCTACTGCAAAGTTTGAAGCTATCTAGCAGACGGTGAATTATGTGAAAACTTATTGTCATGACAAAGACCATAAAAAATGGAAAATGAGACAATTAAAGACCTCATGACATATTTTGCAACAAGTATAGAAAATAACACAAAGTTAATCCATACTATTATCTTTTCAAGGTTCTTCTTACATGTTGTAAATAGGGTTTATAGTACTAGCTATTTTTTGTTACTTGACCATCAATCACCCTGAGGCATTACTAAACTGTTACTTATTGGCTGACAGGTAAAATGAAACTTTAGTGCTGATATTACTGAAGTTTTATTAGTAAGCATCAAGAGCTCAATAGCACATAAAAGAGAAAAAAGTAAACTTTGTTAAAATATTATGCTGAGAATTTTAGGTCGCTTGTTTTTCTTTTGCTCTCATGGAAATTTTTTTTTTTTTGAATCATTTGAAAAGGCTAGAAAGAGAAGACATTTCATTTACTCATGGCTGACAACTTTTGTTGTGGGTTAGCTTTTGAGTACTGTGTGCAGTTCTGGGCTCCCCAGTTTAAGAAGGATGTTGAGCTGCTTGNGCATTTTGTTGTACTGCTACCTAGTACCTAGAGAAACTTCAAGTTTTGAAGAACTATTCTTTTATAAGGGGTAAAAAATTTTTGTGATTTTCTTTTAGGCTCCCAGTGTGTCCAAATTCTGGGAGCAGGAAATTGTTGCAGTACTGAATAGTTAATGTTTTGAAATTAAAGTATCTTTCTATCATTAATTCTTATTATTAAATCAACAGATTTCTGCATGAATCCTAATTTTCTCTTTTCATGTTAACTTTGAGAACAGTTACAAAGAACATAGCATTATCTCAAAAGTGGGTATTGTAGCGGTTCAAATAGTGCTACCAAGTCAAAAAGAACCCTGAGAGTGTAAATTGTACTAAACATAATTGAAGTAGGGGGCAAATTGCTAATTATAACCATCTAGGTTATTTGTTGATGAAGGTCCCCTCAGAGTATATCTTGCCCAATTTTCTTGCCTTGTTCAGCACAAAATGAAGCTGGATGAATTTCACCAGAGTCTGTCTCTGCAAGCATAAATTTTAAATATATTGAAGCTTTATTTTTGATTCATATTTTTCTTTGAATAGAGAAGACCAAAAATCAATCATATATCTAGGATTTAGCTGCTTCAAATAGAGGTCAACTGAATAAGAGCTGTCTTGGTATTAAAGATAATCTACAATGTCAAGGTAAATGTTTAAAGCAAGCATTTTTTAAAATACTGATTTTAATAAGATGCATGACCCCGATGTCTGTTATTTAGTCTTGAACATCTTGCTAACATTAGCTTTTCTAGACTTGGCCTGCAGAAAAGCTACAGTCACTGGCTTCAGCGTCAGATGTATGCATTAAGCTTCTTCAAATAGCAATTTCTCAGCACACCGAAATTCTGTTCCCCTGCTTGATCCAGTGACAGGCTTAGCCTGCTACTGTATCTAACTGAAAATTAAAAACATTTTACTAAGGACTAAAATGGACTTCATTTTAGAAGTCCAGCCTTTAACAAGTTTAGTTGTTTCTTTGTACTTTACTAGTGATATGCACATATGGTATGTTGTAGAACTTACAATTATTTTGTTTTTAACCTTGGACTTCTGATGTTTATAATGGCATGAAAATGTACAGATTTCATAGTAATACTCAATTGAGATGGCATATGAAAATCAGAATGTACAGAAAATAAAGACCAAGAATGTTATAGTGGTTCAAGTATCAGCAGAAAATAAAATTAAATTCATTGTGTAAAAATTAGTTTGAAATATAAAAAGAAATATTTTAAAATGTATGGCTCAGAAGACAGTTTGGATAAAATCTAAGAATGCTCGATTCTGTGAGAGCTTTGCCATTTAATGAACTCAGCCAATATTTAAGCCCTGGCAAACAATATTCAAGGAAATTAAGGAATGGTAGATGGTAATAAACGAAGTGTAAAGTTGTTTGGAAAAGTTTGTTCATGTAGGCAAGTGTGTATATTGAATGTGTAAACACCTATGTTAAAGAGACCAATCCAAAAAAGCGTATTCTGTAATCAGTATCTCATTGCACTTTAGCTCCTCTTTCAGCCATATAATTCCTTTTGAACAATCCACTTATCCGTGATTCATACGGTTAAGGGTGACACTGGAGTTAGTTTGGAGCGGTTGAGCCCAGCAATGTGAAGAGGACTGTAAAGGTCTTTTTCATCAGTGTTTCCTGTCTCAACATTTGCAGTACATTTTGGAGTAGGTACCAGTCTGCTATGCAGTTCACCTTGTGTGTTTTTCCAGACAGAGGACTTGTGGTTTCTATTTACAGAAGCCTGTGGTTTCCTTCACATGCTATTCTGCTGCTTTCTCTTTGAACCTACATATTGAAAAACTTCATAAGTCAGGCTCAGTGCACCAGGCTTTCAGGATGATCTTCAAGCCCTTTCATCAAAACCTAGAATTCTCTAGATTGGAAAAGACCTTCAGTATAGTTGAGTCTAGACAGTAACCCAGCACTGCCAAGTACACCGCTAAAACCATGTCCCCAAATGCCACCGTCTACATGTTTTTGAAGTATCTTCAGGGATATGATTCCACTACTGCCCTGTATTTGATGCCTGACAACCCCTTCTATGAAGAATGTTTTCCTAATATCTAACCTAAACCTCCCCTGGGGCAACTTGGGGCCATTTCTTCTCATCCTTTCACTTGAGACATAGCAGAAGAGGCCAACCCACTCCTCACTACAACCTCCTTTCAGGTAGTTGTAGAGAGCAATAAGGTCTTCCCTCAGCCTCCTTTTCTCCAGACTGAACAACCCCAGCTCCCTCAGCCTCTCCTCATAAGGCTTGTGCACCAGATCTGTTACCAGCTCCATTGCCCTTCCCTGAACACATTCCAGCACCTCAGTGTCCTTCTTGCAGTGAGGGCCCGAAACTGGACACAGTACTTGAGGTCTGGCCTCACCAGTATTGACTACAGGGGGATGATCATTGCCCTGGTCCTGCTGGCCACAATATTTCTGATATGTGTAAGCCAGGATGCCATTGTCCTCCTTGGCCACCTGGGCACACTGCTGGCTCATGTTTATTGCTGCCAACCAGCACCTCCGTGTCCTTTTCTGATGGGCAACTTTCCACACACTCATCCCCCAGCCTGTAGCACTGCATAGGGTTGTTGTGACCCAAGGGGAGGATCTGGAACTTGGCCTTGTTGAACGTCATACAGCTGGCACTGATCCAGCCTCTGCAGAGCCACAGATGCCTCTGCAGATCCTCTTACCCTCCAGCGGATCAACAATCTTTTCCAGCTTGGTGTCAGCTACAAACCGACTGGAGATGCACTCCATCCTCTTTTTCAGATTGTCAACAAAGAAGCTCTGGAGAACATCCACCAGTGACTGGCTGCCAGCTGGATGTGACTGCATTCACTACAACACTCTAGGCCAAGCCATCCAAACAGTTTTTACCCAGCAAAGAGGACACCTATCCAAGTCATGAAAAACCAGTTTCTCCAGGAGAATGTTGCGGGAAATGATGGTGTTCTGGTTTAGGTTTTTTGCTGCTCTGGCAGCGAGGGGGTTAACAGCTCAGCTCTGGACTGGGCCTCAGTTGCTGCCATGGCATTCAAGGTTTTAGAGATAGAGACGTCTCTGTGAAAAAACATATTTGGGAGAGAAGAAAAAAAACCTCAGTAGCAAGATGTAGTGTGCTAGTTCAGAACCTGCATCGAGAAGCTGAAAGCCCGAAGGCCCCCAGGCCCACGAGAGAAGGGGTAGGAATGTTCTTCCAGGCATCCTGCTGCTGCTTGTGAATTGGACCGACCATGGTGTAAACCTATGGACTAGAGAGAGGGGAACCAGTGATGCAGAATCCATCTAAGCCACGACTGAAGATGGAGAGATCAANGATTTTACTAAGGTCCAAGTTGACAACTTCTACAGCCTTTCCTTCATCTACTAAGCAGATCACCTTGCCATAGAAGGAGACCAGCTTGGTCAAGCAGGATCTGCCTTTCTTAAACCCATATTGACTCGTTGTGATCATCTGGTTGTCATGTGCATGTCACATGATGGAACTCAAAATGATCTACTCCATGACCTTTCCTGGCATCAAGGTCAGGCTGGCAGGTCTGTGGTTCCCTGGATCATCCTTCTGACTATTTTTGTAGATAGACATCACATTAAACATCTTCCAGACATCTGAAAGATTTTTCTTGAAGTCAAGAAAAATGTGCCTTGTTTCCCAAATAGCAGCATGGTGCAATATTGCTTATCACACCGCTCTGTTTTTTAGCAAATATATAAACATATTGGTGACGGAATTACTCTGCATCATCAACATTCAGCACTCCTGTAGAGAGTACTGTGAAAAAAATCTCACAATCACAGAATATGCTGAGTTGGGAGAGACCCACAAGAATCATTGAGTCCAATCCTTAGCCCAGCCTAGGACCATCCCCAAGAGTCACACCATGTGTCTCAAGTGCTTCTTGAACTATAGCAGGCTTGGTGCCGTGACCACTTCCCTGGGGAGCCTGTTCCAGTGCCCAGCCACTCTCTGGGTGAAGAACGTTTTTCTAATATCCAACATAAACCTCCTCTGACACAACATCAGGTCATTCCTTCAGGTCCTCTCACTGGTCCTAGCTCTTGACAATGGGCAGAGTAGTAGGACTTTCCTCTGAAAAAAGTTACTGGGTTAGGGTGAGATAAGTTGAACTTTTATCAGCTAAAAGGGCAATTTATTTCTTTTTTTACCTGATTTGAGACAGGATTTAATCCTTTAGATCTAAAAAAAGAGAATGTTTGGGCAATTTTTATCATAAATAATCTGATTCAGCAGAGTAATTGACAATGCCTTTGCACAGTAGTTCAAATAATCTACTTCATATTCAATATGAATACATTCATATTCATATCTAAATAGGAAATATATATAATAATTAAAGATCACAGTTTATAAAGATAAATCCATTTTTGAAACTGAAAATGCAATCTGTTGCTTGGGACATAACGTAACATCCTGAAATAACAGTTACCAACAGCTCAAATTTAATGTCTCATACTAGGCCCTGAGAGATTTAAGTATGTCTTGTACCTTTTTTTGACTAGTCAGAAGTATATCAACTGTGTGCCACAGCAGGACCATATTGGAAGTAGTAGGAGCCTAACTCACAGAATGATTTGAGGTCCCCAACTGTAGAAATGAAAATGCATAAATGTCGTAACTCTTCCTGTGCTCTGCAGTGAAGGCAGCTCCACTGCAGTACCTCACTCTGTCATTTGCCATCTGATACGTATATCTATTCTGCCTCCAATGTCCAGTCTCATACTATGATTCATTTCCTCAATATGTGTTTGTCCTCACACACAATTTTGCTACTTTACATAGGGAAACAACTCTTTCCCCTGTTGAGATACAAATACAGGAAAATCTGAAGTTAAAAAATTATATTCAAAAATACTGAAACTAATCAGTATATTCTGTCCTAGTGAGAACTGCTAGGATTTTACACATCATAAATTTGTCGAGGGCTTCTGTTTCATCCTATTTGGATAACTCTCATTCTTATTTCCCCCTCCAGCTTTATATCCGATCTTAACATTCCTTTTAATGAGGGATTGAGTCTTCTTTGCCTCAGATTCTATTAACATATGCTTGTTTTCCTTCTGTTTCCCACATTATCCACCTATGCCTATCCCCCATTATCCACCTTGTTTCCTTTATAGGTCTGAAAAATGTTAATTTCCTTTTTAGCACAACTTTTGTGGCAGTCAGGGCTTCTTATATAAGTTCCTATGTCCAAGCTCTTATAGCAGATATGAATTTTCTTCCCTGTTACTTAACCAGAAAAATGAAGAAAGTAAAAGAATAAGCTTTCAGTACTTAGGAATACAGAGTAAAACGGAAAACTATAACTTAAAAAACATATAATCCTGACATTTGTAAAGAAAGACAAGAGATATATTTATGCTAAAGTGTCTTTGTTCCTGATCATCTAGAATGGGGACCTACTCAGGGTATACTGCAATTCCTTCCAACAAAGGTGTTTAACGAGTTCTTCCAGCAGAAACCAAAGTCCAGTGGGAAAGAAAGGAAGAACGTATACACTCATGTCTTGCCTTCATAAGATTTGGAATATGGCTAGAACATAGAGTTCTCACAGATCTCACTTTATTTTTAGTCAACAATTACTATCTATACCCTCACACAGAATTCTTGCTGTCATTCTTGCTGCCACCATCACCAGTCCCTGTCACCCATGCCTTCCAACCTTTCAATTACCTCTACACCTAACATTTGTCCTAAACATCTTTATCTACATCTCTTGACATTGAAAGCTCCTTTACTTTAAATTAGTTTAAAATTCAAATGGCTTCTTAATAGATACTAGAGAAATGCAATATTGCCACCATTTGTCTTTGATAAAACATCATTTGTCATTATTGCTGAGGCCTCTGTTCCTCCTTCCCAAAGTCTGCTGACAGGAAGGAGGTGTTACTGCTGCCTTTGCTTTTGTCACATGTTTTGTGTTGCTTTTTTAATTTTTCTTCCTTAGTTGTCCCGTCTTTAGGGCTTGCTTAGATGATGTTTGAGGGTAGTACTTCTTCAGGAGTGAAAATTCTGCTTGTCCACTTCATCCGTCATCATATGTTGAGATATTGAGAAGTGGAGCCCATTTCTTCTTTACTAATGCTTTGCCCTTCACAAAACACAGAGCAATAGCAGCACAATACATTTAGTATCCTTCAGCATTTTAATGTTGGCCTCAGATGTGAGAGATTAAGCTCCTCTCTCACCTTTTCTCCCAGAGGCAGATCATTGCAAGGGCAGAGGAGCTCTTTGACTTGCTTTGTCTGCTCAGCTACTAGATGTCTTTATACTTTTTGCTAGTCTGTTTATACAACAGGGAGGTATACCATCATAAGCAAATAGTAACAGGCTAGGTATCTCAGGCCCTCAAGTCTTCACGATTTGGCAGTAGCAAACAGGTTTTCTAAGTCAGTTGCTACAGCAATATCTTTTCTTCTCCTCAAGGGAGAACAATTTTTGAATTTATCTTGGGATTCCTGGTTAATGGAATTTTAATGAAGATTTAATTTTTTATATACAAAGGCTTCAGACTGAAGTACTTTGAGTAGAAAAATGATGCATTCCTGAACATATAAAAAAACCACAAGAAAGAGTGATTTTTCGGTTTTCCCAGGTACTGTTTTCAGTATAAAACCATTTTGGACGAAAAGAATCCACACGATGTTTGGAGGAGCTCAAAAATGCCAGATCGGGACCTATGTAAATATTCCATATTTACTACTAGAACATGTCTGGAGTGCTTGGAATTTCTTCTTTTATTCAAGTATGTTTGTTGCATTGATCTGCCAACTGATGTTAACAAAATACTCCCACCAGTTTCACTGGGTGATGGATTGAGCCCTGAGGGTTCTGCATGGCTGTGCAGGCAGGTACTGACTAGTTGTGTGTGTCTGCTAATTTATTTTTTTTTATCCATCTAACATTGCCGCACAAAGAGTGTTGGTAAGATGCATAATGGAAAGCACGTAAAACTAGTTTTCAGTAGAATATAGCCCTTGTGGGTAAATAATCTTACTTTCCTCCCCAAGTACTACATTAGAAACAGTATTCAGTATAAACTGATTGTATAGATAGCCTGATTGTAAAGCACGATTAATACGAAAAGGCAAGAAGTCAGCAATAAAACCGACTAAGTTAAATCACCTGCATTTGTGTACAAGCATTCATATTTAGCAACAGTCCCAAGGCTGAGATTAAAGCTGTTCGGTAGGTTACTTCAAGGCCTTTTTATTGCTAAATCTTATTATGTCTCTAAAATGTAGAAATTAATCACCTGTCATCAAAGCTACAGTGGATTATTGACTTCTAAATGTCTCTACGAAGTGATTCATGACAGAATGAAACAGGCAACTGAACTAGCACTGAAATTCTTTTTGCATGTGATAAAACGGGTCTATTAAAAGTGTTTGAACAAATGCTGGCTATTAGGTAATCATCACAAAGGATTTTGTTATCAAAACGTGGTGCTTCTTGAATAACCTTATTCAGTTACATAGATTTGCAACACCAATCCTCTAATGGGGAGGTTATCTGGAGAATTTAGATTGTTCATTTGAGAAGCCTGACATTAGCTAAATTGCAGCAGGATTTTCTGATCTACCTGCAAGACAGTGATGGCAAAGTATTGTTTGCACTTACTCCAAGGTATTTTAACCCAGAATCCTGTGTGTATTCCAATTAAGAGTCATTGGGTTGTGACAGGAAAATTTCTTATGATTTGGATATTTTTTTGTATATTCCATGTCAGTTTTTCTTTGAAACATGTCAAAAATGCCATGAGGATGCACTGCTGAAGGGAAGAGCAATCTGGCTTTTGACTAAGGCAAAATCAGTTTCTTAGGGATTTATAATGGCCCCCCATTCAGTTATAGCTATCATGCAGCTGGATGGTGACTGTGGGACGTGATCTAGGGACACAAGCTGCATTGGCTAGTGCTTCTGGGAGAAGTCTATATATCCCAGACTGCTCCTGATAAACCTGTTTGGCCTATTCAGAGGTCCTTCCAGAAATGAGAAGGGATGTCCTCAGTAAAGATGTGCTGATACACATTTCACAGAATCACAGAATATTCTGAATTGGAAGGGACCCACAAGGATCATCGAGTCCAACTCTTAAACAGCACCACTTCCTCCCTGGCGGAAATCGAACCCCTGGTGTCCCACATGGGAGACGGGGACACTCACTACTAAAATGGATTTCTTTTATGAAAAGGAAAATGCTAAAATTATTTTCTAAGAAAATCAAGACAGAGAACATAGAGATTCTGGACAAATACCCTAGGTGTTTTTCTTATATTATATGGCCAGATTTACAACAAACATCTTTGGAAAAGTAATTTTTGTATGGATTTTCAGAGTTTCCACTGATCACATTATAGATCTACAGAGGGTGCCTCTGTTTTCATCTTTCAAAAGTCAGGATATTAAGCTGAGGGGTACTTCCTCCCCTGAATTTCACAGCATGTTGTCTCACATTAACTGTTTGAAGACTTACACCAACTGTACTCCCATTTGTTTATTGCTTTTCACTTAGAGTCTCTTTTCTGTCTAGTAAAAGCTAGGGAGAAATGAAGGAAAGGTATGTCCAGAGGACTAACCAGTATGCTTTTAGGGATAAGATTGGGCAAAAGAGAGATTAAAATTGCAGAAAATAATGAAACGGCAGTTTTCTTAATCCATGTGTAAACCCAGAATTTCTCTCTAGCGGTTTTTAGAGCCCGTCATCTGCAAGTTGTTGGGCATGCCTTAGCTGCTGAAGTCAATTGTCTGGAGTTCCTGCAGCCTTTGTTGTAGTGGCTTCCACAAGCCTCAGTAACTGCATTTTCCTCATCCCTTGCTTCTGTTTTCCACATTGATTTTTACAGAAAAATTGTGACATTGATTTGAATAAAAATGAAAATGTTTTTGATAGCACCATGTGGAGTCAGGCATTTTGACACTTAAAATGATTACCCTTGCTCAATCTAACCTGCTCAGAAGGGGATGTGTGTGTGTGCATGTGTCTGTGTTTTCCTGCTTCCTGTGTGCTATGAATTGCTCTTTTTTGTGTGCCTTATGGCGGGTAAAGGGTTTTCTGCCTTCGCTCCTGCTGCATCTCTCCTCACTGTCCTATTTGAGGTGTTAATTTTGAATTCTTATCACAGAATCACAGAATCACAGAATATTATGAGTTGGAAGGGACCCACAAGGATCATCTAGTCCAACTCACCATCTAACACCCGTACAGAGACCGAGAGCACATCCCAGAGCATAACACCAACCTAGATCCCTCACAGTCTAGCAGGCCACTCCGAGCCGGAAGGGGCCCAGGGTCATCCAGCCCTACACCCCCCAGCTAGACCATGTCACTAAGCTCCTCGTCCAGTCTTCTCTTAAACACTTCCAGGGATGGCGACTCCACCACCTCCCTGGGCAGCCCATTCCAATATGCAATTACTCTCTCTGTGAAAAACCGCTTCCTAACGTTAAGATTAAACCTCCCCTGGCGTAGCTTGAGGCCGTGCCCTCTCGTTCTGGTGTCGTCAGCCTGGAAGAAGAGGTCTACACCCATCTGGCTACAACCTCCCCGCAGGTAGTTGTAAACAGCAATGAGGTCACCTCTGAGCCTCCTCTTCTCCAGGCTGAACAATCCCAGTTCCTGTAGTCGCTCCTCATAGGGCCTGCTCTCCAGTCCCTTCTCCATCCTCGTTGCCCTTCTCTGGACCCTCTCAAGCAGCTCCACATCCCTCTTGAACTGGGGAGCCCAGAACTGCACACTACTCCAGATGATGGATTTGTTGTGACTAAGAGTATTACATGAGACCTCCTAAGATGTGCATACATGTTGTGCATATATACTGTGTGCTCGTGGACTCTGCAGAGACCCCAGATTATTGACAAAGAAGATAGAAACAACTTGCTCCACCTGGACATGCCTGTATGAGCAAATGTTTTCTGTTCGTATTTGCATCCCTCTCAATTTTAAATGACATTCCTATGTTTAATAATTAAACACAGATTAAAATGTTGCTATCACTGAGTTCTTACAAAGGTGCTTGCGGTCTCCCCAGATGGTGCATACTTTCAGCAGTCACAGACCTGTTTGTTGGAAGGGAGCTCTGGTGGTCATCCAATGCAAATCCAAGTGCTCCAGGACTATGCCTTACTGAGTGTTGAAGACCACAGCCACTCTGGGCATAATGTTCCCTCTACACAAAATTTTTCCTGAATGTCCATCTGGAAATCTACAAGTCACAACCTGTGGCCCTTGGCATTTGTTATTGTTTGCCATAGACAGTAGGTTTTGGCTTCCTTGTCAGCGTTAGATATCTGTGCAGCTGTCCATTGGGCTGTTGCCCTTTCAACTTTGCAGTTTCCTTGATGAGCTTTATGAGCTTTTTGTTGGTTTGCTCCTCAAGTTTAACAAAGTGCCTCTGGACCAAAGCTCAGCCATTCATCATTTCAACTATGCTCTTTAAATTCAGTATTGTCTGCAGATTTACTGAGTGTGAAATCTGTGTCATCATCCATGTTGCTAGACTGTGAGGGATCTAGGTTGGTGTTACGCTCTGGGATGTGCTCTCGGTCTCTGTACGGGTGTTAGGTGGTGAGTTGGACTAGATGATTCTTGTGGGTCCCTTCCAACTCATAATATTCTGTGATTCTGTGATTCTGTGATATTGAAAAATATGAGCCCCAGTGTTGACCCTAGGGTACTCTGCTTGTTACTGTATACCAGCCATATGTTGAATCATTGGCCACAACATTTTGGATATTGCAGTACAGCCAATTTTCAACACACGGAATCACAGAATCACAGAATTTATAAGGTTGGAAAAAACCATAGAGACTCCAGGATCAAATCTATTACCTATTTCCTAACCTGTTGCCAACTTACTACCTAACATACCATCCCATTATGTAGAGCATGTCACTGAGCCACTAAGCACATTATCCAATCTTTTCTTAAACACCTCCAGGGACTGCGATTCCACCACCTTCTTGGGCAGCCCATTCTACTGAAAAATCACACCTGACAGTCCAGCCCACTCAATATTGTTCTTCGTATAGAATAACGTTATGCTTTGGAGATTTATTTTTCTTCATTTTAGAATAGATAAAAATGCAGCAACTATCTAAAATGTTACAGGTATGGCCAGTGATGAAATCAGAGTCCATGTGGGTCTCATATTATATTCAGTACAGTTTGGGTTCATTTTTGAGCCAAGTTACATTGTCACATCAAAGTGACTATGAATAAGATCTTTTTTGTTTTAATTTTTAAAAACATATTTATTAACTGTCAAAATGGTAGCCTTGTTTGTTTATTTTTCCCTAGAATTTGGAGTCCACTTAAGGAAAATAGAAGCTTGTCTGAACTCCGAAGGATGTTGTTAGGTCATCCTAAAATCCTAAAGTGTATTTGCAAACACTTTGTGCCAATGCTGTAAAGATGTAGGTGAAAACAGAAGTTATTAAAATTCAGAGGTGACTGGTGCAAACATCATAGCTATCAGCTTACTAGTATCTGTGGCAAAAAACCAAAATTAGTTGAAATAAAGGACTGCATTGCTGTGTGAAAAGCCTCACACTGATGTTTCCAACTTCTTTTGCACTTCTTAGACAGGAAAACTGCCTTTCAGAAGAGGCATTCTTTTAATTTGAATCACCTACCATTTCTTCTTTTAGAGATATGTTACTGCTTATCTTATGAAGCTATAATTTTTATTTTCACTTAACCTTAAATTTTAATCAAAACATTGTTGAAGAAATTTTTGTCATCATTTAAGCAGAAGCGGGAGATTAATCCTGGCCTATCCTTATAAAGTTGTAATAGCATAAGCTGTTGATTGAAGAACACTGGCTTTGTTGCCCTTCTAGAGACTAGCTAGAGAGTTTGGCCTCAGATGAGCGTGCTTAGAAAATTCAGAGATGAATTATCATTATCTCCAGGTCCCTTAAGGTCTTTGAGGGTCTTCTGTAGGTTTTCTTTTCTGGTAGGCACTAGATATTCTGTCTTTTTATTCCTCTTTCGTGTAGATGCCAAAAAATTGAGGGAAGGAATAAGCAAGAAGAAAACATAAAACCCTCTCAAGTGTTCTCTCAGCTCACCTGCAATTACACACCTATGAGACAGGGAAAAAAACCCTCAGTTGTTGGAGGAAGGACTTAAAAAGAGAGAATGAGGATGAGAAAAACTGACTGGATGTCTCCTGACTGATGTTTTCATTCTTTAATGGAAGTATGTGTGTGTATGTGTTTGTCAGGGAAGTGGGACGTCTATTCCCTTAAAATACTTGCACATCAGGTGTAAGATTGTAGTTAAAACTGTCTGTGCTGAGATTAACAGGGAATCTCCTTTTTGTGTTTCATGTGAAAATGAGCAGGGTGTAAACTCCTTGTGCTATAGTCTCTAATGCAGATGTTATTGTTGATGAGTGTATGAAAAAATGGGATAGGTAATGACATTTGTTGAAATCATGTTTTTTTAACTAATGAGTTTTAAGAAGATTCTCATAAAATATTTTCTATGTGGAGTATTTAGTTATAATTGTTGTGCCAACAGGGGTTGTTCTTTGGGGCAAAAGTCACTTGCAAAGCTGTGCTAAATTTCAAACCATTTTCAGAGAATAGATTCCTGATTATCAATGAAAGAAGGTAGGCACTCCAAAGAGCCTTTCATTATTTTCTTTAGCTGAAGTAGCGAGGCTCCTATGTAACATGAGAACACCTCTCAGACCTTGTCTGTCTGAAAGAAGAGGCATTTTTGTATCACGCAGAATATTCAAGTCACACTTTTTACCTCTAATCCTGAAACTGCATGTAGGGAAAGAGTTTAGATGAGAGCCTCTATATTGTAGTGATCCCTCTCTAATTATGGTATATCTCAATTGGGATACAGCACCTTTGCAAAGGGAATCTGCTGGCAAGTGCAGCACAAAGGTGTGGTTCGTGAATGACTTTCCTGAAGGGAGCAAATGGTATTATGCTGGTGTAAAATATAAGTGAGATCATAATTAGGTTCAGTAATCTAACAAATAGCTAACCTAACATCTCATAGTCTCGTGGCATTTAGTACTTAGATACATGTTTTATTAGATAAGTCAAGAGTGAGTATGTGTTTTTCTGTTTACTCACCGTTCAGCAGTTCAAAAAAGAATATCCATGAATGTGTTGTATATATGTATTTGTGTCCTCTGAGGCAGATTCTCCTTTGTTTCCCCTACACTAACCCATTGTAAAATTTCTTATGTCAGATGATTTTCTTATTCCAGAAAATGGTGTTCTCTTTGGGATACTGGACTGATGGAGAACCAATTTTGGGGCCTCATTCTAACATTCTCTGCTTTACTTCTTTGCAAGTCAACTTCTTACTTCACTTTTGGTGGCATAGTTGGCAATCACTAAATCTTTTTGCAGAGCTGCATTTTGCTTGCAGCATATGGCTATCTAACAGGTGGAGCAGACACTGTACAAATGAGAATTTGCCTTCGGGTCTTTTCATACTCTAGCTTCTGTGAATTTGGCTGTTGCATTTTTTACTAATTTGCTATTTTAAACTTGGTTATTTTTTCCCCTCCTCTTAATGCAGCACATTTCTTATGTGCTGAAAAAGTTTAAAAGATTGTTACAAACTGAAACCCCTCCTTGCACAACTTCGTGTTTCATGCTTTTCGTACTGCTCCTCCCCCACTACTGTCATGTTGTTTTGGTTCATGATACCCTTTTAGGTGTAGTAGTACCTTTTTCTTGTCTTATGCCAAGCTACCTAGGCTCCTTCCTCAATGTCTTTCATCACTGATTCGTGTAAGCTACCTGCTTTTCCTTAGGTCTCAATCACCATTCGGGTGCTATATACTTGCTTCTCCTTCTTCTTCAGAGCAGGAAGCGTGAACAAGACTCTCAGCATCTCACCAGTATCTTTGAGGAGCAATTGACCTTGCCAGAGAGAATAAATGGGGTGGTTTAAGGACTATTTTGCATCACTTGACTCATCCCAAATAACCAGTGAATCTGACCCACTATGTTTATGCATGTGTACAGCATCAAGCACACTACTGAGACTTGGCACACAATAAGATAATGGATGTGTTAAAAATACGTATGACAAATTCAATACAAGAAGTGAAATACAGGGCAAGTGGAAAGGTGAAATGTTGGTGAAAGTCTTAAATCTCAAACTGATCTTTTTTTTTCACCCACAGGACTTGCTGTTGCAACTTCTGTGCTGTTCTGTGGCTGCTTTAATTTATATGAGTAATGACATGAAAGATGTAAAACCTGTAAAAATACAGTGTTTGGCTGCTTAAGTTTATGAGTTTTTCTTAAGCCTGCCAAACAACTTAAATATTTCATGGCTTTCACAGGCTACAGTTCTAATATTTATAACTCTTGTGCGCAGATTTCAAAAATTATAATTACAACTCCCAGGATCCCAGATATAGCAGATGTTCAATATTTTGTACGATGTTGGCAGAAATGCTTTTCATGCTCTTTTTGATCTCAGTACCCAATGTATTGTATATGCTACAACAAGCTGTTGATAAGAGAGTTTATTGTTATTTCCCTGTAAAAGACTCTGTAGGGCAGATTCAGGATGACATATAAAGGAGAATGGATGAGGATTCAGCCCTAATGAATAATGAGGAACCCTGTGCAGTGTATTCTTTCAAATGTTGCCCTAGTAAATGCCATATAGGATGTCTCTCATTTTGAAGTTACTGTGACCCTTTCATTTAGGCTATACATCCTTGTCCCATTTGCCCATATTGATGGATCATATAATTTCTCATCCTCTCTTGTATATTTATCCCCATGGTTCCTGTGTTCCCTCTATGTGAGTGCAAGTGCCTTATTTGAGTCAGATGCCAAAACCCACATATATGTTCTAATCAGAGAGTTGATGTGTGAGATATAAAATTGTGGCACTGACTCACACTTTTCTATTGATTTGTCTGCATAAGAAGAAGAGAAATGAGCTTTAAGCAGCTGGGCTTGTCTCAGCTCTTGCCATGTTTTAGTTATATTGTATGTCTTATTATTGTAATTGAGCTTTTTTTCCTTACAACTATACTAGGTACTCAGTTAAACTTCACTGTCACTCAAATGATTTCCCTAATTTATAACACTGTAACTGTAATCACACTCTACCCTTTAACAGGCAGATTTTAATTTTAGTCCACAAAGGTCAAAAAAAGGAAAGAAAAAAAAAATCACATTCGTGGGTTAATACAATATCCTACAGTAGTATTACAGTAAATGTATAACAGTAGCATGAATAACATATAATTATATAAATCAAATTATGTAAATTTAATTATACAAATATTCATTAATCTCACAATTAAAAATGCACAGAAGACACTCAATTTCACACCATTTTTTATGAATAACATATAAAAAAATCAAATTAGTACCTGGTATTTGTTTTTCATTTCTACATTAAAAATATCAATACAAATATAAAAATTAGATTGAAAACATAATAATTTTTGAAAAATATATAATTTACTGATATATAGACCTCTTCTTTTATCCATGCCTATAGTACAACCATAAGAAAGTTAATATGTCTTCAGGAAGTTATGTAGTAATTTGTGTTGAAGTCTGTGTTTGCTGTTTCTTACAGTTCTTCAAACAATGAAAAACTTAAACAATGAGAAATGTTACCATTTTCTATTTACAAACAAGGAATCTACAAAAATTAAAATATAAGATGCATCTAGTATGGCAAACCCATGAAGATTTCTGAGATTATATGGAGCAGAAGATTGTAAAAAAAGTGATGTTTCCAAATTGGAGATTCAGATCTGAGAAAAGTACTCTGGATGACAATCAGCTGTAGGAGACTGTATGATAGTTAATATACAGATAATTTTGTGAGTTTGAACCACTACTCGGGTAGCAACGAAGTTACATGTACTTTTCTGTTTATGGGGCAACATAAAAATCAACACTGGTCTATGGAATTGGATGTCTGGACCAGAGCAAAGTTTTTTAGCACGCTAGTCAAACCCTTTTTCTGGTTTCCTTTCTCATAACCATCTCCTTAATCCTCTTGGAAGTTCAGTGCATTTACTACCTTTCATATGTTTGAAATCAGTGCTTCTTTTGCTTTTCTGAGGTATGAAAGTGTCTTTAACACAGATCTAAACATCAGGGTTTGCTTTGACATGCTTCCATTGCTTTTAGTTCTGTGGTTTTAGTATCCATCATTTGTAAACTAAAAAGATAACTTGTCTTCTGAGCTGTGAGTACTGGGTTCTTCTGCAAATTTTAGGTTACAAAAGCATCTTTAAATCTATGTCTTTCCCAAAGATACATTACCATCCAGAACTGATGCAGAGGAGTTACTCAAAAGCCTGTAAAATTAACAGCATATCCATGACCAGTGGACTGAAAATGCTAATTAATGTCTCATCCTGGACTGTGGGATGAGGCAAGATTCATTATGTCCTGGCTTTGCTACTTAGTTCAGTCCTGGAGATTTTGTATTTTAATGTAACTGGACCTACATTGCTGAATGAACTTTGTTAAATAATCTGTTCAGAGAACATTTTCACATTTCACTTCTGTGGAGATTAAATGCCTTACGAAAGCTCCTAATTTTCCCTGAACAAAATTGTTATTTATGGGCATCATTAAACCCATGCTTCACTCTAGCAAGTCCTATTGTTTCCACATTTCATCTTTGTCCAAGTTTAAGTTACAATTTTCAGTTGATTATTACATGAGACTTGAATTTGCTGAGCTGCTCTTTGCTCAGAAGGAAGGTTTTCTGGGATGTCAGACCGGAAAAAGTTCAGACATCCTTAAAACCCCAGCTAGTGGAGGTTTTATTTATAACAATTCACAACCTTACACTTTGTTTAGACTGGTGCCTTATGTCAGTAAGTAATTACTACGAGCCAACATTTGGAAAGAAACAAGTCGTGTTTTGTGGCTTCTTAGGATCTTCAAAATTTTTTTTTTTAATTTTTTTTTTTAATGTTGAACAGCAAGATCCCTCATTTACTACAAATGCTAGATTAGTAACAGTTAACATGTGCAGTATCTGGGGCAGTCTGTAAGTTCTGTTGCATCTTAAACTACTGAAAAATGTGCAGACATGAAGAATGAAGCCATGGCATTGTGAGGGAAGGCTATTCCTTGCCCTGCATTAAAAGGACAACCTGAAATAAAAAAGACACTGTGTTTTGATGGAGCACACAATTGAAAATGAAAATTACATTCCTGTCTCTCAAAGTGTTGCAAGCATACATGTTTCCATTAATGTTTGTGAGGTTTTCTGGCATTTTTTACATGTATCATTAAAAAACATCCTAGAAAGGAAAGATACTTATTTTAAAGTGGAACTTGGGTGTTGCTTGGTAAATAAGGTATGGAACTGTGTTTTGACACATGATGCTAGCAGGAAACAAAAAATGGCTGTCCCATTTGTGAACCCATGTCACAGAATCACAGAATCACAGAATCAGTAAGGTTGGA
>WEKX01029301.1:23105-99576 GCA_013390025.1 Pitta sordida
CCAGTGCTGAGTACAGGGGGAGAATAACTTCCCGAGTCCTACTGACAACACTATTCCTGATGCAGGCCAGGATACCATTGACTTTTCTGGCCACCTGGGCACACTGCTGGCTCATGTTAAATTTGCTATCAACCAACAGTCCCAGATCCCATGTCCACCTTGAAGACAAAATGTAGCAATTTTTCCTATGGAAGTATGGTGTATCACCGTAAAATAAAAAGCTAATTAAAACAAAGATGTCAAAAGAAACAATGACTTTTTATTATTAGCTTCTTGGCATTTGATGATTTCTCTTTGGAAGTCCAAAGAAAAATTTATCAGAAGAAAAACTTCCCTCAAAACATTAAGCTGATTTCTTGGAGAAGTATTCAGCCCTTCACAAAACATACTTGGTTGTTGTGGAGATTTAACATTCCTTTGCTCTAGATAGTAATTAATCATGATTCTTCAGCTCCTTTGTAATTATGTGATTGATGATTTCCTATACGTAAAAAGAAAATTAAACAAATGGAAATCAATTGGGAAATGAGACTGGAAAAAAAAGGAAACCAACACCTAAACCAACACTGTGAGCACTTCATAGAAGCAGAAGGTGCAGAGGATGAGATAAATTTTTATAACAAATTTTCAGAATTCTTCTATTATTATAAAGGCAATAGTTAAATGTTTGAAGTGCAGCTAATTTATGTCCTTGTCTTCTCATGACTGTAATCCCAGTTTATGTAGATGAGCTTGTTCCACAAACTACATCTGCAACCTAATGAGTGACAAAGCATTATATGGCCCAAGGGACTTGTCTGGAACCTTTTTTATATTAATATACAGAGTTTTTTTAGCATTCTTTCTCATTACCCTCCTTTTCTATCTTCACTCTGAGACCTTAATGTGACTGTCATTGAGCATTAGTTGACTCTGCTTTTAACACATTTTCATTGTCAGCTTAAAAAGAAGTGTTGGGAATATTTATCTATTGTGCCCGGGAGAGGGACAACATTATATGGTAATGGGTGAACTCTCTTCCTCTGGGAAACAAGATTAATATGACCCAGAGTGAGAATAGGAAGAGTTTTGTGTATGACGAACTTTGTAGAGCACCTAATAGGAAGCTCATGAATGCAACACCCAAGTTCCACTTTAAAAGTAGAGAAACCGAAGCAGTTCAGGATGTCAGACACATATTGTGTTCTCTGCTTCTCATAACGTCTGTGAGAAAGAAGTGAAGGAAAAAAAAAGAGTAGGGGTCACAAAGACTACTGCACACACCACAGCTAGAAGGCAAGCAAAGCAGAAGTGCAAAAGGTCATTAGCAGGGCACGTTTTTCTATTTTGAAATAGGAGAGTAGGAGCGATGAGCAGCAAGAGTCTCACAGGTGTGAGGCAGTGATCAGCAGGAGGAAGGGAACCAGCTCTGGATGGAATGGGAATCATCAGCTGGCCAGTCAAACTACACATTCTCCTGGGAGGTCTGGCCTCCTCTTTCATCTTGAGGACATTTAAGAGTAGCTCTGGCAAGAAAGACAACTGGACAGAGAGGTTACAAGTCTCTCCTCAGTTCTGCTGAGACTTCTTTATCTTGGTTTTTTGTGGGTTCTTTTTTTCTTGAGGATTTTGTTTGCTTGGTTTTTTTTGTGTGTGGCAGGGCATGGTGTGGTACTTTTTTACTTTTCCTTCTCCCTCCTCAAGGGTTGCCCAAAAACTTAATAGAAGATTTGAATCATGCTTTGTAAAAACAGGCGTTTAATATGCCTATATCTATCTTCATTTCTATAAGCCAGCATGTTCTGAAGGTTCCTGCTGATACATAAAAACTTGTGTAACACTTGGTGAAAATTTTATTCAAACCATTCAATTTACTATTGAGATTATAAAATCTGTGATTTCATGAGAAAAATTTATTTAAATTGCTGTATAAATCTCAAAAATTGGAAAAGAGTTGCTCTGATTTGTACTTGGTATAATAGTAGATATTCTGTGAATAAAGAGATTGGTTTGCTACAGGGTAAATATCAGACAATTGACATTTAACCCAGTGGCTTTTGAGCCTAACAGGAGGTGATTGATGAAAACACACTTTGTAATTTCAGCTTATGTCCTTTCTGATGGAAGCTTACATCATCCAAAACAATTACATGTATATACTGTGTGAATGTAAATATATAGCTGGCATTAAGTTTCACATGAACATTGCTCTGAGAATATTCTAAATTGGAAAAGTCTACAATGGCAATAAAAATTTATCATTATATGTCATTGGCCTAGTGCAAATGTTGGAGACTATTTGAAGGACTGAGAAACTCTGGGGATCAGTAATAAACAGAAAAATCTCTCATCCATAACTCACAGCTTCAATCAGCTCAGGTCAGCTGCAGCCAAAAGTCATCACTTGATACGTATCTGTGAGAGTGTATGATAAAAGAATCGCAGAATCACAGAATATTCCAAGTTGGAAGGGACTGACCTGGATCATCTGGTCCAACCCCCAAGCGAACACTCACCCAGGGATCGAACGCACAGCCCTGGAGCCATGGGCACCACGCTCTGTCCATCTGAGCCTCCCATTATCTAGACCATGTCACTATGTTCCTCATCCAGTCTTCTCTTAAACACCTCCAGGGATGGCGACTCCACCACCTNGAAGGATGCCACAAGGATCATTGAGTCCAACTCTTAAACAGCTCCACTGTGTCCCTGGCAGGAATCGAACCCCCGGTCTCCCGCATGAGAGGTGAAGACACTCACCACTGTACTAAAGTGGACAAAAAACTCCATCAGGAGTAAAACCAAACCCTGCTGACCTCACCCATCTGAGTACATGAACAATCCCACTATTTGAGGCTGAAGCAGTTCCTGAGTCCCCTGTGGGGTCTCTAATTTTTAATGGACATAAATCCTCTTTTATAAACTTCTCCCAAATGCACGCACTAATACTGGTTGTTTTACACCTGAATATGAATTCAAGGATCTTATCAAATGATATTTGGTTGAAACTGTCAGTGCTCAAAGCATCTAGGGGCCCAGGTAGTGAGGACTCATGTTGATATGCAGATTGGATAGACTGTCCTTTTGGATATTAAAATGAAAACTCTGTATTTCACAAGATTGGATGTACAAGACGAATATACTGGCAAAGGACAGTAGGCAAGATTCAACTTTTCACGATTTTGTAAAGCTTTTCTATGGTCCGTAAAACCACCTTTTTTTGTCATTTAATTCAGGTGGAAATGCATGGAGGGACTCCAGGTTTTGCTCAGCAGGAGTTAAAGGTGAGGTGCAGCGGCTTCAGCTAACTCATGTCACTTTGTGCAGGAGTACAGGAGTAACTCAGCTGATAAATGGGTCTGCAAGCTGATGAGGTAGTTTCTTGAAGCCTTCCAAGGCAGACTGTTGGTATTTACTCTCCAGCTCCAATTCTGTGGAAATAAGGTGAAGCCAGAGGAATAGAGAGGAAACACCAGTGTACTGAACATCAGGGCTACCTGGTTCTGAGGGAATCTATCTGGTTCTGAGGTCAGTTTCTTATAAGTCACTTCGACTTTCCACAGTAGAAGGTTTTCTGATTATTAAAACTAAGTAACCAAAGCAGAATAGTATCTACTGAAATTCTCTTGACTGGCTGACAATTGTGAAAGGCAAAAATATCTAATAGCTTGTTTGATGACAGAAGCCAAATGCAGTACTGTAGCCAAACACAGTGAGAACCAACAAGGCAAAATTAACAGTAACTTGTAAAAGGTTTGTACCCAGCAGTTCCTGAGGTGTAAAATACAGAAACTAAGCTAGCATTACATGACTGACTTACATTGTGCTAGCCTAATGCTTTGACTAAAGAAAATGTCATAGAAAGAGTTTGGAGAAAAAAAAGTTTCTGGAGAAATTTGCCAGTTTAGAACCGACAAATTGGGGTTGAATTCAGCCACAACGCGTTAACTAAATGCAGTCAAATAGGAGCCAAATAGGAGTGAAATGTCTGAGCTCCTATTACAGTCTGCCAAACTGTCACTCCAATCAATGGTCTTTACAGTGATATCTAGTGCCTTTTGGGACACCTCAAGGTATTTCACCAGTCCTTGTCTGTCTCTCCATAAGTGTATAGGTCTGCCATAAATCCTATGCCATATCTGCCAATCCAAACAGCTGTGTTGAGCTTTGTATGGTGTCACCAAACACCTTTGCTTTAGGAAATGCATAAATCCTGAATATATTGTGAGTTTTGACACCAAGTTCACATGCAGACACCTAATTTAGGTGGCTACAGCTGGGATATAGGGAACCTCTTTATGGAAAACTAGGCAACTAGTTTTCTTAGAGTTAGGAAAAGGGTTGAAAATTTCCCAGTCCAAAGCAGAAAGTGAGTGTAGTGTGGTTGTCAAAAAAACATTGCTCAGTGATATTTACTTGGACACAATTTACATAAAACTGAGGATGTGATCTCCAGTTTTGAGTACACTAATGCAATGTCAAGCTGTCTTTGTAATGGGCAGTCCTTGTTCCCTGACCTTCTTTGTGCCAGGGGCTCTTCCTTTTTCATTTAAGTGAATCAAATATCTGTATCAGCAAGACGAATATGTTCAGCAGGCTGAGAGGAAAAAGAACTGTATCTTTTTAATTTTGTATTTTTCAGAATTTTTTTTCCACTTGAACACCATGCAGTGAATCAACACATAGTGCAGCCACTTGCTTATTCAGGGGAAGAAGAAGCGGAAACTACAGACTTCCCTGAAGCTGCTTGAACTTACTTGACATAACTCTGGAAGCACTACTTCTTGGAGATTATCAGGAAGAAATCTATTTTCCACAGGCTTTCAAATAAACCAGAGTGTGTGCATGCACCTGTGCATATGCACGGGTGTGAACTTTAGAATGAATCTGGGGATACTTGCATGCACTACTTTTGCCTAGTGATCATACCATCAGATATGTGCATGATGAAAACAAGTATTTTTAAATAAATGCCTTTTTTTTTGTATTAACCATTTTAAACTTCAATGACATGGACATTTACTTAGAGTTTGGACTCGATGATCCTTGTGGGTGCCTTCCAACTCAGAATATTCTGTGATTCTGTGACATATTTAATATATTAGAAAATAATTTTTAGCTGTTTAAGGGTCATTTTAATGTGTTCAGTAATGCTGTGTTTTCTGCACACGATCTCATTCTCATTCTGGCAGTATTCAAAGTATTTAAGAATACAAACCACAAAATATTCTTTTCCCCATCTTCCTTACAGGTCATGAAGCAAGTATCTTAGTTATGTTAAGAGGCTTTTTTCATCTTTTAAGTGTTTGGTGAATCTGTTTGAAGAAAGTATCAAAGGAATAGTTAATAAATTAAGACTGATTTGATGTAGCAAAAGGGATCTAATAATTGAGGACTGTTTGTATGTCTAACCAAGGAAAGAAAAAACAAGGGAAATGAGATGAAGCCAATAACTTTCTGCTATTGTCTTTGCTTATGTATCAATATCTTCTTTAACGAAAAATCAAATCTGCTGTTACACTTGTAGTAATATGGCTTTAGGGAGCCAAAAGGAAAAAGCAGAAACCAATATTTCTTTTCGGGGAAAATTTTAGGAAGAACAATGATAGATTAAAAATTTGGCACTAGTTCTTAAGTGCACGCTCAGGGACTTAAAATTTTCCAAAGTAACAAATATTTCTCCACATTTGGATAATTTTATTATGTAGATATCAATCAAACTTTTGAACCACACTGCTCAGCAAAGAATTTATGTGAACATAAACAAAGACACATTTTCATCACAATCTGAGGTGCAGAAAATGCAATTCAAGCTTGAATGTATAAGAAAAGAGACTTCAAATCTATTGTAAGATAATTATTTCTGCTGCAACTTATAACTCTCTCTCTTTTTCTTTTGTATCTAGATATCCTACTGCTTTTACAATATGTTGATCCCTTCATGTGCTAGAACATAGCTGAAGAATAGAGTTATGCATATTTTCATCACAGTGCTCTGAAGAACTCTTTTAATCATATTTTGT
Organism: Pitta sordida; assembly: GCA_013390025.1. Classification (NCBI taxonomy): domain Eukaryota; kingdom Metazoa; phylum Chordata; class Aves; order Passeriformes; family Pittidae; genus Pitta; species Pitta sordida. The sequence continues at coordinate 29,108 of WEKX01029301.1, forward strand.
TTGCTGGCTTGGAGAAAATTTCCATAATCTTTGTTGTTAAATTGATATTTGATAAATTAGTGATCATGGCTATCTTGATTAAAACATGACTAAAATACTCTTCAAAGCAGGGGAAAAAATGTATATTTTCATGTCTTACATTGCCTATACATTTTAAGATCATTTAACAAGAAATCGGTTTCATATCCTGAAAAAATCCTTGGTAATGCTGCAAAATGTTGCACATCATTATGCTCAGCTCTCATTATAGGCATGGGATATGCAAGCACTGAAGATACCAAACATGTTCAGGTGTACGGGTCTCTGCATGTACCGAATTAGGTTTGGGCTGTATGAAATTACATGAATTATATGAATTTCTGGAGTATGACTTAAGGGAGTGAAAGAAACATGTTAATTGTAAGTTGCTTGTGTGTTCAACTCTCCAGGGACCTAGAAATGTTAAAATGCTTAAATTTCTAAAGCATTTGAGAGAATAAAATTTCAGAGTAGCCAATGAAATCAAGATGACAAAATGGAAGACTCAGTTATGCATCTGTAACTTTGTTTTTCACTTATTTTGGAGGAGTCTATCCATTGCTTTGTCTGTAGCCACATCTAAATTAACAAAAGGAGTTGATGTTGCATCATAATTACTATCTACCTGGCAATACATGTCTCCCCTCTTCCCCCCCATACCCAAAACCTCATGGTAACTAAAGTCTATGGCCTCCCAAAACAAACATAACAATTGTTTGGGAGAACTCTAATTGGGACAAATCAAAATTGTGGTTTTGATGCTTCATTGTGGATAAGGCTCAGCCATGTTCTCTGACTCCATTTACTCTCACCTCTCTGACCATGGTTTTTGTCCTGGACCATCTGTGTTCTTGGGTATTTTTCCCGAGCCAGCCACACAGTGTTTTTCGGCTGGCAAGGTGGGGAAGAGACAATGAGTATGTGGAAAGAGGTGAAAATCCCTTAAACTGGGAAAATGAAGGAAGTCCCAGGAGGTAGCAGGGAAAATTTTCTATCAACTCAACTGAAAATGAGTTAGCAAACTAGACAATGCAGTTCCACTTGACCTAAGGTTTCAGCAACAATGAAAGCTGTGTACTCACACTATAGACTATGCCCTTACACACACTATTCTGTATGGAAGGTACTGTATATCAGTCACATTGTAAAAGACCTAGATCAACTTAAAAAAATAAAACCCAATAGAATGATTACAGCCGCTGCACAGAATGACAACTATTATCAACAAAAATTAATCAGGCGCATCTTTTAGTGAACTCAATTAATAATGTGCAACAACAGGGTCTCTTTTCTTAAGATGAAAATTAATTAGTGGAGGGAAGGTCACTTGGAGATGCTGACATCACTCATCAGAATGCTCTGGCAGCTCTAATTATTTGTCTTCCAGGCTTGGGTGATCAGAAATTATTGCAATACCTGAGCAACATTTTGAAAAAGCTTGGTGCATGGCTCTTTTAATTAGACCTGGTATTTGATTAATGCAGTGGAAGCATTTAGATCAGCCTCTTATCATTGAGTGACTTAGAAGTTTTAGGATATTATACTGTGCAAGACGGTCACTACAGTAGGTTTTTAATTCAGACTTAAAAAAAATCAGCTTTAACAATTTAAATGGACATACATGTCCTTTCCCTCCTTCACTTTATCATTAACTTGAATGAAATAACATATTTTTCAACATCAAATGAGGTAAACTGCACCCTGTGTGAAAATGTAATTTCTGTATGCAAATAATACATGATTTACATTGATATATATAAATTCCAAAGTACCTGCTAAATTTGTACGAGCTGTATTTATATAAAATTATAGCAAAGCAGAACACTGCACTACACTGTGTAATCTATATTTCATTGATTTTTTATTTATTTTGGTTTTATTTATATATACTAACACAAACACTTGTGTGTATGCATGAATATATAAGAATTATTTCCTCTTGTTATTGTGTGACTATTTTAGAGCAATTTTCACTGTCTTTGGTGCCACGCACTGGCTGTTGTTCTACCGAACCTATGTGGTGGCACAGGTTGTACTGGCAATGGAGTACCAGGCAAACACAAAGAATGTGAACATTATTAAATGTAATAAACAAAATAAAAAAGATTGCACAATCGGAATAAGAGAACAGTAGTAAAAAAAATATCCTTCAAAGATCTCAATTAAACAATAAAAACCCACCATGGACAGTTAGAATTGACAAATGCTCTTAGTAGATGACAGCTTTCCACTTCCTGAACCACTGAAGACTTGTCGGTTATTTTGGAAATGCAACTGGCTTTTCCTGTCCTTGGTTCCTCTCTGGTCAACAGATCTAACTAATTTTGTATTCAGAAAGTGAGTCTGAAGCTCTAATACGCTGATTTTTACAAGCATGCAAAATATGTGAAATATATTATTTATTGTTACAACGTGTTCATTTTATTAATCAATTTTGATTAGGAATGAAGTTTAAATTGCAAGTATATCCAGAATATCATTGAAAATATAGAATAGCATTTCGCAGGCAAACAAGAAGAAAAATCAGTGATATATTTCCCCTTCTTTTTGAATCAAAATAAACTCTCAAATGAGCACAGTTCTGTGAAGTTAATGTAATTGTTCTGGCTGAATGCTAGATTTGGCCCATTATGTTGCATACTCTCTCTGATTTCCTCCCAGCATGGTTTTATTATGACACAGCTTTAAATCATAAGCTTATTCACTCTGAGAGACTATAAAATAGAGTAATCAATTTTTATTTTTGATGTATTTGGTTATTTACAGCTTCATTGTCCAGCTAGGGAATATGCAGCACTGATATACCACCACTGACTTCAACAGAATTATACTCTTTTATACTGAGGTTGAATTTGGCAATAACAGCTAAAAATGAACATATTCAGAAAAGGTAATAAATTCCAATTTCTCATAAAAGTCAGTGGAATAAACTGTTTGAAATCTCGTACTACTTAAAGTTCTAAAAAATTATGTTGTAATGTATCAGGTATAATTTGTTAGTATCATCCAGATGGTAAGGGGACTAGAAATCTCTTTCTTTGTGGATGGGATCATATCCTGAAACTAAAATACTCTTGCAGTACAACCTTAATATCAGTCAAGGCCCTAGAGGATCGTTTACCTCGAACTTTATGTTGTGGTAAGTCAGCTTTGTTTCACTTGCCAGCTGAGCTGACTTGCAGGATCAAGGGGTGAGCTTCTGTTGCTCAGAACTATAAAATTGTTCCAAACATTGATTTCTCATTGTCCACTGGAGCTATTATCAGAAAGCAACTATAGTACTTCTGTGCAGCAAGGTGATCCTAAGGAATAGATTTTAGTAAGCTTTCAATTTAGTTTTTGTGGTCAAAATTTAGTATCAAAATAAACCTTGTGCTACTAAATGAAAACATATTGAAAATACCAAGATTTTCAGATACAACTAGTGCTTTGAAATTATTTTCTATGAGTAAAGAAGCACTTCCTGGTAATTTTATTTAAGCTTACACTGTATCCAAATTGGGAACAGCTGTTTGGCTTTTTATACAATGCCATGGAAAATTTCATAAACATTTGTTGAGGCAAATTCTGGAAGATTTGGTATTAAATGATGCAAAACATAAACATTCCATTTTTTGTATCACATGGCCAGGTACTAAAAAAGATGTTAAGATGTGTTAAAAGTTATCTTTGAGAGAATATAGCAATAATAATAATAATATGCTAAAAGAATACAAGATAATTTATCTTGACTTATAATTTTGGACAATTTAAGTTTGTTTTTTGACTAGCTTAGCAGAATTTTATTGCATTTTTAGTAGAAAGAGTACATTATACTATCCTATCAATTTTAAATTAATGCAATTCTCTAAATAGTATGTCATCAGACCTGTTTGGAGGAAGCATATTTCAAATTTCTGAGTGAAATTCATCACACAAGAGAAGGGGCATGGTTTAGTTGGTTACTGAGAGGAGTCTAACATCATGTGAGGTGCTGAGTGGTACCTCTTCCACCTCCAGTTGCTGTTCCTAGAGATCATCATGTCTGTATCTGAACTCTTGGTCCAGCAGATGGATTCATTTGGGGTATCCTCCCTCAAATAGTATTAAGTTTCTATGGGTAAGCTACCCAGCCATGCCTTAGCTGTTCTGGATGACAAATTCAACATTTTAGGATGGACAGGTCTATGCTGTGTTACTACATAATATACAGGCACTTTGGTAGGGCAGCTAGGTCCACCCTGAAGTAAGTGAATGAATCTTTTCCTTGAAGAGACTGTTTCTGATCATCAACTTCAGATATTATGTTAGATCCCTGACAGTTAGCTAAAGCCATATAATATAAATCCCATAGCATATTTATCTGTTATTTTACTATTATTTTATTGTACCTATGATCTAAACTTGGAAAGAATGAAAATGCTCAAGCAAATTTTGAAAACACACCAAAATTTCCAGCATCACTTGACACTCCAGAATATATCAGTTATTGAAATCTCCTTGAGCTGCATAAAAAACAATGTCAGGTCCTTGCAAACTCAGAAAGATTTTATGGCAGCTCTATTTAACACTTGCTTCCAGTCAACTTCTTTTAAGAAATGCATTGTGTGTCTTTATTCATTTGTAGCTCTCTATTAACTTTTTTTTTTGTTGTCACTTATCACTAAGATGACAAACACCTAGGACTTTATACCTAAATATTGCTGTTGGTTCACTTAAGGAAATTCTGGGGTAATATTAGTCTATTTTTTAACAGTAAACTAGAGAACAGAATTTAATATCAATAATGTGGAGAATTTCATAGGCACATAGCAGCAAAAGACACATGTACAAGAATGAACTGCAGTTAGTCAAACCCTGGGGTTCATTTTACAGTTTATTATTAAACTTTGTTCATTGTACTTCATTGTTCATAGATACCTTTTATGGAAAACCATACTTATTGATATTTTATGAAAAAGTTGTGAATAGAATATTATTGCTTCCAGATTTCAATATGCCATAGTTGCATTTGACATATATTTATATGAATGTACATTTTGAGGTTTTCTTGAAGTAAAAATCTATGAAGTTTTTTAAATGCCTGGCTTTGCTTGTTGTTTAAAATGAGTTCCTTTGTACCAGATGCCTGGTGTAATTTATGTTAATGTTAATTAACAATATTTGAAGCAAATAATGATAAATAGATGTCCCCCAAACATTATGCATCTAGTTGTCTAAGTAATCTGATGAGTAACGAATCAAATTAGCAGGATCTTTGCCAGTGTTGAGACATAGGTCTTTATTAGAAAAAGTATACATCATTCCAGCTTTGATAATTCTTATGCTTATTATTTTGATCAAACCTGAATCACAAAATTACACTAAAAAAATTTACTACTTTTGAAACCCTGTTTATCTCTGATTCTGGATGTTAAGTTTCATTTCTCCTTCTTGCAAATACAAGATTAAAAAACCTCTGGATTTTAAAAATAATACAAAGTACTTCGTTTTATACAAATCCTTTGTTAGAAGTCCCTGAGTTTTCATAATAACATAAAATCAGATTTTACCATCTATGTATAAAATACATAAAAGCCTCTTCTTGAATTGTTCTAGTAGCATAACCATATAATGAAGTTAAATTTTTATGTGTTTTGATTCTGACCTCCAAATAAAATGCTGACTGGTGAACAAAATGAAGGTACACACTTATAGATACATATATTAAAGCTGTATATTGCATTTTATAACAATTAAATATTAGACAAATTCCTACCACCCTTTGTTTAGCTATGTGGGGCTCAGCTGTGTTGCTTGTAACCCTAACTACATCACTTCAAATTACCAGTAAATTAACAGAGTAACACTTTCAACCTCAGAGCAGATTTGATCCAAATAGTCTTTAAATGCCATTTCTGTTCCTATTAACCTAAAGATCGGCATAGCAGATATTTTCGTAAGGCTGCCCAGCAATACAGGGCATTAATGGCTAAGTTGTGACAGCACTTTTCATGATGATTTATGATTCTGTGTTTAACTTGATTACTCCACTGCTGACTCTGAATACTATTTCAATTAGTGCACAGAAGGTCACATCACAAATATTCCTCTATAATCTATTCCTATTAACACTAATACACAGAGTAACCAAATCTTTTCACCCTTGTTGATTCAAACCATCCATAGCACTAACTGCAGGCTTGTTTACCAGTTTACTGCTCTGGACACATCTGAAATGGTAATTTTAAATTGTTTGAGTATCATTAATAGCTTTACAATGTCATTGTGAATAAGCCTTGCTCTGCTGCTGCATGTGCATTAATAATTATCAAAATCTTAGATACTTTAAATGGAAGGTACATTTTCAGAAATAATTCCAGTCTAAATTATTATTTCACAGCTAATCATGAAGGGGAAAATAACAAGAGCAGATAGGAAACATAACACAACAGGTGAACAAGTTAAACTCGGGACAATACATAAACTGGGATTAAAGATGGTATTTGTGGTTTTGGTTATCTACCACATTCCTACACTTCTGGTGTTATTGGCAATAAGTGAGGAGTGATTTAAGTTTGGAAACCTATAAAAAGAAGCATTGGAAAGCTGGTCAGCTCAACCAGAAACCTTGATTCTCCTAGTCCTGCTCTTTTTTGTCTCAGGATTCAGTACGAGAGGCCTGCTAACGCTTCCACTTCAGGTTCTGGCTGCTTCTCTTTTGTCAGGAGACAGCTGTCTCATGTTTAAGTTTTGTTGGGACCACCAAACTGATTTTTCCACTCTTCATATTCTCCAAGGGACATTGCAGCAATTGACATTTTTAACAGGCAAAGGTCAACCTCTACCAAACTCACAGCAATAGCTGCTGTCCCACATTCTTTTGAAAATGTAGCCAATGGATCTGGTGTTACTATTTTACTAGCTCAGGGCTTAAAGCATTCACCTAGAAAACAGGAAATTAGAGTAGATGCTGTGTGCCTGCCACAAAGAAATCAAGAAATGCCCCCTCTGAGCTGTACAGAATATTTCTCTCACAAATTTCAGCTATCCAGAAATTACATCTCTCATCTGAGTTAACTCCCTGGTCCCCATATTACCAAGTGAGACTATGAGGGCACTGCACGCCACACTCAGATATTTCCCAGGTGTTTAGTGTCACTTTAGATGCCTTGAGGTATCCTAATCAGGCCTCTGTCCACCACTTCAGTAGGACACAGCTCTCCCATGATTCCTGTGCTACTCCTGCTAGTCCTGTATGCCTTGGTGCTTCTAAAACCCTTCAAATGCTGAAACTCACTAAATATTCCTAGTTTTGATTTTTCCAGGTTGAGTGAGATCACAGAATAACAGAATATTCTGAGTTGGAAGGGACTCACAAGGATCATCGAGTCTGACTCCTAAGTCGGATTAGGGATTGAACCCATAACATTGGTGACATGAGCACCATGTTTTATCTATCTAAGCTAATCTCAGGGTTACGTCATCTTTTTTTTTTTCTTTTTTTTTTTAGCCTAACTCCTCATCGCATCATCCCATTATCTAGACCATGTCACTGAGNCTCTCCAGCCACTCCTCCCCCAGCCAATAGCGATGCATGGGGTTGTTATGTCCAATGTGAAGAACCTGGCACTTGGACTTGTTAAATCTCATACCCTTAGAATCTGCCCATCTCTCCAGTCTGTCAAGGTCCCTCTTAAGGGCCCTTCTACCCACTGGCAGTTCAACATTTGCCCCCCAGCTTGGTATCATCTGCAAACTTACTAATAGTGGACTCGATTTCCCTGTCCGTATCATCAACAAAGATATTAAACAGTGCCAGGCCTAACATTGATACCTGTGGGACTCCACTAGTGACCAGCCATCAGTTGGATGTGACACCATTTACCAACACTATCTGGGCTTGTCAATGGATTTTGCAGAGGTGATATAAATTGTCTAGCTGGTCTACATTACATAAATGAATACTTTTTTACTGAGCAGAAGAGGAAGCAAAATTCCGTGCTGTCATGGGTGGGGCTCTAAGTGAGCAGCAGAATGGAACACTTCTAAATGCAGCAGACAAATTGATCCCTGTTTCCATGTTCTGGTTGGTATTGCAGAGCAATTTTAAGAGTGCATGAACTGGATTCCCAAGTTCTTAGTACCAGCCTTAGTACCAGCACTAAAAACATGGTGTGCAGATCAAAGCAATGATGTCTTCAGCCAGTACAAACCCAAGTATAAAATCTGAAGTTAGTAGTTAATATTTTGATTTGTTAATAATGTACAACTAGAAGGTAACAAGAGTGTTTTAAAATTGAATTAAATTATATCACATCATCATTATATTCATTTTTTTATAGGTAGATTTTCTTCCCCCACCCCCCCAAATATTTCATTCACGCTAGCTTACACAAATCTGTTTTGTTACTTTGTGCACAGATGCCACTCTCTGCAGGACATAAAAACACAGTTGAGATAGCCAGCAGTACTATTTGTTGTGGCATCATACTTACAGAAGCCTCCTGGCTTTCATGAGTCTTTTTTTATAAAATGAAAGCAAGCTCTCCAGATAGAAAATGTACAAAGCTCTGATTTGCTGCTCACGAATATTTATCTATATACCTATTTATTTCCTGTATTGCATGTACCCCTTTTGAAAAATGTAAAATTGTTGAAAATTGAAGTGTTGGAATCATTTCTAGAACAATGACACTGTTTCCCACTGTGCTGCAAAATGTGTCTGACTGCAATTTTGGACAACATTTTTCAGGGGACGAAAATCGTGGTGCTTTCTTTTCCAAGTTTTATCATGCTGAAATTTCCAGCAAACATTTAAAATTGACCCATGCTAACAACCTTTTTTCTTGCATAGCTGGTAGGAACTGGATTGAGAACCGGTAGCTAACACTAATATCTGAGCGTTGTAAGAATTTACTTTCAGGAATTACTGCTTGGGAATAGATGTGTAGTGATGACTTGTAGATGGAGGTTTATAACAACCACATACTGATTTATTCCTCTGGTAAAATGCATGTAAGCTTAGAAAAATTTAATAAAGTCCACAAATATATGGTTAACCTATATAAATAATCACAGAATCACACAGAATCACAGAATACTGTGAGCTGGAAGGGACCCACAAGGATCATCTAGTCCAACTTGCCATCTCTACTGTAATCAATGTGAAGAAGTATATGACAGCATAAATAACACCATTTTCTTTTAGTGTTTCAGCCCTGATATTTGCGATTCTAGCACATATTAAAGGAATAATATTCCTTACAAACTGAAGAAACCAGCACTAAAATTCTACCCTTTCATAAGAGATTTCCTCCAACACACTGAGCACAAGTACATACGGATATGTGCAATGTTGTTACATGAATGATTCAACTATCAGTTTTAAAATAAAATTCACTGGACTTTTTATAGAGAAGAGGGTCTGGATTTGGGAGGAAAACACTTGGGGGTGCACAGGAGTGTTCATGAACTGATATGCATACATTAAAGCACCTCTGGTAATAATGTTGCCTAGGAAGTGTAACTTACACAACATACTGCGTTGTAAGTTTAAATTGTATTTTGAGTTTCTATCCAGATTGGCAAAATATGAATTCAAGGGCTAATACCTTTCTCTGCAGATATTTCAAGACACAGGAATTTGATTTATTCTTCTACATTAACCTTTTCTTCCAGTGATAAGTATAAAGAGATGCCGGTAGCTAAAACTCTTTTACATCTTTGATATGTTTGGTGAACTCTCTTATTGTTCAAATCCTCTTCGCTGTTGTATGAAATGTCCATGTGATTTGAAAAAGACTAAAACTCTACCAAAAAGTTATTTGTGATAATTGGAACTAAATGAGAGAACTTAATTTACTAAAATAATTATTAAATTAAGTCTCAAATGACAATGGAAAATAGAAATAGAGAAACCAATATTCCTCTATTTCTTACTCAGTGTGAATTTTAAAACATCTTCAGACAATTCAGTATTTTGTGTGATGTGTACCTAAAAGCAGTAATTTTAAACATGCCTACAAGAAAGGAATTGCTATTTATTAATATAAAGAAAGCATTATTACTTCTAGAGCTTAAGTGAGTGTGGGATCACTTCTGGTACATGTATCAAAAAGTACCGGTCTTTTGAACCTGTGTTTAACATCTGAAGTTAACCTTGTGGAAGATCACAACAGTTCTTTAGCAAATACACTGAGATTTTCAAATGTCAAAAGTGGTCTAAAACCACTGCAGAAGATAGGGAATGAGAATTAGAGAAGGAGGAAGATACTGATAGCAATAAAGAGGAAAAGAACTGGCATGAGTAAAGCAGAAGACAAGCTGTGTGTTTGGTTAGGAACTGGTTGGATGGACAAGCTCAGAGAGTGTTGGTGAATGATACCACATCCAGCTGGCAGCCGGTCACTAGTGGAGTCCCACAGGGGTCAGTGTTAGGTCCGGCACTGTTCAACATCTTTATTGACGATATGGATGAGGAAATTGAGTCCATCATCAGCACGTTTGAGGATGATACCAAGCGGGGGGCAAATGTCGAACTGCTGGAGGGGCCCTTCAGAGGGACCTTGACAGACTGAAGGAATGGGCAGACTCCAACAGTATNCCTGGAGGTGTTTAAGAGAAGACTGGATGAGGAGCTCAGTGACATGGTCTAGTTGGTGGGGACCTGGACTAGGTGATCCTGAGGGTCCCTTCCATCTCGGAAAAACCTGTGAACCTGTGTCTGAATACTATAGAGGATGGAGAAGGAAAGCCTGCAAGCACTGAAGGCCACTTTTCTCCAGAGCTGTAAACAGAACAGTTCACAGAATGAATCACAGAATATTCTGAGTTGGAAGGGACTCACAGGGATCATTGAGTCCAGCTCTTAAACGACACCACTGCTTCTCTGGGGGGAATTGAACTCTGCTCTCCCATGTTCCAGGCGGTGACACTCACCACTGTACTAAAGTGGATTTTTGTACTTAAGTGGATTTTTCCACTTGAGTGGAAACATCCTTTAGTTGTACGGCACATAGCTGAAGAACTGGAAAGAAAGCATCTTGCTCCCTGTAGAATCTAGGTCATATGGAAGTAGACTTTGTTTTCACCTTCATGGTTTTATGGTGTTTTTTCTGATTTTCTTCATTTTTTGTTTAATTAGGAAATAGCATACTTAAGTGATAATAAATTTTTGACTTCTTTAGTGTACACTCTACGCAAAAAGAAAGAGATTATAGAGTATTCTCAGATTTAGTAACTCCCAAAATGAACACTGTTGAGGTCCAGGAGATGTAGAATCTCCAATTGACATTGACAGCTGCTTAAAATTTGCTGTCAAATAATCTTGGATGTTATGAAAGTCCATTCATTTGTAGGTAGTGTAAGAGTTGGTCAGAAGAAGCGTATTGTCTCAACATTGTTACCAGGGACTTGGACAAAGTAAAGTACCCCAAAAACTTAGGTTAAGATCTTGACAAGAGTTTGCAGTGGCCAATCTGCCTGAAAGTAGCAGCTGCCAGGTCCTGCTCCCTGGACCGTGACTGGAGTGCGGTTCCTATTGAAATCTAGGTGCAGGTGCCCCAGACAATGAACAACGTGGTGCCCAGTGTGTGCTGCACCCTTCTCTGATATGGGGGGATGGAACACCACATCCTTTTCTCCATGAACCAAGGAACCATAACAACCTGCTGTCCAGGAAGATGGATTTGTTCATTCCAACATGAAAACACATCCCCTGGCAGAAGGCCACTCACTTCTGACCCTGACCTTGCCTCGGACACTCCTCCTTGGGCATGCATGGCAGAGAAAGGCAGAGCTTGGCAAAAGACCATAGAACAGATGAGGGGGTAAGGTGTGACAGCTAGTATAAAAGACGGCCCCTTAGCAATGAATCTTTGGAAGCTTCTCCCACCCTGCTTAATGATGGTCTGTAGGGACACCTTGAAGATCCGTTCGTGGTGGTAGCTATAACCTCTTTTTTTCTCTCTTTTCACTTTCACTCTTTCATCTACCGTGTTGCCGCTTTATGGGCACTTAATAAAGTTTCACTGTTTGATCAAAGCTAAATCTTCTCTCGGAATTTTGTTTTGCGCTCTGAGATCCTGCAAATGAACCATCACACGTCCAGCCTAGCCAACTGGACCGTGACAGGTAGCATCAGGAGAAGAACTTTGGGAATTGGCAATGTTCAAACTATTTTAGCGACCCTCAGCAAGGTGCTGAATTAAGGGTACACAGGTACCTTGTTGTTCCTTTAATCTGACATGACACTTCAGGAATTGATTTTTTTCTGTGACCCAATTTTTGTGGGTAATTATCATTTGTGTTGTTTTCTCTACTGCAGGGAATACCTCAGCTAGGATCTTTTTCCTGAAATTTGGCATTTCTGTTTGCAGTCATCACTACAAACAGGAAACGGGGAACAATGAAAATTGGTTTTGGAAATAATTGAATTTCTAAAGTATTGCATATTCACTGGATTTAAACAACGAACCACAATATCTTTACCTATCTGCTTCTGCTGCTCATAACTAAAAATAAATAAATGCATAAATCAGCAACCAATTAAAACCTCCATTTGACAACATGAGAATCACCTCTTTCAACAATTTCATGGTATCCTAGGGACATGTGGAGATGGAATAACAAGGAAAGATCTTCTATCATCTCCTTTTTGTTTGCACATTGTTTGTCACTGGATCCGTTTATTAAACATGGAGATCATGTGACAGTTGACTCTACCAGTAACACAGCACCCATTAGTAAGCTTGACAGGGAGGTGTCAGCAGCTACTTGAGATTGTATTTTATCAATCTTCACGGCACATTTAGGAGGCTCACTGCACTGTGATCTAGTCCCAGTGCTCACTAGGACAGGGGCAAGCAATCATAAGTTCTTCTAAGAATGAGGACTTGGAGAAGTTCTCTGTGATGACAATCTCCTTTTAGTCAAAAAATATAGTGCTGACCTAACAATTCTGCATCTTCTACCTGACAGATTCAATGACAAACGTAGGACACTTGTATACACTTTTGAATGTAAATTTTCTAACATTTTTATACTCCTTAGGTTACTTATTTGCAGAATTCTCACTCAAAGGAAAATTGAAAAGATGGGTAAAAATGTCAGTGTCACTCTTGAAGCTGTCGTCAATCAAAAGAAGCAATGACAATACCTTACAGATTTCAATGTTGACTTTTCCCATTATATTTTTTGGTAGTTTATAACAATTTTGAAGTCATTTAATGCTCTCATTTTAATTTTAAGATACTATTGATCTGCAGCCCTGTGATTCATCATAATTATTCCAATTCCCAAAATAAAAGATTTTAAATTTTTCCTTCCACAGATGTTAAACTGCAGTAAATAATACAAGATAATACAGAAATGAAAAATCAGTGTTTCCTTCTTTTCTGCATGTTGAGGTTTTCACAGGTGTTAGGAACATGCTTTCAATGTCTATGAAATTATAGTGACATATTTATAAAATACAAAATCACACACACTAATATTCTAATCTATTTACAATGCTCAAGAATGAGAACTTTGAGTAACAAAATAACCATTGCAAGATTTGTCATAATAATATGACTCTTGGAAAAACTGGTGCCTATTGTGTGTACTGATGAAATATTTTGTGCTGCTGATATAGCTTCCTACTGCTGTGTGTTAGTAATGTCCGCTAGATTACAAGCCGCAGAAACAGAATGTCAGCTTTTGTCATGTAAGAGGAAATGTTTTCATCTGTTTAGAAGGTTAGTGCAGTATGAATTACTGAGGTACAATATGTCCTCTAAAGCACATGGCAAATTTATCTTGCCTGAAGAATGACTACTAAAATACACTTGGTTTTGTTGTTTGATACCAGGAATATAAAATACCCTAAACAACCAAAAGTATAGCATAGTAAGTTAGTTTACTTTAGCAGTAAACTTTGTATAATTCATTAAGAATTACATTGCAAGAGTAAAGAATGTCTACGGAACAGTCTGACAATTTCTTCCAATTCTTTTTTTGTATTTATATGGTCACAACATTTCTTTTTTTCTTTCACATTTTTAATACCTTATCCATACATAGTTGCTTGTAGTTGCAAAACCAATTTTTTGAAAGATTATAATGTCTCTGTGCCAAACAGTGGCTAACCACAAATTTCTGTAATAAAAAATGAAAAATGCCTGTCAGAAAAATCCAGTCAGATTCCCTGAATAAAGAGAACACATACCAAAGGTGATGTAATTCAGAGACTTGAGTAAGAGAGGGAGAACTGAGGAAGAAAGATGTGAGGTTAGATGCTTACCTGGGGAGCATGTATGCATGCAAAAGGAGAAGATATTGAAACGGAGATAGCCTCTCCTTCACTAATGCTGAACTCTGACTGTAATTAGAAACATAAATGCAGCATTCACAATGGTGTCTAAAATTATAGCTATTGAACTGATTATACTATTTTTATTGATAATTCACTTGTTGATACTAGTTACATATTTGGGTTTTGTATAATCTATAAGGAATTTCAGTTTATAAATCTAGAAGTCAATTTGCTCCATGATGTCATCACTGAAGTAATGTTATGCCTGTAGCAGAAAACAATCAAGAAAATTCACTGCTAAGTCTTCATCATGCCATATGTCCTTTAATATCTAATTACAACAGGGGCACAAAAAGCAAGTCATTAAACTTTCACCCTATTGTGCATAGTGGACATGTGGTGTATTTAAAATAAAAGAATGACATCTTGTGTATTTCTTTTATTTGGGCCAACTGTTTTTAACATAGAAAACTTTTTTCACTATTTTAGTCTTTTGGGAAAATTTCTGAAATTACAGGTTTTGAGAAAAATGATTTAAAAACCACCCTCAAAACTCTGGGATTTGCTATAACTCTTAACAATAAATATACATCAGCTTTGTTGTAGAGGTCTTGAAAGTTTTCTATATTCAAATATTTCTGGCTTTTTTCACCATCCAAAAAACTGAGTTGACTGAGGAAAATGGAAAACAATTATGTTCAAGTCTCTTCAAAATAAAATGCAATAAAGAAAAAATTATGCTATTAAAATGGACTCTTTCCTGCATTAACTCAATGTCTCATTCAGACTCTGAAAAGTGTTTTCCTTTGTTTTTGGAGCCCTGATACAGACATTTGAGATGTACAAAACACAAATATGAACTTTATGAAATGTCAGTAGTTGCTGTGCATGCACACAAAGCCATTATTTTAAGCAAAATAGCCTACTTAGATTCCCTACCCCCCTAAAAAATAGATGAAGAGATTAGCTCACATTAAGGTCCAGTGGCTTGCAAAATTAAAACTGTTGGAGCAGAAAAAATCCCTGATCAGATATTTTAAAATCGGGATGATAAGATCAACAATGGGCTACCAATAAATTTCAGAGGTTTGAAATAAACCATCCTGTAACTCAGGTTTCTTAATATTAAAAAGCATATTTTAGAACTCACTATCAAAGTAAATAAGTAGCAACAGTATAAAAAACAATATCTTTAAATATATTATTTTGTCCATTAAGTCAAAGCTCCCTGAGTGTTTCATAAAACCTGGACTATTTCCAGAAGTTTTCCGCTTCTACCATTGTTTTAACACAATAGACTAAATCCAAGTACATGTACATCTGTACTGAAATCACTTAAACCATAAATATCTATATTGCTGCTTTTCATTAAAATCAGGGAGGATACACAGAAAAACAAGGTAATGGAAGTGCCTAAACTTAAAAACATGGTGAAGAGTAAAAGAAAACTATGAGGTCTTTAAGGTTAGGAAATTAATTTACAGCCTGAGAATTAAAAAAGATAGCACAGTAATCCCTTGGTACTTCGTGGTTCATCATTCGCGGCTTCAATACATTGCAGATTTTTTCCTGCATCTTTACAATCTTTACCATCTTTACCATTTATACCATATTTACCACTACTTCACGTACTTTGCTTATTGTGGCATTTTTGTGGAACTGACCCCCCGCCATATTCAAGAGATTATTGTAGGGCCCCTTCCGGCTCGGAGTGGCCTGCTAGACTGTGAGGCATCTAGGTTGGTATTACGCTCTGGGATGTGCTCTCGGTCGCTGTACGGGTATTAGATGGTGAGTTGGACTAGATGATCCTTGTGGGTCCCTTCCAACTCATAATTTTCTGTGATTCTGTGTGATTCTGTATTTCTTTGGCAGTCCATGTGCTCTTATAAATAAGACTTCCAATTACTTTGCTTTAGCCAAACACCTCCATGGATTACTAGGCTAATGGTGATATTCTTTAGCAGGATCCTACTTTTCACTGACATTTTCACAGGTTCACAGGTTATTCTGAGTTGGAAGGGACCCTTTTCATTCAGGTTTTCTTGTGATATTAGTCATGTCATGTCATCAAACAGATTTTTCCTTGTTCTTTGTCTTCATACAGTTAGTTGCTACCAAACCATACAATTAAGATTATATATTAATGGGTAACACTGCAGGTAAAGGGGTTGTTGCTGCTGTATGTAGAAAAAAGAAACTCCTCAAAACTCATAACCAAAACCAAAGAAATTCTTCCCATGGGAAAGTTTTCCTTGGTTTTATGATAAAGATTTTTTATTGTACAAGAATAAAATGTCAAATTGAAAGTTAATAAATTGTATAATGTCGAGCACATTATGATCTTGAATAAAACATATTAAGCTTATGTTGGAGATGGCAATGCCTTGATATGCAGATAGTACCAGATAACTAAACTATAAAACATTATACAGTGTTTCAAAAACTCAGTGGCATACAACTTAAACTTTAAGCAGACAAATTACTTGTTATTACAAAAAATAACTGAACAAAAACTTAGACAAATACAAGTTTATCTAGTCATACCGTGGGTAAGATGCCAAAAACAAGTTAACTCTGTCTATTATTTTTTTTCTGAATACTTGAAAATGCACTTGGCAAAACAAAGCCTTCTGAAATCAAAGAGTACACAGACTTTCAAGTATTCAAATGTTACTCATCCCTCAGTTCATCTGTGACAATTCTTAGATTTGTTCATGTGCATGTATGTGTAAAGAAGATTGTCTTCCTTTTTTGGTTTTTCCCAGGGTTAGATTGGGTACAATTTTTTACAAATCATTGGCACAAAAATTATATTCTCACATTTAGAAACTGCACTTTTGAAAGTTTTTAGCTCTCATCTTATGCTTAAAATAAAGACCGTACTTGACTACTCTATACTTCATAGAAGAAATAACTCAAAATTGAGATAGATTCCAACAAACATTAAAAAAAAAGTTGATATATGAGGTGGAGATTTCAATGTGCCTTTATAATTTCTAGTTTATATGAAATATTCTGGAACTGCATTAACATTTGAGATATTTTAGACTGTTGGCAAGAATTACAAGTCACCTTTGAAAATAGTGGTAAGTTTTCTTTTCTGAACACCATTACCTTCTCATAGTCNTATGCTGCAACAATTTTTTTTTCTGTGTAATGCTATGTTATCTGCCTTAAAGCTTTATTTAGTATGTGTTTGGGTATCTAGTCTCTCTGCTGGATGAATTTTGTGCTCCATATGAGCTAGAATAAAGCTGTTCAAGAAACCTGCAAAAACATATTCTGCTAGTCTGTCAGTTAACCTTTACTGAGGGATTACAGAAAGTATTATTTATCATTAATACTGTTTGATTGGTCAAACTTGTATGGTCCTCTCCTGGGTTACACAAATATTATGGTATCCACCTTTTCTCCAAATAAACCTCTTAGATTTTTGATATTTTTGTGTTTTACCTTCTTTAAGGAGCTTGAACTGGCTAATGACTCAAACATTTGACCACCTGCAGTGACTGCCCATGTGCTGTAAGAGATTGGACTATTGGTGCTAATAGCTTGATCTGCAGTGTGCTTTGGTAATAATGTGTGGGGTGGCCACTCGGGCCAGGTGCTGAAGGCATCTGACACCTCAAGATATAAACTGAGTGTTAAACAGGATAAGGAAAGAGGCAGATTCTGTGAGGTGGGGTAGTGTTTCTTTTCCTTGCAGAGATGACTCAGCTGTGATAACTCTCAGGAACATTCACACATAGCCTGAAGGTTTTCACCTCTTGTTGATGAGTCATAATGGACCATAATGGACTCAGCTGCACTGACATAAGAGGCAGCTGCAACATCTTAGAGGGTGTCAAAGACTCCCTAAGTATCCTATTGCTCACAGTATTACATCATCCAGTGTAAAAGTCCCCACCCCAGGGCAGGTATCAGAAGCATTCTTGGATGAACTTGAGTGTATACAAATTTAGGGTTTGCGACTTCCCTCACCACCTTCATAGATCTGGACTGTGACCACCACTTTGACAGGAATAAAACCACTACTTTGGACAATGAACATAGAAATTGCACCAACCAACTCTTGTTGCTGAATCCATCAGGTGTCTTTTGGGGACTTCCAATTGCCTCTGCAGCCCTGCTCTGACTGCCTGTACCCACTACACCTCTTCATTTCAGTGCCCCACAACTGTCTACCAGTAATTGATCCCAGCTATTTGCTGTTTCCTGCTAGTGCTGGGTCTCCAACTGTTTCTGCCAGGTTTTCCAGGCATGGGAGAGGTGACCACGTGGAAGGATGGCCATCTTGTCTCTGTCTTGTGACCACATGTGTTTTGTCCAGGTGAGGAAGGCTAGCCACCATCTTGATTTGGTCTGGTGAGTGGGGCTTGGGAATTTTCACCTCATGAGTTGCTTTAATCTAGTTTTATTAGTATTGTTAATAGCATTCCTTTTGGTAAAAAGTTATATTTTTGCTTACATCCAAATGTACTTGGTGTCTCTCTCTGTGTAGGAGAGAGTGGAGGTCTATGCCCCTCCAAGTTGTCTCAAACCATGACAAATCCAGATGCTTTGGATAATCTGAATGATGTGAGAAAATCCTTGCAATAAAACAGCTGCTGCTGCCATTAGTTCCTGTTTTGCAAAGGGTATCCTATAACTGGCTCTTTACACTATCTATTTAAATGTTAATTTGGCAAGACATCAGAAGAAGAGGAAATAAGTTGTCATTGAATTGTGGACATTTTTAGTCACATGTGGATGTGAATCTTACATCTTCTAAATTAATCAAATAATTTAATTTGCTACTGCACCAACTTTAATTCTCTTTCATGCCTTCTTTTGTTACAGTGCCAATAGTCACCTTCTATACACTTGAGCTCTTGACTGGGCAAGTGGCAACAGGAGGTTCACATATTCCAGGCTACACGTGTGCCAGCAGGTCATCAACACACACCAGTTTGGTCAACAGGTTTATGGCTACTTAAGTAGGCCATTCATAGCCCATTTGCTAATTCTCAAAAGACTTGTTCCAATTAATTATCTTTGGCTCTTCTATTATTCTATCAAGCCTGGCTAAATTGACCAGAGTTTTCTCAATGGCCAGGAGCTGACCAGGGCTGATGGATGAGTAGGCTTTTACTCATCCACAAAATCCTGTTTTGTATTAGGAAACCAGCACAAGGAGCTGATAATTTCAGAATGTGTCAGGCAGAGGTAAATATTAGGATGTCTTTGCCAACCCTTATGGTTTTCTCTGTCTCACTCGGCAGACCAGACTTTTTTCTCTTCTAAAGGTTTTTTGTTCTGGCTCATGCTATAGCAGAATAATCTTTTTGAAATTCCAAATCCTTTTAGTGGTTTTGCTGCACCTACTCAAAAGAAAAATTGCACATCAACTAATTTGAATGCTTTGACTGCTTTGGGTTGATACAGCATGTTAAAAATCTTTCTGTTATAAAGGTTTGAGATCATGTCAAGAACAAAATAAAATGTTCCATCTAATTTAAACAGAAGATAGCCTTTCTAATTTTTTAATTTTGATTAGAAAGGGGAAAGATCGGCATTTCTGCTATCTTGCTTTAGGTCTACTTGTTTATTTCCTTCAATACCTCCTCTTAACCTCTCCCTGTTATTTAATTTTGACCAAATTTCACAGCAGAGTATATGTTTCATGGATCAGTGGAAATGTGTGGCATAGATTGCAAAGTTGGAAAGAAGAACAAATTGCAACAAATACTCAACCATCATTAGACGTCAGAGAATCCACACAAAGCAGATGCACTTTCTGTGAGCAGGAAATGTTCACTGGAAGTTTAGCATCTGTAGTGGGAGAGGGTATCAGTTGTAACACACAAACCCATAAGAAACTCAGTTTGTTTAGATCTCGTACTTGCTAAGCCATGAATGAGAGTGTTATTGAATCAGTCCCATGTGAGAGTGTGCACATGTATATTCCTTCAGCTAGATGAAAGCAAGTAAATATTGGTACAAGTATGGATTCAATTTTAAATTTTTTTAAAGTATCTATTTCATTTACTAGAAATCCTATTCCTTCTAACTCCACAGCAACTACAAAACTCTACATAGATATCTATATAGCAATATTTACTGTTGCTCAAGTCAGATCATTGAATTTTCCTGATTCCATAAAATATTATGTCTACAACTGTACCATTGTAAAGAATCTAAAAGGCTGAGAGGAGCTTCTATCTCTGGTATATTCCTCTCCATTTAAAAATGCACAAGTAGTATTGGATATTTCTCAGCCATTGATGTTGTTCAACAGTGTTTTATACCTAGTAACAGGGATCTGAGTAAGGTAGTCATGCAGAAAAGTGTTTGTACCTTTCTAGGATGCTTTGTAACACAAACACTTCTTGAAGCTTTTGTTAGTATCATTGTGGTACTTTGCTTATTTGTCAGTTATAAGCATCTGATTTGCTGCATGATGACTACTCCTCGTTGCTTTCATTTTTCCTTCAGAGGAAAAAAACCTTACTCATCTTACCTCTTGTTACCTTTAGCACCTGTAAAGCACTTAGAGTCTGAGTTGCCTTGTGCTATTGGTCTAACAGACCACTTAATGCAAGGATTTTTAATATATTCTCATTGTTTTATACCATCTAAAAATATTGGAGAGCTTCAATAACTTGATTAACTACATTTCAAGTTCTTTAAATACACATCATCTGGACCAAAAGAAGAGAAAATATACATCCGTCTTTTGGAGAACAGTAGTTCCTTCCCATTAAGGTTCTTCTGTTTCAGGACTCTGGTCCAACCATATTAGTTAATACATTACCAGGAGGTGAAAAAGAAGTAGAGAATGATCCGGGTATTATCTATGAATGTTTTAGACTGGTTTGGATTTATGAAAATTGACTTGAGAAGAAAACTATTGAAAATGGTATCTAAAATTACTAGTTTTTAATGAAAAACTTCCTATAGGAACTTCTAATTTTTCTGATAGTACGTTAGCTTCATTACACTCAATACACTTTCTACAATCCAAAACTGCTCAGAGAGGGGAATCTGTATTTGGGTTGGTTACATGTATCTAGTTAGTTCCTTCAGTGCATTTTAGAGAAGGAATCCTCTAAGCATTCTAAGTCTTTGGTTTGAGACACAGGATTTATAATGTAGATGGTAGGTGACCCAATGCTATTAAATTGGGCAGTTATGAATGTTCCCCTTTGTGTTGGTGGATCCTGACTTCGACAGTAGAGAAATGTTTGGAAGCACTTTGAACAAATTGTTCTCCAAGTGCCTAGCTGCATCAGTAATATTGCAGTCTAATTCAGCATACTCTAATAACCACATCTAAGCCCTCCAGAGGCCTTAGAACAGATTTCTAGAAAAATAACAATCTGAAAGTGTATATTTTTCAGTAGTGCGAATACTGTAAAAAATTATTTTTGTAATGAGGTAACATTTTCTTTCCCCACATGAAACCCTGATAGAAATCACAATAAATAAATGCAATGTCAGGTTAGAAAAAATGTTGTAGTTTCATGTTGTTGGTTTGCAAATTGAATTTTTACATAAAATTTACACTAAATGGAACCTCATTATATAGTGATGAGGTCCAGTATGATCCAAGTCGTTAAAATCACTGTACTGCTTAATGATTCACTAAGTGGTACTGCAGTGCCATAAATTTAGTACTAGTTTCATGATTCAAAACACCAGACTGAGATACCAGCAAATCGTATGTGGATCATTAAATTTACAATGAATGTCAGAGATGAAATAAGGGGGAAAAAACACTTTGAGAGATAGGGATAATATGTGCTCTAAGGTGACATCCATCAAGATAAATGATCTTATACCACTTCTGCTTGGATAATAATGGGGGGTTGGTTTTTTTGTTATTCTTTATTTTATACTTTCGAAAGGAGTTGGAAATCTAAGCCTTTTAAGAATTAAAGTATCTGTCATTTTCTGAGTACCTTGTGATCTATTTTATTTGTATTTATACAAAATAAAATACATATGCTGCTACATTCTCCCCTGACCTCATTGGGCCAGAGTCTCTCCTTGGTAGGACCAAAATATGTCAGCTTTGTGCATTTTACAATAGTAAATTAAAGTAGTATAGCTAATATACTGATTGAGCTTTCAGAGCCCTTGAAATAATATTTTGCAGTTTTATATGCATATAATGGATGATCAAATAAAGACATTCAATAATAACAATAAATATTAAAATTCTTTTAAATAATATTATTAATATTATTTCTTTTCTATTTCATTAGTAAGAATATTCTAACTTACATATGTAAATACTATAAACAAAATGAATTGATTTGAAAATAAAAATTATTAATGAATTTTTGAAAAAAAAAAAGTAAATATCAACAAAATATGTGACTGGGTGGAAGACTTAAAAATTTTATCCAGAAAGATGTAAACTGAATAGAATGAATACATATTATTAGGTCTAGAGATACTCTATATAAAAGTAAGAATTCTGAGATTGCTTACCTAGGCAGGGGACAGGTTTCCCAAATTTTGTTCCACTGCCTTATCCAATTTTCATCTTGTTTCATTGCACTGAGATGCCAAATGCAGCATAAATGCTGTGAAATATAGAACTTCACCAACAAAACCAGAAAAAGTTATGAATATAAAAATATAAACCAGAATTTTCATTTCAGCAACTATATTGATTTTTTTTCTCTTTAATGTTGATGTAGTTATATCAAAGCATGTAAAAAAATATATGGGTCATGTTTTATTTTTGTGAAACTAAGTAAAACTAAGTTTTTTGCCATGCAGTCAGAAATGTAAAATATAAATATTCTTTTACAAAACTTTGACTATGCAGTTGGCGTGACCTAGAACCCAACTACATTTTGAATCGCTGTTAGGTGCAGTTAGTAAAAAGAACAGGCAGGAAAATATAGGAAACAGCCACACTATTAGTCACAGTTTCGTTTTGTGTCTCTCAGTAATGTGACTCTGTTCACTACTTTTTGTTTTCTGGCTGCGTGAGCAAACTGTTTGTCTATTGCTTGCCCTGACCATCTCTTTTTCATTGAAAATGTAAGGCTTCTGCTATTCTTGATTGCCTTTTTTAACCCTGGTCCATTGAAATGTTATCAATTCACAGAACTGGTATCAAATACAGTCTGTGTTTTGCACGATGGGAACAGTGATTCATGTTATTATAATGATACAAGCTTAGGCTGATTATAATAATTTCTTTTGGATCAAGTATAACCCCCCTGTAATACAGGAGGAGGTAGTTAGAGAATTGCTGAGCAGCTTGGATCCTCACAAGTCCATGGGACCAGATGGGATCCATCCAAGGGTGATGAAATAACTAGCAGATGAACTCGCTAAGCCACTCACCAACAGTAAATTATGCAGAGTGGCTTACTGCTGATGTACTAGAAGATTGGAAATTGGCTAATGTGACACCTGAAAGAACTAGGGGAAAAAAAGAGGATGTACAGCCTTTGGAAAAAGGGGGGGGTAAGTCAGGGTGTGTTTAAGGAAGTCGTCAAGTCATGCAGGAGAAAAACTAGAGAGGCAAAACCCCAGATGGAACTCAAATTAGCCATTTCTGTTAAGGACAATAAGAAATGTTTCTATAAATACATCAACAGTAAAAAGAGAAGCTGCCTCCACTCCTTATTGGATGCAAAGGGGAATATAGTCAGTAGAGATGAGGAAAAGGCAGAAATACTTAATACCTTCTTTGCCTCTGTTTTTAACAGTAAGACAGATTGTCAGCAGGACAATTGGACTTGTGGGCTGATGGAAAAAGTAGGGGTGCAATATAACCCCGCTGTAATCCAGGAGGAGGTAACAAGGATGGTGAAAGGACTGGATGACAAGCCCTAGGGGGAGCGACTACAGCAACTGGGGTTGTTCAGCCTGGAGAAGAGGAAATTCAGACGTGACCTCATTGCTGTTTACAACTACCTGAAGGGAGGTTGTAGCCGGGTGGGTGTAAATCTCTTCTCTCAGGCTGCCAGCACCAGAACAAGAGGACATGGCCATAAGCTACGCCAGGGGAGGTTTAAACTGGATGTTAGGAAGAGGTTTTTCCCAGAGAGAGTGATCGCTCATTGGAATGGTCTGCCCAGGGAGGTGGTGGAGTCACCATCCCTGGAGGTGTTTAAGAAAAGACTGAATGAGGAACTCAGTGACATGGCCTAGATGATGGGAGGCTTGGATGGATGGATGGAGCGTGGTGCCTATGGCTCCATGGTTGTGGGTTCGATCCCTGGGTGGGTGTTCACGTGGGAGCTGGACTAGATGATCCTATGGGTCCCTTCCAACTCAGAATAACCTGTGGACCTGTAAGTATTGCAATGGAGAAGAAGAAAAGTTTTTGTGTTCAATATGCTTCTTTTGCACATCCAAGAACTTAACCAATAGAAAAGTCTCAAAGAACTGTGCAGGTCTTGAATTTGTTTGAAATATTTTATACTCTGATTTTAAATAAGCCACAGGATTTTTCTAAAAAGATTGTTTACAAATGTAGTATCAGTTTTAAGGATGTTGCAGGCTCTTTGCACTGTGAAATGGTACTTTAAAACAATTTATGCCCTCCAACTTGGATTTAATTTTTTCTCCACAATAGTCTTGTAAAAGTGGAAAGTGAGACGAAAAGAAAGTGAATTCATTTACTTTCAGACACAGGAAATGCTACTAAATTTGGCTATGTGAAAATATTGAACTTTCACTGGGGAAAAAAAATGATTTGAGGCCCTAGTGATCACATAGAGGATCTAGACAATTTGACAGGTATGAATTTATCTCACTTGTGAACGAATAACCTTTGGTAATTCACTTGAGACTTAAATATTCTGAACACATTTTCTCTGGAACACTTCAAAAGACACAGTTCATTTCTGTCTGGTTACCTTCGGTTTACTGAGTTTTTTGCCTTGCAAGTTTAGAAAATTAACATAATAAAAGCCTACTAGTGAGTTTTAGTCAAGAAGGAATGAAACTACGTTAACTCTTTGATTATTCTAAAGTCTCCAAAATCTGACTTTTTGTATCAGCTGAGGGAGGCTTTATTGACTTTTAAATCTTTCTTCAGCTCTAGATGGAAATTCATCTCACTTTAAAATACAGGCATATGTTTTCAAATCAGCAGTTCAATATACTCATGACATTACTTCAATATAAGCTGGTTTGTGCTATGTGGACAAAGGTGCACCTCCAAGGAATGCTGCACACCCTAAAAGGAACAGAGAGCTGAAGATATAAATGCAAGTGGAAGAGATGGAGTGTCTCCCATAATGAGAGCATGTCTGATGTATAATGGGTTAGAAGTGATCACAGCTTTCTGAGTGTGTTTTGTAGATGGGTGAAGAACATTAAACTAGTAGATTAACATTACTTTGCTACTGGATATCTCCCTTCACCAGTCGCTGTCTGAACTGGTAACCATGATACATACAAAAGGATTCAGTTACTCATCTTGAACATGCTTTTATGAAATTTAATGGTAAAATATATATAAAACAACTAAGAAAGTATGCTTGAAGAGATGAAGAAGAAGGGACAATGAACATGAAAGTCACCAGTGCTTTAAAATTTGATTCATATATATCAGAGATAAATGTTTCTGTGCAAAGCAAATTTTTAACATTCTTGTGAAATATGGGGAAACAATTATTATTTCAAAGTTTTCAGAAGGTTGAAAGAGTTATTCAGAATCTTTTATTGTTTCATAATCTTCTACTGACTAGGCATATGAAAATGAGAAATCACAAGATCACAGAATATCTGAGGTTAGAAGTTTCCTCTAGAGATTATCAGCTTTGGGTTCTGAAAATCTAAATTTATATTCCTAAATGCAAGCACCAACCTGTGAGTTAAGTGTATAAGCTTTCGTCTAGTCAAGAAACATAATAGATGCTGAGAGTTCTTAAAATCACCCCAAAGTAGTTAATGATATTTACTCAAATGTACAGCCTTCTTGTTTGTATTGACTAACATTCAGCTGACTATAGTGGGAACTGCATTGGGTCTGACTGAGATGGAGTCCATTTCCCCACAGCAGCCCACACAGTGCTGTGCTCTGCACTGGTAGCTCAAAAAGCGTTCATAACACACTGCTGAGCAGCATTGTCACAGCATCAGCACTGTCTCTTCAACAAGTAGGATGGTGGTAGGCAAGATCTTGGGGACACAATTAGGCCAGCTGCCCCAAACAGACCAAAGGGATATTCCATACCATATGATGTCAACTCAGATAAAAAAGCTAAGGAAAGGAAGCAAGGGGTGGGGGAAGGGGGCATTTATTATTTACAGTGTTTGCCTTCTGGAGTACCTGCTACGTGTGCAAATGCCTTGCTTACTGAGAAGTAGCTGGACATCACTTACTGACGGAAAGTAGGGAATATAATTGTGGTTTTTTTTTCTTTCCTTGTGCATGCACGACCTTTCACTTTTGCTTTAGTAAACTGCCTTATCTCAACCTACATGTTGTCTTCCATCTTATTTTCTCTCACATGTCCAGCTGAGAAGGAGGATGACAGACCAGGTTGCTGGGCATCAGTTGCCCAGCCAAAGTCAACCACCACCAGAACTTAGACTCTCAACTAACATTATAGGTACTCACATTTTGACAGTTGGATTGGGTCTTGCACCCTACACTGAATATGTCTTGGGGATGTTGATCCACTGTGTTCACTGTCGTCCAATTTGTGCTTTGGAAATGCACCAGCCTAGTAGGTTTCTTGCTATATGGTACGACTAACTTAGAGAATATATACATTGTTTTCCCTCCCTCTCTGCAAAAGTATTTCTTTGTCTGCATTTGAGGAGATCTTTTCTATAGATCTGAAGGAAGTACACTAACCTTAGTTCTTTTTTATATACATTTATGAGATTAAGTGTAACAATTTATTCATTGTAATAGTCACCTTATTGGACAGTAGTGACCCAAGCAGATAGGTTTACTTCTGTGAGTGATATGCACCAGTGTTGTTGTTCCTGTTGTCACCTGAGTAATACATCTGTTACAGGTCTGACCTTCTTCTGAAACCACATTAATGAGACAAGTATGAGTTAGGTGACTGATAGTACCTGATACACGTGCTTCCTAGATCTGATGCTCCCTTTGCTTCATCTTTTTTTTTCGATAAAGAAATAAAGCTGAAAAGAAAACATGTCACTCATCTAAAAAGGATTATAAGATTTCCTTGAAAGCAATAGTGTAATTTAAACAGGTTAGATCAATAACAGAAATATATATGTCTTCAACCAGCACCATGACACACTTCTTTGTATCTTGAGTGCATTGTAGTCAGGATATGATATCGTAACTAATACCAAAAAATGACAGATCAATCACTTTTATTGTGCTTCATCTTCATATGACATTTCATCTCTTTGTTTAGATAATAATTTATACAACTCGGTAGAGCTTTGTTTTTTAGTCTACCCATGTCTAAAGTATTATTATGCTTAACAGGGGCATATCCTATATATAATTATATTGTATGCATATAATTGGACTAATACTGTATAAGGTGTTGGTTGACAAAATGGGATGAAACAGAGTATGAAGAATCTTCATGGTAAATATCAATGTTTTGTTTATAGATGTGAAGAGACTCTAAAACATATTCTAGTTAAAAATGGTACTTTTGAATTACGGCAATTATAATGTCACACCACAACTGATTTACTAGATGCACTGCACCCAAAGCACAAAACGACTGTATTAAGATATGGAATTACATAGCTTTCACAGGATAAGAAATTTATTTATATTTTAAGGGGATTTCCATATAAACACTCATACTCCAAATGCAACATATAATTTAAAAACTATATCTTACAGAAATATACATAAAAGAATTGAAAAGAGAAACTCCTGTGAATCCTTTTAATGCTAAAGAACTACCCTGTTAAACACTCACAATTCCATGAGCAATCTGTTTAAGAAAGTCTGAAAAAATAGATGGTTGAAGATAAATAGATCCTGTCTAATTAGGAGAGAAAGTCAAAGTAGACCCCAAAGTATATTTACATTTGTATCTTTAACCAAATCATATAAACTTTGCCTAAAAGAGAAGTTTGTTCCTTGTGATGTTAAGGTCTGGTCTGTAGTCTAACACTGAACAGAGTACGGAACTAAGGTCTATGTTACTACTATTCTATTAATTATAAATGTTAACCGATTACACAGTACCAGTTTTAAAAAAAAATATCAAATACAGATAACATGGGAAAAGGTTTCTATTATTAGTGGCACAGCAGTGTAAGTGCAAACACTAGTCACAGTCATATCAGAGAGTGAGGGACAAGGAATCTCTCAGAAATATGTCTATTTGTAGTTTTATCATTCCAAGTGACTGTTGCAAACTTTCTTCTGGTCATTTTACAACTAGTGCAGCCAAGGTTCATATATTCTCTCAGGTATGTTATTAAAGGGGCCCACCAAATTCTGCTTGTCTGGGTAGCTCTGGGTGATATCATATCTCATGATTAAATCTGGAAGTGATAAAGCCCTAGGTTACTACAGGAAAGCTTTAGTCCTAAAGAAATAAGATGTGAGCATCCTAAGTGAAAATGTTGAGTAAAAAAAATGATATTGAATAATCCTTGAAGTAGCCAGGAATCTAAAGACATGCCTTGTGTTGGAAATCATCTCTAGAAGGAGTAGTGATATGTGAGTAGTGGTTTATACTTTTGCTTTATTTAAATATTGCTCTTAATTTCCGTCACCTCTATTCCACAAGTCCACCAATGCACACATTGCTCAGCTTATTGCTTAAGTGAACTTGATAAAAAAAAAGTAAAAGAAAAAAGGGAGCTGCATGTTGTCAATACCTTAGGTATGCCACAAGATGAATTTTCCTGGTGTTTCCTTATACTGGCATTGAATGAAGGAAGGTGGTGGTAGAGATTCTCTAACTAAATGCATGCTCAGAATACAAGTATTCAGTGCTGTCCTCTTATACCCCTCAGAAAACAGCCTTAGTGAAAGCTTTTCAGACATATATCCATTATATTTCAGCAGAAAAGGCATCTGGCCAGAAAGACACATCATTGCCTGAAGCTTATTGAATAAGAATTAGGTATTCAGATAACATAAGATATACGGCATTAAAAAAAACCTGATTGAATTGTGGAATTCATGTATCAATGGAGTTGGTCACTTATAAGTCTCCTATTTCACTTTCCCAAGTGAAAGAAATGTGCCTAAGTAATGAGAGATGTAGCATGGGTTTTGACCAAATATATACATCTACATTGTCCACAGGTGAATTAATTTCCTAGATGCCTGTATTGGGTTTGCATGGGAAGATTTTGGTAGCGGGGGAGCTACAGGGGTGGCTTGTGTAGGAAACTTCCAGAAGCTTCCCACAACTCCAGTAGAACCAATGCCAGCCAGCTCCAGGACAGACCTGCCTTTGGCTAAGATGGGACCAATCAGGAGTGATAGTAACACCTCTGTGATAATATATTTAAGAAGGAAGGAAAAAAAGTTATTGTGCAGAAGTACTTGCAGCCAGAGAAGAGGGGAATGAGAATATGTGATAGGAGCAGCTCTGCAAACATCAAGATGAATGGAGAAGGAGGGGAAGGAGGTGCTGTAGGTGCCAGAGCTGAGGTTCCCCTTTAGACCATGATGAAGATTGTGATGAAGCAGCTCTCCCCCTGCTGCCCGTGGAGATCAATGCAAGTGTGGAGATCCACTTGCAGCCTGTGGAGGAGCCAATGCTGGAGCAGGCAGATGCTTCAAGGAAGCTGTGACCACATGGGAGGTCATACTGGAGCAATGTCCAGCCAGGGACCTGCTGACCTATGGACAGAAGAGCAGGTTTCATGGTAGGATTTGTCACCCTGTGGGGGACCTACACTGGAGCAGCCTGTGCACTGAAGAACTACACTGCTGGAAGAGCAACCACCTCACAGTAAATCGTGGAGAACTGTTGCCCATGGGACGGACTCACGTTGGAGAACTTCATGGAGAACCGTCTCTCATGCAAGAGACTCTTCTCCCTTAACAATGGCAAGAACAACTTGTGATGAACTGATAACAACCCTCATATCTCACCTCCTTGCATCGCTGAGGGAGAAGAGGTAGAGCTTGGAAAAGAAGGAGGGGTGAGGTGAAGGTGTTTCTAAGATTTATTTCGCTTCTCATTATCCGGCTCTGATTTTGTTAGTTATAAATTCAATTAATAGACTCAAGCTGAATCTGTTTTGCCTATGAAAGTAATTGGTGAGTGATCTCTCCCTGTCCTTATCTCAACTAATGAACCTTTTGTTAAACTTTCTCTCCCTGTCGCCTTGTGGAGGGTAGTGATATAGTAGCGGCTTTGGTGGGTGCCTGGCATACAGCCAGAGTTGACCCACTACACTGCCCCTATACAGTGTTGAGTGCAAAGTATTTCCAGCATGTGATTGAGCACATGCAAAATAGACATCTAAAATAACTACTTGCATCCTAGAAGTGCCTGGTATCCTCCACTGTCTCTAACTTGAATCTGGTCTACAGTTTCTTTGAGTGGAGTGATATTATCTTGTTTGACATTGAGAGGGAATTGATGAAAATTACCAAACTTCACTGTCCCACACTTGCATCCTGTCCCTTATCCTCTTGTACAGGCGAATAACTGGACGGCAGTTTGTGTCTTAATGATGATCAGGATAACAGTGTCAGAGGCAAGTAACCTAGCAGATTAATATAGTCCATAAATTGATGCAGATTTTTCCTGTCCTTTGTCTATCTATTTTCTCATCTCTAGTCTTTATTGGAAGAAATGGATTCTTTTTCTTACATTCTTTCATTTTTCTTACATTTACAGGCATACTTCTATCTGCATGTGATAAGTTTAAACAAATCCCTTGAAATCTGTTCTATTTTTTTGCAAAATTGTTTTGATTTGAATATGTGAAACCTATGTTTCCATTGTTTGGTCAAATTTTTTTAATCTCTCTCAGGAAACATTCTTGGCTGTGAAAAGTTTCTGGAACTTCAACAGAACAGAGAACATCCCCAGCTCAAATTCTTCTTAAGCTTCATCATTGGTAGGTGTACACCAGAGGAAAAATGGATACTGTGGAAAGTGTGCCCAAAGTAATTTCCAAGATTCTGGGAATTAATCCATTGTTCTGAATCAATATAAAATGTTCAGAAGTGAGAGTATATGGTAATCCTTCGGAGTTACCGAAAGTAGTTTGGGATCATAAGTGTGAAACTGGAAGCAAATACAAGAAATAAAAGGTTCATCTAACTATACTGGTTTTGTGGGGCTGCATTTGTAGCTAATAGTTTTCAGTACAACTATCTTACAGGAATGGTAGATACATGAAACCTACGTACGTAGAAGTAAACAAAGAGGTATGCTCATGTTGACCTTGTCTTCTAAGGTTAAAGTGTGCCTCATTGGCTACTTTCACTCATGAAATTATATGCTTGCAGATGACCTTGTAAATGTTTATGCATTTTCCTCTATTTTTTCATTTTAGAGTTGTCCTGATTAAGTGCACTGGAATCACTATACATTAACATGACAGCTCAAATTACGGGTAGCTTGTAGAATAAAAAAATAGATAAATTGGATAAATGGGTTATACTGGGATAGCTAAATTAATTAAGTTTCATGGGAAAAAAAGAGTCTCTCTAACACTCAAATATCTAGAAGGTGATTATTTGTAAATAAATAATGCATAGAGAATACTTTTAATAAATGTAGTTGGTCAGATTTATTATTCTCTCTGCCAGCAAGTGCAGTATTTTGCAATAATTCCAGCAGAATGTTCCAGTCCGACATCTAACCTAAATCTTCACCACTTTGCTCGTCTCTCTCCTCCATTTTCTGAATTCTCACATTTCTGAGTTGGTACCTAATAGCAGTGACTGCTTGTAGGGGTAGATAGAATACTTTAGGAAACTTATTTTGAGGAGATGAAGGTTTATGTTCACTCAGGGGAAAATATTCCCACATGAGAGGAACCCATCTGTCCCAAGAACATGTTTTATACGTTTTTCTCTCCTCCTGCATTTCAGAGAAGCTCTCTCTGCTATGGGAAGAGGAGTTCTTGCAGACATGTTTGAAGGACCCCACAGCAGGGGTGCTGGGGATGAAAAGAGCCCTGAGAAGAGCAGGCAGAGTGTCTTTCCCTGAAGCCTGGTGCTTTTAGCACTGTTAGGTTTAATGTTCTTTAGTTTTAGTGTTCTTGCCTTTGGAAATAGATTTTCCTAAATCCTTCCACTTCTGTCGTTTTTGGGGATACCTGTGTGTTATCTTTCTTCATGCTGCAAATACAAAAGGGTGTATATGTATTTGCAGGATAGTTAAACAGGGAAATAGAACCTTCCTCACAATAATGCCAGAATGCCTCAATCTTCTTTTAAGATGACTGCTCTGAAGGTGAAAGAGAAACCTAATTTCATCAACTTTTCAGTTCTTATCTCCTCACTTAAGATCTTTAAAGGCTACAGCATTAGACTAATTGTATTTGTGGTTTTGTGATGTGGCCTCCTGTCTACTATGACTGAAACTCCTGCAGTAGTCACTGCTGTCAATACATAATGATTTCCATCGATAATAGATATGAATGGATTTAAATAAATGACAAACAAAAAGCATATTATTATTTTAACCTCCTAAGCCTGCTTGTCCAATTCCAGTTGAAGTCTTTATGTGGTGAGATTTGTTTAGAGTGTCAGACAGTCCTAACAAAACCTGAATTTACAGTTAATTTGTCAAGGTATCAACTAACTACATTGAGATCTGACATAGAATGTCAGAGTGCCATATGAAGAAGGATCTACCCCTAACTAGGACAATTAAAATATTAGGTACCTTAACCAATCTGTTTTCACTTAGCACAGTTGTGTCTTAGTACAGTGGTGAGTGTCCCCATCTCTCATGCAGGAGAGGGGGTTTGATTCAAGCCAGGGAGGCAGTGGTGCTGTTTAAGAGTTGGACTCGATGATCCTTGTGGGTCCCATCCAACTCAGAATATTCTGTGATTCTGTCTTCTTAATGATATACCTTAAGTATGAAAGGTTAGAATAATGTCAATAAAGATGACTGTTTTCTTACCTAACATACAATTCCAACTAAAAGTAGTAATTTCTACACTTGCAGTGTTCTGAAACATGGACCATGTTCCTGTCATGGCAAATTGGGTCAACATGCAGAAATACAGAGTCATGGGATGTTGAAACTTTAAAGAATACCTTATTAACTGATGTATTTTTCATTTTATCTTTTGTCTGTGACATTTAACAAATTGAATGTTAAATGCTGAGAGACACAAAAATGCTTTGTTTGATTACTAACAAACAAGGAGGAAGAGTTCTTTCACCTGGTGTGTAACATACTGATATAAAGCTGAGCTATTAAGTTTTGGACATCCTAATTGAGGTCCCCCATACCCCATGTATGTTAGAGTTTGTTGTTCCATAATGCACTCTACGTGATTTATTAAGCTTTTTGCATACTTTTATGGAGTTACTTCAGGAATCTTTAATTTTGCCTTTGCTGTGTCCTATGAGGACTTCTTAGAACCTCAAGGCTCTGCAAAAAGAAATACAGCTATTCTGAAATCAACATATCTCAGAAGGTACCTCCCATATCAAAGTCTTAGAGAACAACAGTTTTTTGATATTAAGAAAGATAAGAGAGTTGGTAAACTTATAGATAGCTAAACATTGACTGAATCCGCTTCCCCATTTGAAAGGGTGAAAATTACCATCCAGACATCATGAGAGCAAGAAAAGTTGATATATTTCAACCTTTTGTCTTAATTGTAAAACAGAAAGGACAAGATAAGTTTCTGCATACAACAAAGATCTATAAGGTGAAAATGAGATTTGTGTGTAAACTTCTAGGGCTCCAGCCAGGGGTCTAACATAATAGCCTGAAAACTCCTGTTTCAAGCATATGTATTATATTTCAGACCAACATTATCTAAGATGTGTATTATTCAGTTCATGCCAGCAGATCATCAAGTACAGCCATGTACATTGCAGTGCACTCTGAATGCTTTTTTGTTAGACACTCAGTACAATGAAGTCACGTAAAGGATTATCACAAAATATGAATCATACAGTCAGGATATATCTTGCTTTCCTGCTAATACCACCAATACTTATTATTAGTAAATTATTGACCATGTAACACCTCAATCATTAATAAAAATAGATACACATAATGTTATTTCTGAGACAAACAGGTTTTGGGATTTGCTCACTTGGAAAGAAATTATGGAATTTCAAATAACAAATAGGTCTCCTGACTTCTGCCCTGGCTGCTCCTAACTAGATCACACTTTTGAATTATAATTTAACTGTATGACTAATGCTATATCTACAATACTTAATGATTCACTAGGGGCATGGGACAAAGGACTTGAAACTCTGTCTCAGAACTGTAATTGTTTATCTCTGTGTGAATCTAACCTGAAAATATCCTGTTACACCCCTGTATTTATAATATAAATGTGGGTACACTGGCTTTTCTTGAAGAAGTTACTCTCTTTGTGAGTGGCACTGTGGTGAAAGGAGTTACCATCAATGCTTCAAGGATGTGTGATTTTTAGGACAAAAACATGTATTGTGTAGTAAGTAACTCTACAGAATAATCTGGCATTAAATTTGATGGTAAATGAAGGAGTCAAGATAGAATAGAACTGTGGCACTCGATGATGAGGTCTTTTACATATAAATATGAAATTATTTGCAGTCCTGGTGACTGATGGGAGATGTATAAGTTGTGTCTCCCTGTCCAACAATCCAGCTGATGTGGTATTATTTTTGCATTTCTTTTATTACCCCTGCCGAATTC
The DNA here is from genome assembly GCA_013390025.1 of Pitta sordida. NCBI lineage: Eukaryota > Metazoa > Chordata > Aves > Passeriformes > Pittidae > Pitta > Pitta sordida. Next base: position 64,160 of record WEKX01029301.1, read on the forward strand.
TTTTCCCCACTTCCTGTCACCTCATCAGAACAGGAAGTCATAGCTCTGAGATGTTGTGGTACTGTAACTGTTTCCTGTAACCCATACAGTTCGAAAGTATGGCTTCAAACAAGGATCAAAAAACATTACTTGTTCATGATGCAGGAGTTTGAGAAACAGGAAGTAAGGAAACAGCAGAGCGCAAATGCACCAATGTATTCTGGGGACTGTCCACCTTTGCAGACTAGGACATGGTGGTCCTAGTAGACACCAAACTCTACAGGAAGCAGCCATGTGCCCGTGTCACATGGAAGGCAAATAGGATCCTGGATTGCTTCATATGTTTACCGCCAGGGCAAGGGAGGGGACCCTTTCCCTCTACTCAACACTGGTGAAGATACTCTCAAAATACTGTTTCCAGTTCTGGACTTCCCAGTAGTGGACTGTACTGGACAGTTCTCCAGACTTGTTGGAGAGAGTCCAGCAAACGGATAAGAAAATGATGAAGGAACCTGGAGCATCTCTCCTATGAGGGAAGTCTGAGAGAGCTGGGACTGCTCAGCCTTGAGAAGTGAAGGCTCAGAGAGGAACTTGTCAATGTATATAAGTATCTGCAGGGAGGGTGAAAAAGGATGGAGCCAGACTCTTTTTCAGTGATACCCAGCGGCAGGACCAAAGGCAATGAGCACAAAGTGGAACACAGAAGGTTCCCTCTGAACATCAGGATACACTCTTTCACTGTGAGAGTGACTGAGCACTGACACAGATTGCCCAGAGAGGCTGTGGAATCTGCCTCCTGGAAGATATTCAAAAGGTGTCTGAACATGGTCCTGGGCAACCAACTCTCAGTGACTCTGCTTGAGCAGTGGGAGTTAAACTAAGTAACATCCAGACCTCAACCATTTAGTGACTCGGGGAAAGGCTGAGAGGCTTGTGGAATGTAAGATTTAAATCTTTATTTGGGAATGCAAAAGAATGGGGATACCAGGAAAATCATGCTGGGGACCTGGCTTAGGAAATGAATTTGAAGGTGATGGCTATATGCAACTTTGTAGTCCAATTCAGAAAAAAAAGTTTGATGATGTCTGCTGTGTTTAGATTGATCCTTCAGGTGGTGATACAATTATTTCAGGCATAGGAAGTAGCTGATTTCTAATTTAACACATGCTGGAAAGCAGCTCTAACTTTGGTCCTTTCGGGTAAAAGAGCCTTTGCCCTTACTGCCTTCTGTTGAAGTGTTTCTTCTGCTTCATGCCCTCACACAGAGGAGGATAAACCTTCAGCACCCTCTAATTCCAGAGGAAGATGCTAAACTATGGCCAGAGATGTGATTCAATATACATTTTCTCTTTAGCAATGCCTAAATCTTTATCATGGATAGAATAAAGAGGCTTTGTACAGAACTTGCTGGCTGCTTTGAGGCAGCTAAGTGCTCCCACTGATTTATGTTGTTATTGCCACTGAGTCTTGGTCATCTAATCCAGGACCTTGATCGCAGAAAGGAAGTCAAGCAGCTTAAAAGTTTAGGCATTACAAATCCCAGCACAGCATCTCCAATTCATTTCATATATCTTGCCCTTAGTCTCTAACACATACATTTTATCAGCAGCTTGTAGGGCATGCAGTCAGACAATTTCCATTATGGTCAGTGGAATAGCATGGTTAAAATCCTGTGCAATGCTTTATAAATTTAAATTTAAGCACAAATGTTCTGTAACAAGATTATTGTATCTGATCTGATGGTTGGAGAAAGCTCACTCATTTTGTATTGTCAGCACTTGAAGCAGTCATTGATGTATTAAGCTCTTACACAAGTCATGGCATCTAACTTGAACCAATGTGCATTTGCAAGGGATTTCAGCTGAAAGAGTAGATGCAAGATATGCATTTATAACAGTGAGGGCAATCAGCTTTGCAATGGATTAGTGAAGAATATCGTAAATTCTTCATCACATTAAAGTCCTTTTATCAATGTCAGGTGTCTTTCTAAAAGAAACAATCTATTTCAATATCACCTTATTGGGTTATATGCATAAATAAGGAGAAGAAATCTACAGTTTTCATGCAGAAAATTGGTTGAGATTAGCACAGTTTCCACTTCTGTTTTTAGGAATTTATGTTAAGTAAAGTTATGAGGAAAAAAAATAATTGAGACAAACTACCAGATTGTTTCTCTTAAAACCACTAAAAGAGGAAGTGAGCTGTAACAACATTGGCCTGACATTGCTGCTTTAACAATCGCGCAATCATAGAATTGTTTAGATTGGAAAATACCTCTAAGATCATTGGGTCGAACTTTTAACACGTCACTGTCAAGTATGCCAATAAACCTTGCCCCCAAGCGTCATGTCTACACATCTTTTAAATACCTCCAGGGATGTATCCTGGGCAACCTGTTTCAATGTCTGGCAACCCATTTCATGGAGAATTTTTCTCTAATATCTAATCTATATATCTCATGGGGCAGCTTGAGGCCGTTTCCTCTTGTGCTGTCACTTTTTACTTGAGAGAAGAGACTGACCACCACCTCCCTACAACCTCCCTTCAGATAGTTGTAGAGGATCCCCTCCAAGCCTCCTTTTCTCCAGGCTAAACAACCCCATCTCCCTCAGCCACTCCTCATAAAACTTGTGCTCAAGACCCTTCACCAGCTTTGTTGCCTTCTCTGGACACACTCAAGCACCAAAATGTCCTTCCTGAATTGAGATACCCAGAACTGGATACAGTACTGCAGGTGTGGCCTCACCAGTGCTGAGTGCAGGGGGATGATCACTTCCCTGATTCTGTTAGCCTCATTGCTTCTGATACAAGCTAGGATGTCATTGGCTTTCTTGGCCAACTGGGCACACTGATGGCTCATGCTCAGCAGGCTGTTGACCAGCACCCCCAGGTCCTTTTCCAACAGGCAGTTTTCCAGTCACTCTTCTCTCAGCCTGTAGCATTTCATGAGGTTGTTGTGATTCAAAAGTAGGACTCAGCACTTGACCTTATTGAACCCCATATTATAGGTGTTGACCCATCAATCCGGCATGTCCAGATCCCTCTGAAGAACCTCCCTATCCTCCAGCAGATCAACACTGCCCCCAGTTTTGTGTCATCATGGGTCATCTGCGAATTTACTGTGGGTGCACTTGATCCCTCTGTCTAGATCATGGATAAAGATATAAAAAGGACTGTCCCATTGCTGAGTCCCCTGTGACTGACTGCCACTGAGGTTTATTTCCATTCACCACTACTTTCTGGGTTCGGCCATCCAGCCCATTTTTGACACAACAAAAAGTACATCCATCCAAGCCATGACCTGAAAGTTTATCCGGGAGAATATTGGTACCTCCCAGAAAAAAATCACTTTAAATCTAGGCCAAATTCTGAAATTGTTGATTCCATGAGTGCACTCAAAAGTTTTTCCTGTTTGTTTATATACCTGTTTTAAAACATTGTCATCTCTGCATACATGTGATGGATCTAGCACTTACCTGCACACAGGATAGAATTTTCTGAAGCAAATCTGTTTTGTCAAAATGGGCTTTGAAAGCATAATTTCTATTACTTACATGTGTGAATTCTTATGACCACTTATCTGAAAGTCCCTTTTAAAATGTAGTCTATTAAATAACATGAAATTAACAAGACTAATACGGTTCTCTAGACGAAATCTTTCCTTTAAAATAAAATGGAATATTTTACTAGAAGTAAATAGAACCACTTACAGAATTGGCTTGATAAACAACATTGAGTTTGGGTAGATTTGTAGCAACTGGTGTTTAACAAAATTGGAAATGCATTTTAGCAGGTATTTTATCTTGACTTACTTCAAATAATGACTTTCAGTAGCTCTACCTAGACATGCCAATAGTAAGAATCAACTTCTCCCCTTTTCTCAAGCAGCGATCTCAGAGTTTGGATATGACGTAAAAACAACAATCAAAAGGTAGCTCTCTTAATTCAGTATCACATCAAGGGTTTTCATGTTGATAGAAAGAATTTGAGATTGTTGGTCCCAGAAAATTAGCACAGAGAAATAACTCTGCCCTTTTTGCTCTTTTCAACAATTAGTAAAATTCTGACTTCACTTCTATTATGATTTGTTAAAACAAAAACCACCAACAACAAGAACAAGATACTGGAAATACCAGTCTATTCTAAAGCAAACTATTCAGATGTATACTAATTCAGATGCAGAAGATATGCCTATATCCTACTTTGTAAATGAAAATTTTCCATCCGTGAAAGAGGGAAGAATCTGCCTCTTAAGAACCTTACTGCAAAATTCAGGTTTCAAATACTGAAGTGCTGAAGTGCAATGTGCTTCTAAAGTTATACTGTATACCCCCAAAAGATACAACATCCTTGTTTCTTTGTTTTGCTCATTTTAGACCGGTCTTATGACTTCCATTAAATTAACTGAAGAAAACAGGCATACAGGGCCTGGTTGCATTAGCTACTGCTAGTTTTAACAACCTATCGTTTTATTTTGGTAGACGCAAACCTTGGACAACCTATTAGAAAGGTGTAATAAAGCTAGGAAAGGATAGTACTGTGCTGATTTTTAGATCTTGCATTTGCAGTTATTTAGACAAAATGCATATTAAAAGCTACCTGAAAATTACAACTACTTTCTGTAAAATTTGTTCTTCCCCCATTCTTCACTTAAGTTGTGCTTATTCTGTCTTTGAGATTGCATCCCAATTCACCTACGTTCCTTTATGTGGCTTAACAGTAATTTCTCTATAGTATCCCCTTCTCATTGAAGTATCTAAGTCATGCATGCGTGATGTCTGGGATGTTGTAGACTACTAGAAGATTGCCTTATGACAATTATGATGAAAAATATTTCACTGGGGAAAATGGTTGGGTGTTTGGGATACTTGCTTAAGGCAAAGACTGCTGAGTGGTTAAGCTTATGCACCTAATCCAAATGTTATGTCACATTTTACTTATATACTGCTGAGTGTTGTATCAGTCAGTACATCATAAAAAAAAGTCACGTATTTTCTTTATATATTTACATATTTAGATAATCAGAAATTAATCAGTAAAGCTGAGTTCCTTCTCATTTAAATTAACTGATCCAAGTTCTCTGTACAGTCCAATTTACAAGCTTAATTATAAACTTAGGTAAGTCTACCTAAGGAAGGAGTAGGGAAAAGAAAGGTCTCCAAAGCAGGTTTCATTCCATCCATAGAAATGTATCTAAAACACATGCATTGACTAACCATCTGGATATCCTATTGTTCTTGACTGACTACAGATGGAATTTGTATGAGCAGTTTAGGTCTGTCAACTACAGAGAAATGAGAAGCAGTCGACCTAAGTGAGGGGATCTGGGGATATTGTTATTCTCATATAATGAGGATGAAATACACATGAATTTACCCATTAGATAACAGTCTTGTATACAGTCTTAGATATTTCCCAGTCCTAACACTATGAAATATTTAAAAAATATTCATGAAGGAAAATGTTGTAAAATTTTTTTTACCGCTATTGAGAAAATGTCCCTATATTTTAAGTGCAACAGTGCTTTTCAATAAGATTTAAATCCTCTAAAGCAAACTTTCATGATTTTGTCTGACCTTAAACACTAAAATATGCTTTCTTCAAGTTATCTTCTAAATTATTGTCCGTACTGATTTCCAAAGTCTGATCCATTTCTCCCCTACGAGAAGGTAATAAAGAATCGAGTTACATCTGGTTTGATTTCCCTGTAATGAAACAACCAAATGCCCCATGTCAGAAAAGATCTACTGTAGGTATTCCTCTTGGATTTACCTGGCTTTTGCCAGTCAATAAAGAAATAAGATCTAACATTTCATTTATAAAACATGAATTCGACTGGGTTAGAAACATCAAGAATGATAATAGGTTTTTACTCTTACAAAATATTTTAGAAACATTATTTTCCTAGTTACCATTAAGGAAACTAAACCTACTTATTTTACAATGCAACAGGATAATTTTCTGCAGTGTATTGCTTACAAATGCTGAACCCAATTTATGAGTGAAGAGTTAAATAAAATTACTGTAAGAAACCGCACAAGTGAGATGAAGGATATTCCAGTTAACAGTAGAGGGGTTTTGAATTTACAAATTACCTTATTGTAACTAATTCCTCAAGGTACAATTTTTATTCTTCCTTTATTTATCTTTCATGAATACTTCAACATTTGATTTGGCTCGACTGTTCTCTTGTCTTTGTTTGCTGCCTCAATTGTATTAGTTTTTTTAATTTGACTGCACCATTCCTCATCTAAATCATGCTTTTGATCAGAAGTAGTTCCATTCAGCATTTTGATAAAAAAAGAAATGGAATTATTCCCTCTGCTTGGAAAGATATTGAAGTAACTTTCCTGGAAATACTACTTTTTTCTGCAGACAACTTTTTTAATCCAAAATTCATATCAGAAGTGTTAAAATGGTATTAGTCTTAGCAGCAGCACATGCTTTGTCCTCTTCCTGTACACCTGCTGCTCAACCTAGTGTTTTGCTTGGCCCTTATATTCCCTGGTTCCCTCTAAACTTCTCATTTTAGTACTCCTGACTTAAAAACTGCTTTTCCCCTTGACAGGCCAGAAAAAAAATCTAATGCTATCTGACAGTCTCAATCTGTTTGCAGAATTGTTCTGCTGTGCATGCCACAACCTTGATCCCCCCTCACACATCCTGGCTTTTTTTTTTTTTTTTTTTTTTCTAAGAGAGCCATGAATCCCCTTTCTGTCTTCCTGGAGACCAAGAAGCAGAAAGGTGCTGTCTTGTTCTGGTTAGAACGCAGCCTAGGGTACTTGGTTCTGAATTTCCCTGGTTTAATATACACACAGGCAGTATATTAGTCTTGGATCCAGCTGAGAGGAATCCAGGTAGGTTAATTAATTAAACATTTTCATACTGGGGGTTACAAGACCTTTCAGGTCCACAGAGAACACACAAATGATGCCATCCTCTGGGATAATACATCATCCTTCTCTGCCTATGTTACAATCTTTATGCATAGCACTGGACTGGATTTTTAGTATTTTTGGAACTTGCTGATCAAACAATGTTCATGAGGCACTTTGAAAATTTTTATCTTAATCTTTGAAAAACAGTTTGTAATTTTTACATAGGTTCATCTCTGACCTACCTTCCATATCTTTACCCAAGGCATGAAAAGTTATCACCTTCCTAGTAACATCAGTGAGAATACATGCCGTAGCAATTAGGAAGAAAATCCCTTTTTAGTGCTCTTCTATATGTAGCATTTTTTATTTGTCTCACTTTAAAAAACCCCATCAGACAATAGATTGTTTTGAAATATATGAAGCAAATGTATCTACACCTAAACAACATTCAACATTATATCAACCCAGTGCACCAGCCTTATTAACTGTTTTCAAGAAGGCTTGAAGTGGCAATTTTAAAAATTGCCAGGAACAATGCTTGAGAAATTCAGATGTGAGTGACGAGCTCTGAACTAGTACACTGGCACTGTAAATCTCTTTACTTCATGTGTTCTTTCTTGCTCAATGTGACATCACACTCACTGAGAAATAAACTCTTCTTTTAATTTCTGACACAATCATAGTGCTGGGCTGTCCTGGTGTCAATTAAGATGAAGTATTAATTGAATTTAGAAATATTTGAATAATATATATATGGAGAAAAATAAGAACTTTACTGGGAGAAAGAAAAAATAATATAACAAATATATATATATATGTTTGAACAACAATAACGATATCAACAACAATAGAACAATGATGACTGTAGACAGTTGTGAGAAAACAAACACCAAGGGAGGCTAAATTCGAGGGAGACCAGGGCACCCTCGGGANAGGACTAAAGGGCTCTCCCCATAATATGGGGTTAGAAGGTGAAGCTTTTGAGGAGTAATTCACCTTTGTGCCACTTCCGTGCTCTAAATTAAGGGTTGCAGTACCTATTGAGAAAAAACAGGATGCTAACATGGGAAGTCTTTTTTTCTACCATGGCAGAGTATTAAAATTTCTCACTGTAAGTATTCAGAATTAATAGATAAGTTCCTAGCATTAAAGTGGAGGCAGAATGTAGTGGAACTTATTGGGACATGAATTAATCTTTATACTGTTACATACAGAGATAGTGCTACATTTTGAGTTTAGGTGGAAATTTTCAAGTCTATTTCTTTCAGGTTCACATTTACATATTATAGATTCACAGATTATATGTGTTACATATTATGATTTCCTTGAGTCATATTATCAGAATAATGAAAGAGCTTTTGATTTCATTTTGGCTGAATTCAGAACTGCACACAGTACTCAAGACCTGGTCAGACCACATCTTGAGTACTGTGTCCAGTTCTGAGCTCCCCAGTTTAAGAAGGATGTTGAGCTGCTTGAGAAGGTCCAGAGAAGGGTGACAAGGATGGTGAAAGGACTGGAGGACAAGCCCTATGGGGAGCGGCTACAAGAACTGGGGTTGTTCAGCCTGGAGAAGAGGAGGCTCAGAGGTGACCTGATTGCTGTTTACAACTACCTGCGGGGAGGTTGCCGCCAGGTGGGTGTGGACCACTTCTTTCAGGCTGACAACACCAGAACGAGAGGGCACGGCCTCAAGCTACGCCAGGGGAGGTTTAATCTTAACGTTAGGAAGCGGTTTTTCACAGAGAGAGTGATTGCACATTGGAATGGGCTGCCCAGGGAAGTCATGGAGTCGCCGTCCCTGGAGGTGTTTAAGAGAAGACTCGATGAGAAGCTTAGTGACATGGTCTAGCTGGGGGGTGTAGGGCTGGATGAACCTGTGGGTCCCTTCTGGCTCGGAGTGGCCTGTTAGACTGTGAGGGTAGTAGGTTTGTGTTTACCACCGTGATGTGTGTTCGGTCTCTGTATGGGTGTTAGATGGTGAGTTGGACTAGATGATCCTTGTGGGTCCCTTCCAACTCATAATATTCTGTGAATTCTGTGAATTTATCCAAGAGGAACAAGCTTATTGATGCACTATATGTTTCAGAAGGAGAAATTTCTCTGAAACATTGAAATGTACTTACATCTGAGACATTGTACTTGTATGTCTGTCATATGTCTGTCATTCAGTCACTTTTGCAGTGTTGCTCTGAGTGCCACGCCTTCTCTGAAGGGGTAGGACATCTCTCTGAGCAGGCCCAAGCACTGATTTTGCCAGCAAGCCAAAATGAGAGAATGTAAGATAGATGTTTGGTAAGTGTAAAGTAAAATTTAATTTCAGCCATTTTTCCTTTAATGAAGCATTACAGTTACACAGAATCACACAGAATTACTATTTTGGTTGGAAAAGGTCATCCAGTCCAACCACAGTCTAACCTCACCCAACTAACACACCTATCCTAACGCCTAAAACCTAACGTAACACCTGATACCCAGCCTCCATAACCTGATATCAACATACCACAACCCCTGTCCTGATATCAAGTCAGAATACTAAGTGCATCATACAACCTCTTGTTAAACAGCTCCAGAGACGATGCCTCCACCACCTCCCTAGGGAGCCCATTCCAATGAGAGATCACTCTCTCTGTGAAGAAATGCTTTCTAATATTAAGTCTAAATCTCCCCTGACGCAGCTTTAAACAATGACCTTTTGTTCCATCATAAGTAACCGGAGAGAAGAGACTGACCCCCTCCTGTATACGACTCCATTTCAGGTAGTTGTAAAGAGCTATAAGATCACCCCTCAGTCTCCTCTTCTCCAGGCTGAACAGTCACAGTTCTGTTACTGAAATACATTACATTAACATAAAATACACTTTTAAATGGGACACTCTGTGTTAGCAATCATATCTATTCTCTATAATTATATTATATAAAATTATCGTGCCTCCCAGATAGTGGCTTCACCTCTATGCGGTGTGATTTTTCAGCGATTAAGGAGGCCTGTTCTGTGACTGTGCCTGAGCGAACTGACAGTCATGAATATTTAAATTAGATAGTAATGAATATTCAAGTCAAACCCCACACCATGGTGCATGGACCATGGGCGGACTGCTCTACTCGCACCACGCCCACTCTGCTTCACTCAGAGGGAGGTGGCTTTGGCAGGTCCGCTCGATCGGCGCCTGCCCCTCTCTGCCCTGCTCTGCTTGGAGGGAGGCAGCCATGCCAGGTCCCCCCGGCACCGCATCCGCCCGGTCCCCCTGGCACCGCACCCGCCCCACTCCGAACGAGGAGGCTTCGTGCAGTTATGAAAGATTTACACACTCTCAGGTTAGATGTGGTGTCTGAGACTTTCTCAGTATAGATGGCTACCCCGAGTATGGAGAGACCAGGTCTACCCACCCAGAAAGACAACAGGACAGAGGTACAGGTGACTCCCCGCACCACTGTCCCCAGCCGAGCAGAAAAGCGTTTTTTCCTGGCATAGGGTGGCCGCGGGCACCGGGAAGTGCCAACACAAACACCAATACACAGCAGGGTGGTGCCGAAACAACGTCGAAGCACCAAGGGGCAGTGTGAGGGTGCAGGGCATATTTGCATTTTAATGAGCTACCATTCTACATGGAAGGAGGGCTGCATGGGGGGGCACCAAGACCTGCGGTACCATGGTATTCAAGGGCCAACTGTATATAATTATAACCTCTATAATCTATTCTCTCTAAGTTTCTTTACATGGTGCAGATAAGGCAGATAAAGCCAGTTATGAATAAATACTATTTTGTCACATTATTAAATGTACCTTTTTTTATTTCCAAACCTTTAAAACTGTCTTTGAGCTTACTACTCTTGAAAGAAAGCAGTCGAGTTATTTCCTTGTTTTTTAATTACTACACTATATGCCGCAATAGAATCTCTGAAATGGCTCAATATTTGTGTGTGGCTCCTAGCCAGCTAGGACTCTGAACTCAATAGACACACCTGTGAAGATTTTGTTATGTATGATCCTATGTTTCCTGCTTTTAAAAAGATGTGCATTATTTTTAGCGCTGCCAGGAGGGGAAGGTGATCTCTGTCATAAGTGGATGTTTTCAAATATACATTGAACTCATGATATTTATATTCATACTCCCAATGGGTTTTTTTTAATTATTTTTCACTTCTGACCTTCTGCAGCTCAGAAGTAGATTGTGAACTTATGTAGATAGTCAGACACATAAAATCTAGCCTTTGCTGCCAGAGCAGATTTTTCTCGGCTTCTTTTTTTACACGTGTTAAGATAAATGCCTACTTCCAGAGAACCCTGTTCCAGCTGTAGGAAAGGAAGGATAGAAACCACTCCAGTAAGAAACTGAAGAGAGACCTTACAGTGATTAGATGTGATGGGTTCAACAATAGTTCTCATAGGAATTGTGCCAAAGGAGTTTTTCAATTCTACTTCCTTTCCTGTTGGCACACAACTGTGAATAGCATCTTAGTTTTGAAGATTGCATTAAAAATCAAACAGGATTTCCTTTTATTGCATGTAAAAGCTGCTTTTTCTTCACCATGACCCTTTTTTGGGCAAAGCCTTTACTGGAAGATCAGTAGCAATATGTGGTCACTCCTCATTGTTGCTTATACAACCTTGTATTTTCCGTACTAGAATCCCTACTAACATGATTTAACTAGTTTCATAATTGTTAACATATTCCCAAAGGTATCGATAGCAAAAGGAATATGAATTCTGTAATGAGAGTTTAGTTTTGTGTCTTTTCCTTTTGGTCTTCGTTTTGCACCCTTATTAAAACTGAACGTCACATTGCTTAACCATACACAAGGTAGATTTTAAAACAGTAAAGTGTTCCACAGACATCAGAGTTTGCGCCCTAGTTTGTGCTGCAGCCTTGGTTTGTACTTCTGCTGTAACAATGACTTATTTTATATTTTGCCATAACAGTGCTATACTGCTCCTATACACATCATTATGGTAAAACATACTGTGCTTCTGCATTCATATAAAGAGCAACTACTTGATAAGTACAAAGTAATTAAGCAATAAGACATGGCAGGCAGCACATTTCTGGGGAATTATTGCACTTCTCAGATGTCTTGAAAGATATGAGGCTAAAGGTTGACTGACTTCAGTCACCTGAGAAGTAGAATAATCTCCCAGAAATGCATTCCTTACGACAGTTTATTGCTATTATGAAATGGAAATTATGAAACCAAAATAGGATGAAAAGATTAGATCTGTGCATTTATGGAGGATTACTTACACAGGTATGACATCACTGTCAGCTCTATATGTGTCCAGAGAGTTCTTAAAGACATTTCAGAATTATCATGTGAACAACACAACTCATCCAAAACTGCTGTTTCAGCACTCCTCATTACCAATTTTACATAGACCAGCCCCACATTTGCCTACAAAATCATATTTGTATTCTCAGTACAGACTTTGTCTCTGATACTAATCACACAACCTCAGGAGGTGTGGTTATTCGGAAATAATCATACCCCCTGGAGGATTAGAAGCATTTGGTTGCTTCCTTGCCTTGTAACACCCCAAGGTCATTATCTCATGATAATCACATCGCCTGGAGTTGCCTTATTGCTTAAGTGTAACACTAAATTTTAATTACAATGAAATAGAGCTCTTCTGGTGGTTTATACAACATCCTGTGTGCTCAAAGCCAGATGGAAATATTGCCTAGCTTTTAGTGTAATAGCATGTAGTGGGCTTGGGCTCCACTGCAATAAATGGTTATGATTTTGTTGGGGTTTTTGATGAGAAAATAATTTTGTGTTAAATTTGCACCATGTTACTACCCACTTTAATTTGGAGACTTACTATTTTTCAAGTTTGTTGTAAATAAATTTGAAATTTAAAAAAAACGTATAGTGAAGAAATACACTGATAACATTCCAAGTGTCTGATACCATTAACACTAGCTACTGAATTTCACTTCAGTTTTCTGAAGATACGGTGTATAGGGTATGGCTCTTTAGACATTTCAATCAGTCATCAGTAAAATATGGCTTTTGTACTGAAATTTAAGATACTAAATTTCAAATATGATTAAACTTTTTATTTATTTTTTCAAACGACTACAAAAAAAAGTATAAATTTCATATGGAATTCATATAAGGAGCGCAGTTCTCACATTTTAGCTCATTGACTCTGAAGTTGGAGATGACATCACATTATTAGAAATTTCCTGAAAAAGGTTTAATTTTGTGAAGCAATTTAAATTCCTATGTCCATGAAGTTCTCCTGTTAAGCAGAGTTAACAACTATATGATAGCTTTGCTTAAAAACTTACATGCATATGAATTTATGAAGCATTTTCAATTGTTTAGGCATCAAGATCTTAAAATATTTTTAACACTTCTCTGCTTCGAATAGAGAAGTTATGGCATTTTGTATATACCAGCTACTTGTCAGGAGATTTGAGGATATAGAAAATATAGTTTTTCAAATCAAATAGATGCAAACATACAAAATATTTTTAAGTCAAATTATTTAAACAACAAAAGAAGAAAACAGACAAAATAAAAATCATAAAAAAAAGTTGGACTACAGAGTACTATCTGAATACATTGTGTTTAAAACTGCTTCTACACTGTTTTGATCCCGGTTAGAACTGCATTTGAAACATTGAGATAGATGTTTGTTTATTTTTAGTAACTACCTAGTTATAATACAGCTTTTTTTTTTTCAGAGCACTTAAAAAATGTTGTTTTAATTCTCTTACTCTTTTCAGATATTTGCAACGAAGAGAGTAATAAGAAGTTTCTTGTGAAAATGTTCAAAATATATGATCCTAGTTTTATTGGGTTTTATTCTGTTGTACTTTACCTACCTGCAAAATAATTTAGTCTATTAAATGTTAATACGGAATTTAGCTCTTGAAGAAGCATGTCCAGACTTTTTCATTATTAGCATAAATTTTATTTCATTACTTAGTCAGTAGGAAAAAAACTTCTTTTCTGGTATGATCACAGCTTAGATGTGCTGTTTAAAGTGGAGTTCCTAGCTCTGTGCTTGTAGGAGAAAGTTTCAGACAGACTGCTCTGCATCAATAAGTCTCCCTATCACCAATGCCTTTTCTCTCACTCAGTGATGCCTTCTTGGAAACCAGTGACCACTTTCCAGGTGAGTTGTTAGCAATGGATGTAATGAAGATATTAAGCTTCTACATTCTCCGTGAAAAGACTGTTTCTTACAGAAGGGAGACCTTAGTCTGTAGTACTCATCAGGACATGAGAAAAAGTTTCCTAAGGAGAAAAAACCCCATAAGAAAACATCCATTAGTACACCTCTCATGACTGGTATGTGAGAGATGTTAGAAATTAAATTTCATTAGACTGACTTCTTTTGTGCTATTTTTAAAATATTTTTTAAATGTTCACTTTGAAGAGAGACAAACTCTTTCCTCATATGCTCTGTGAAATCAGTAAGCCACTAGAGGAAAAGTTAGTTTTAAACAAACTGCAATATCAGAGATCTGTTGACTTCACTAGGCTTATGCTGGTGTGGTAAATAGTAGAATATGACAAATCCAGCTCATGCAAAGTGAAATTGATTCTGTGGTATCGGAGAATGAAATTTAATAAGGTTTCTGCTGTACTGAAGTTTGCTGTGGCTGACAAGCATTCATTACTTTTTGTAGTATTGATGTTGAAATGCCTAATAAAGAAATACTTTATTTTTGCCACCCTGTTCTGGATTTCAGTAATAATTATAAAAATAACAACAACAACAATAATAATACAGCACTAGGAAACCAAATTATTAACTGTTGTACAAGTAACCACACTGTGAATATCTCACCCTTGCCAAAGCCTCTTATCCTGTTCTGCCTTTACACATAGGTCATATTATGCACTGCTTTGTGCTAGTTTGACAAGAACTAATGTGGATACTTAAATATTTTAAAGGCTGCACATTTCAGAATGATAAAATACTCAACTGATCTTCCTTTCCTGTTGAATTTGTGTCTAATGATAAAATAATTTTTTTGTCTATTAGAGATTTTAACAACAAACACTAAGAGTTCTTTAGAGGAAAAATCTTCAAATAAGGCCATACAATGACACTTTATAACTACAGTTGTTTTTTATTCAGCCATAAAATCTATCTTTCATATAGAAACCCACTTACATGTCTTACTTCAGTGAAGGTTATTTGTAGACTGAAGGTCTTTTCTTGTCAAGATATGATGAATACCATGTGTGAAGACAGAAGAGCATCAGGACCTGTATTAGCCGGAAAACCCACTGATCTGTGAATAACCTAAAAAAGAAAACCTGAAGATTAGCAACGTCGCTTTTAAGAATGATCCATCAAATTCAACAAGCAGATTCACAGAGATGAATCATCTAGTTCCTTTTATTCCAACAATACAGTAAAGGTTATTTCCCTTCCATACAAATAGAAGTTCTGAAATACAAGACATGGAGACTTGTGAGCCCTTTTTCAGTCATAAGACAATGATTCTACATTTTTCATTCAGTGTGCTTTTTTAAACATTTTTTTCCTTTTATCTGTCAATTGAAGTAGGGGTGGCTTAGACCATCCAGTACACATCTAAGTTATGTGAGTGTGTCCCATCTTTAAGGGAAGATATGCTTTCTGTAAATATTAAGTCCTCTGTCAAAACCGTTTTAAAAATCATGAAATAAATTTTATACATTTTATCATATTTGATTACATTATCACAGTATATTGACATGGTCTAGCAGGGAGGTGTAGGGCTGGATGACGTTGGGCCCCTTCCGGCTCGGAGTGGCCTGCTAGACTGTGAGGGATCCAGGTTGGTGTTATGCTCTGCGATGTGCTCTCGGTCTCCTTACGGGTGTTAGATGGTGAGTTGGACTAGATGATCCTTGTGGGTCCCTTCCAACTCATAACATTCTGTGATTCTGTGATTCTGTGAACTATGGCTTCCTCCTATCTTGAAAATCCAGTGAGACCATTGTGATAACCTTCTCCGATGTCTCATAAAAACCTTGGAATTTTCCGCCCCGCCTCACCTCCCCTCCCCTCGCCTTCCCTTCCCTCCCTCCTCTCCCCTCCTCTCCCCTTCAAGGAGAATCCATTCAAACCATTGGTGGACTATTAGCTGCCCTTACCATGGAAATTTATTTAAAAATTCTTGCCTGTCAGTAGAAATTTCATGTCAAATTTTCTGGTTTAACCATCTAGCCACTGAATATTTGAATACCCAACTGGAGAGTCACTCATAATTTGGACTGATTAACAACTATAAAACCTGTCCTATAATAATGGTTTGGCATAAACAATGGGAAAAAAAAAAAAGAGGGAACAACGTTATATGTGATTGAAACAGTTTTCTGTTGACTTTGCATTCCCCTTTTCAATATTTTCTTAAGGTTTATAGAGAATGTTACCTATACAATTCAGAAACAGCTGGGATTCTTGTAAGAATTTTGCATCTTGCTCCTGTTTCTGGGAATTCAAGACCAAATCCTCAAATATTTGAGAGAGAACATAAAGAATTTAGATGTGAGGTTATTTTTACAACTTTAGCTCATTTGAAAAGTGAATGGACTATCTCCAAGCCACAGTACTTATGTTCTGGAAAATAGGATAACTGGTTTATCATTATAGACAAATGGATAACAAATTAAATAGAACGTTCATATGAAATTACAATAAAGCATATTTGTTATTTCTTTAATGGGGGAGTAGTGAGCATTCAGTGACAATGGGAAACAATTACTTTTTACAAGGTTTATGAGCAGAAAGCAAAATTTTATCAGTCAACTTTCATCAGTTAATATGAAGATTTGATGATATGATAAGTAAATTTAAATATGGATATAATACAGATTTATGTGCATCCAAAATTGTCTTCTGCTTGGCTTGCTGAATATGCCGTCCCCTGAACAGGCATCATTACCGTAGATGTCTGTGTGTTAGGAAAGGGAAAGCAGTGTGACACATGGCATAGCTATCAGCCTGGAGGATACTGAGCTCAGGGCTTATCCTCTGCATTTCTGACAGGGATCCTGAATCACAGAATCACAGAATCACAGAATATTATGATCCCTCAGTTTCTAAGTTTACTGGCAGAAATTAAAGAAGTTGTCTTCACACTTCAGCTCAAAGCCACAGTTTGGACCAGTGATGCATCGGCATGCATTCTCTCGCTAATATAATCTCCCTAACAAAAGCCCCTGACAAACAACTTTATGTACTTCCTCCTTTCCTTTGATCTATGTAACCCTAAATTTTAATTGTCACAATAAACTTTTCAACTATGAACAGGTGACAAAGTCCCATTTCTCTTTCCTTTAAATAGCTTTACACTGTGATATAAAGCTTTTTGGTAATTTTAGTTGTATAGTAATTTTCATTATGCAAATGAATAATAAAATAGCAGGAATGTAACATAGCTAATGATTTATAGTTGCAGGAATGAAAACCTTATGGCTTGAATCATCTCAAAATATCTGGAATAACCTTGAGGGCATTTGAAAGCTTAAGTATTATCCATTTAGAGCTCTTAAAACTAATAAAGAATGAACACAAAGGTAATTTGGGCTATTTATAATACATTCTCTATTTAGAAGGGTTTCAGGGTGTGTATTTAGAATTTCGGCTTTTGTGAGGGCCAGGCATATCTAAATATTTGCCTTTTTGACACCTGAAATTAATAATGAAACTGAGCATGACAGTATAACCAGAAGAACTGCAGAAGAAGAGAAATTCTACTGATTATAGAAGGCTTAAACAGTGAAAAGGCCTTGAAACATATGCCCCACCATCAAGAATAGTCATAAATCATATGCAAACATAAGACTGCAGCAAAGTGAAAGGCTACCTGTATTATTGATTTGGACTTGAGTTTAAATAGCCACCCCTTCAATTTAATATCCCATTCTGAGGACATTAAAGCAAACTCACTGCTAAATAAAACAGAGTTAAAGAGACATGTTGCCAGAAATAGCAAAACAATGAAACAATTTAATTAGATGATAATGTTTCTGGCACTGGAGTATACACAGTAATAAACTTTTTCTGGTTGATTAAATGCTGAAGTGAAGCAGAGCGTGAAATCTTCCTCAAAGTAAGGAGCTGCCTCTGGATCTTCCCATTACCCGTGGATTTCCACACTTCAGTAAGGCAGCGGGTCTCGCTCACAGTACTGCGTCTCAGCTGTGGATGTTGGGAGTGTAGACCTTGGAGGATCCAGCACCGGCTTTGTTTCTATTCATTTTCTGCATCAATGTGTGCTCCCATAGGCAGTTCCCGAAGTGACTTTTTAACCCACTGTTTATTTACTTCTGCTTTCATATATAATGCAGTAGAGCTATTGTAACACAGGCTGGGAGATACAGGTACCCAAAAGAATATATATGCTCAATGATGGATTTTGCCTTATAAATTTCAAATAGTCTGGGCAAATAATTTGGTAAATTGCCTTCTTTCACTTTTACAATTAGGAAACAAGTACAATTAGGATACCTTCCCATTGTTTTCAAAAAGAGAAAAGCAACTGAATACTTTTAGGAGCCAAAAGCAAGTGTTGTATTCAGTTCCTTTGTGGTGTTTCTGATTTATTGAAGCACTTCTTGCTGTATGTTTTCTGCATTATTGTGAGGTCTATAGGTGCTTATCAAGGGTTTTTATCATCACTATGCCTAATAACTATATAAGGCTGTCTTGGATCGTCTAGTATTTCCTCTGAAGATCTCATTATTCCCCATTAGGTAAAATACAGCAGAAAATGCCATCATTCCAATTTATTTTGGTAAGGGAGAATTTGGATTGACCTCTCTATTGGACCACACTTAATTTCTTCCCCCAACTGTTCTTTTTCCAGATGTATTCTTGATTTTTGTGGGTACATTATAATTGAGTAGAAACATTTTCTTTTGGAACATGATGGAAGAAATTACCTCAATTAATTTAAGAAAAATAATTTCTTAACACTGGCCATTTTAACTCTATAAATGGAATAAAACTTCTGTTTTCGGAAGGATATCTCCTGGATATCATAGATGCACTTTTTCAGAATTCTGACACTTTCTGTTACAGTATTTTGCAGATCACCGCACTTTCAAGGAATGTCCTTGGTTTGGCCATTACATAATTCAGTACTTTGGAATACTTCTGGGATGCTCTGAAGTTATATTTTTATATTTAAAAGTCTAATTGCTATGTTCCTAGGTGAGCTTTTTAAATGCAAATTTAGTACATCTACTACCTCCATTCCTCTTCTGCTCTCATGATCATCAAATCAAGCACCCCTCTGTCAGGCTAGGCTTCCTTCAGATTTGCAACCTGAACTGAAATCATAATGGCTCTTCCAACAATTAAATCTTTTACAAAAGCTGGCATTTCTTCACAACAGAATGGCATGTTCAACAAAATGGCTTCCCTGGGGCCCAATCTCCATCTTTAAACAAAAACAGTTCTGGTTCTCTGGAGACATTATATTTATTGAATGTAAATATCATAATAGCTTGACAGGTGTTGAGCTTTTTCTGAATTTTGTGATCTGAAGCTGTAGTATCCTACAGCCTGCCCCACAATTAATCTTATTGCCTTAGTAGGGTCCTAGGGTCTACCTGCCCAAATAACAAGGGGCAAAGTGACCTGTCAGTTAAGCTTAGAAACTTGCTAAATCCTGAAAGAGCACTTAAATCCAGCACTTAAAAGGACCTCCTGTACAGAATTGCCTTTCCTACCTTTCAGCACTACCCCTAGATAAGATGATGGAGAAATGGCAAAAGAAAATCAAAAAACAAACTTAATAGCAACTTCCTTTCCAAAGACCATGATTTATAACAAGATTGTGAGAACATTCTGAAGCTATTTCATGTTGAATTACAGTATACCTTTACAAGTGGCTGCTAAACTTGGAGTTCATGACAGGTCTGCTTGTGTTACTCTTGTACTGTTCCTTGTGCTGCCACTAAAATTTAAAATGCTGTACATACAAAATAGATCTATAAATTTAGGTAGTAACTATCCCAACAAATGCAAACTCATTCTTAGTAACCATAAAATTACCTTCTGTTATCTATCACCAAGAGAATTATAGTTTCATCACTAAAAACAGCCAGGAAAACTGAATAACATGGCCTTTCAGCTCACTATTTCACTGTTATATTCAGTGCAAGTGCTGCAGCTTGGAGATAAAAAGGATAAAAACCAAAAAATTAAAGCTGAATATATGGTGTGGTAAATAAGGGTTGTATTACCAGCTCTGCTCTGAATATAATTTTTTTAAGTCAGCATCTACTTTTTTAGCTTTTAGTTTGAGCCACAAATAAATCAATATAAATCAATATAGATATGCCAACCAGGTTATGTTTATGGAACATTCCACGGTCAAGTTACTTGCATTAAACATGGCAAGAGAATAACACACACAAACTGCATAGATTTTAATAGTATACAAATTGATATAACTGTCTCTTTGATGGAGTAATGGGAACAATAAATTCCAACTGTTAATAAAACTTTGCCTTAGTTCTTCCTCCCTGTTCTGAGCTGAAAGTGGCTCCTCTACCACTGTCACCAGAAGCAGTGGCTGAGTGCTGGTATTAGGGCATAACTCCTTGCCATAACAGGTGAATGCCAAACCCATGTGTACAGAAGACCTCTAGAAAACACAGTTTCCCTACCCTGGACAAGCATTTTAGCCATGAGCCATCTGACACATCGATCAGTGTAGAGACAGAAACACTGCTACGTATTTTGTCTCACCTATCACAACCATAGAGATATGAGCACTTAAAACTTAGAGGAAGCTGTGACTAAAAATTACAGATGGAAGCTATGTGAGATTTTGGTGTATGTTTTAAATAGTCATTGCCTGCTCACATATATTACATGAGCACAAAAGGCTGAATTCATCAGCTGAGTTGGTTTTTGCTAATTATTTGTTCCATTTGATTAGCACCACTAGCTCTACATCTGAGGCTAGGATCTGAATCCATACAGAGGCACTGCTTGTGAAGAGCCCTTCAATGGAACTTTTTTTAATCCTGCCTTCAAATAGTTTGACATTAAGAAAAAAATTAAAATGTACTGTCATTTGGCTCTCAGAGAATGGATTCTGAACCTCTATATTATCTGAATTCTTCCCTAGCACAGAAACTGGATAGCTTCTGTTGTGATCTTGTTTTTCTCAAAAATGTGTTAATGAAACATTCTAAGCTGTATTTTACCATTTATCTAGATCTTATTCTTTCAAAGTACGATAAGAACTTTTCTTTTCCCTTTTCCAAATGTGTAAATAAAACTTGACATCAGTCAGAAATCTAGGTCTTTTAACATTAACATTTGAAAATTGTGAATTGTCTGCCACGGGACTTTGATGATAATGGTCTTATAAAGGAATAAACAGGAAGGTCAAACTGCCAGTGTCTTGTGTACAAAGAAGAACTAGAACTACTGTCTGAATAAAACTAAAAGTAATGTTAACTGATCTGCTACAAAGCACAAGGAATAATTTAGCATTTTAACCAAGCAGTTGAAAGAGCAGATGAATACTTTTGCTTCACAAAAGAGGGCTTAGACATTTGGGCAGTGAACTTCCATAAACCATATTTCTTTTTGTACTTATTTTGGTATTAATATTCATGTTTATTATCCAAATAGCCTTTTTTTTGTGATAAATTGGCAAAGCTCATTAAAAAAACTTGAGACAAGCTCAAAGCATGGAAAAAATTATCTCTGACATTAAGATAAAATGCACATTACCAACCCTATTGTGATTGTTTGCTCTAATGTGGAAGTCTTGGATCTGACTTGTCCTTTCAACATTTTGCATATATCTGCTTTATTATGGCCATTTCCTCTTCATGTTGTCTGACTTGGTTAACCCGAGTCTCCCTGACTACTTTCTTTTTTATAAAAATCTTTCCATTATCCTTGTCTTCGTGCCCCTTTTCACATACTCTGTTAGATTAGATAGGAACCTTTCTTTCTTAAACTTTCACTTATGAAGATCTCTTTAGAGTTGTGTTTTTTTAAATAATTTAAATTTATTTTTTAAATCTTAATTTTTTTTTTAAAGAGAAAAGTGAAAAAGAGAAAAAAATTAAAAAGCATTAAGTTTTTGTCCACTGACGCATATCTGTATCCCGTTGGTTTACATCAGGGTTTTGTTTCTTTACCCAACCACCTTGCAAATAAGGATTGACTCCATGGTGGTCAGTTTAACATGATACTTTAGCATGAAAATTGTGTGGAACAAGAACTGGGTTTTTGTATTAACGGCATGGGCAATGCCTCCAACAGAAGTGGAGCATTAATATATAATTATTCTAAACTCTAACTAATATAGTACCAGTGCAGCATTTTATAGTGTTGTATTAAAAATTGTATCCTGAGACACTTTCAGTATTAAATACAGCTACAAAATTAAATAGACTTTAAATATCATACAGCAAATTAGAAATAACAACAGGAACATTTTGTTTTCTATGTCTTTTTCAGCAGTGCCTGAATACTCAGAACTAAGCTGAGGGCTTCCATTTGGGGCATGGAAACTGCCACTTTATATAAGAACTATACTTTCTTCTTTTAAGTTTAGTTTTTGGGATTGGTTGTTGGTTTTTTTTTTAAAT
The DNA here is from genome assembly GCA_013390025.1 of Pitta sordida. Taxonomy (NCBI): domain Eukaryota; kingdom Metazoa; phylum Chordata; class Aves; order Passeriformes; family Pittidae; genus Pitta; species Pitta sordida. The sequence continues at coordinate 86,596 of WEKX01029301.1, forward strand.
CAGACCAGCATAACTGTGCACCACTGCCTGTTCTGTTTCTTCCCAAGAAACTTTGGGTTTTATTTCACAAAATGAAAAGAACAGTGGAATCTTCTTGTTTTTTGGCCGGTATGCTGACACGGCTCTGCATCAGTGCAAGCAGATAATATGCTTCCTCAGGTGGAGGTGAATCATCTTTTTCTGATGAGGTATTTCAGCAACCAGCAAGAGTGAAATATTCTTTTCAACAGATTTATCTGCAGCTTTATTTACAGATTATTCTCGCTTTACAGATGGATGGCAGCTTTACAGAGCTAATCAATTTGCCGACAGTCTTTAACAAGGTCATAGTTGTAATAATAGCACAACTGAAACTGTTTGAATCCTTTTTCTCTTCCCAAAGTGCTAATGTTTGTGGGAAGACAAGAAAAGAAAATACTATTGATGTCCAAAATCGGGCTGGCACGGTGCACGGGGCTAGGACACCATGCTGTAATGCCACACCGGTTTGGGCTGCGGGTGTGCACATTTGCAGCAGCCTGAAGAAGCCCACAGATCCTCACGGGGGGCTCCTGAGTCAGAGGAGGCTCAGAAACCTGGCTGCTGCCACCACGCATGCTTGCCAGTCCTCCGCGGCAGGGAAGGGCTGTCCCAGGGCTCTGGTCAGCATTCTTGGAGCCTGGGAAAGCTTACCCTTAACTTTGCAACACTGCGACACCCTGTGCCGTGCATGGAGGGGGCGGGGGGGCATCGGTATTGGAGTTTCTTTCCCTTTAACATCCACCAGTCCTGAGAGAGGCAGTGCTGCCTGTATGGTCCCAGAGGGTGGGGGAACAGAAGCCTCCTCCTGGCGCAGCGACAGCTGCCCCCTCCCAGCACAGAGCACTTGCCTGACCTCTCTTGCCTCACTTTCGTGGGGCAGTTTCCCAGGTCAGGGATGAGGGCATGGTGCCGCCATTGCGAGCCCCCTCTCCGCAGAGTGGGGTGAGTCTCGCCCCAGGGGCACTGCAGCAAGACCCCTTGGCAGAGCAGAGTCACTGCTCATGTGTCGGGCCGGGGACCTCGCATACGGCTGAATCAAAACTGTGAGAAATTTACTTCACAAATGGGCAGGGTCATAATGCAGAGCTCGCAATGTACTGGGGATTCACTGTACAACCTCTCAAAATGTAACTGTACCCTGCAAATAATAACAGTAACTGAACACTGGATGAAATTACAGTGGACCCTCAAACCTCACAGGGGTTTGGGTCTTCCTGAGTCCTACAAAGCCCCTATTATGCAAAGGTACATGGCTCATGAATACGAAAATAAACCACGCAGGTCGCATTGCCTGCCTCATCCCCAGAGTGCTGAGGGGTGTTCCTGGCACCCTTCGGCCACTCCACAGCTTGCAGTGGTGCCAGTGCAGTGCCAACTCTGTAGGGGGCTCACAGAATTATGTCCACTCCAGTGTTAACATGGTTCACGTTACGTATCAGGCATATTCACACATTTGAATGAAGATGCCTACCTCAAGATGGTGGCTGATGGGGGAATAGGTGAAAAAAGTGAAAAATGTTTAAACTTGGGGACCACACATGCATGTCATGCCAGCACCACACATGCATGTCAGGACTGGCGCTGCATGCAGGTGCCAGTCCAAGTGTGCATGTGCGGTGCTGTAGCCAGAGTGCAAATGTGGTGCTGGTGCTGGCACCCATGAACAACACCAGTGCCAGCACCTATGCACCATGCTGGCTGCTCCTGAGCTGAACTCCTGGTGAAGCACAGGACTCTAGCCAGGTGAGCCCAAAGCCAGGTTATGGTTCACAGGTTATTCCGAGTTGGAAGGAACCCACAAGGATCATCTAATCCAGCTCCTAAGCGAATGCCCACCCCGGGATCAAACCAACAAACATGGAACCATAGGAACCATGCTCCATCCATCCGAGCCTCCCATCGTCTAGACCATGTCACTGAGTTCCTCATCCAGTCTTTTCTTAAACACCTCCAGGGATGGTGACTCCACCACCTCCCTGGGCAGACCATTCCAATGAGAGATCACTCTTCCTATGAAAAAGCTCTTCCTAACATCCAGTCTAAACCTCCCCTGGAGTAGCCTGAGGCCATATCCTCTTGTTCTGGTGCTGGCAGCCTGAGAGAAGAGATTTATACCCACCTGACTACAGCCTCTCTTCAGGAAGCTGTAAACAGCAATGAGTTCGCCTCTGAGCCTCCTCTTCTCCAGACTAAACAACTCAAGCTCAATCACTCCCCATAGGGCTTGTTCTCCAGTCCTTTCACCATTATTATTGCCCTTCTCTGGACACTCTCGAGTAGTTCAACATCCTTCTTAAACTGGGGAGCCCAGAACTGGACACAGAACTCAAGAAGGGGTCTGACCAGTGCCGAGTACAGGGGAAGGATAACTTCCCTAGTCTGACTGACCACACTGTTCCTAATACAGGCCAGGATGCCATTGGCCTTCTTAGCCACCTGGGCACACAAGCCCTATGAGGAGCAACTTCAGGAGCTGGGATTGTTCCGCCTGGAGAAAAGGAGGGTAGCAGTGACCTCATTGCTGTTTACAACTACTTGAAGGCAGGTTGCAGCTGGGTGGGTGTAAATCTCTTCTCTCAGGCTGCCAGCACCAGAACAAGAGGACATGTCTTCAAGCTACGTCAAGAGAGGTTTAGACTGGAGCTAGGAAGAGCTTTATCACAGGGAGAGTGATCTCTCAGTGGAATGGTCTGCCCAGGGAGGTGGTGGAGTCACCATCCCTGGAGGTGTTTAAGAAAAGACTGGATGAGGAGCTCATAGACATGGTCTAGATAATGGGAGGCTCGGATGGACAGAGCATGGTGTGATCCTGCGTGATCCTGTGTGCGTGTGATCCTGTGTGATTTGAGATAGGATAACTATTAATTCCCAGCATTACTGTTGTATCTGTATTAATAAAAAACTATTGCATGGCACAACTCGTATCTATACAGCCTTTACCTTTCAGAATAGATTGACCACCTCCAAAACACCTGCTGAAATACTTCTTGGTCTATAATAGTCTCAAAGCCATGAACAGAAGCAGTAACAGTGCAATTTACCAAAGTCTCAAGCCCTGGTGTGCACTTTTCCAACAAGCTAATAACATACATCATCTCAAGTCTGTGCTCTGGCCTGCACCCTAGCTTTTCTGCGTTTACTGCTATGCTTGTCACCAAGAAGTTCAGTCATAAAAACAACCCTGTACTTTGTTTATAGATGGCAACACATTTAATGTCATTCAAATACACAGAACTGTTTTGTGCAAAATAAGACAGAGTTCATTTGTATTACGCAGTCTATATAATTAAAAATTATTGTAGGTGTTTACATCATCTAGTACTCTGAGACCACACAGAGACCTGGAATACACACAAAGTTTAGAAGTAATGCAGAAGCTTTAACTTAGACTGTTATGAGGATGGAGCTGAAAGGAAAATTTTGTTAGCCTTAAGGTATGTGAAAAGAACTTATGATACAGAAATGCATATTCTATTCTATCTCTTGACTCATCTTTCTCAACCCACCTTAACCTGTTTTTTTTTGTCTGATCCACCAGTTATGTTTTGATTCCTTGAAGCTTTTTGAGCAAATGAGTGATATTTTAGCTAATTCTGCACAACGGCTAAACCAGTTGGGTCCATCCTAGCTTTGACCTTTAAAATGAAAATAAGGTTTAAACCAACATTCAGGTGAATGAATAACACTAAACAGTGTCATTGAATATAGGTGTCAAAAAAGCAGCACTCTTTTCCCACCTCCTTTTTTTCCCAGTTGAGAAGAAAAACTAAATTAAAACTCCACTTTACGGTGCAAGCAAATATATGGATAAATGCAGATTGCTAAACTAAGTGTCATGGTGTCTTAGTTTAGGATGAAATTCTGGTGTTATCCCTTCCCTCCCCCACTAATTTCAATGAAATAATGCAAAACGAATAGTTCTTTCCTCAAAGGGAAGAATAGGGAAAAAAACCCTATTTATTAACTAAAACACACACAATAATAACTCAAACCACACTCCAGAGAACTGAAGAACAACAGAGAATAAATCTGGAGAATTACAAACTCTCCGAATGTCCAACAATGGAGATTCTCTTTCTTCCCCCCGGAGTGGAGAAGGGGGGGGTGGTGAAAGGAAGAAGGGGAAGCAGCTCCCCATCCCGATGCGAAACCTTCCAAGCAGATAGTTGAGATTTTATAGTTCAGATATTTCTATAAAAAAAGTCCAGTTTCTCTGATGTTCCGGACAGAGCAGAAGTGAGGAGTTGCCCGACCGCTACTCCAGAAAGCTGCTCCCCCTTTCCATTGGAGGCAATTCCTCTCTCCCGTGCTCCACTCACCACCCGTGATGTCATCGCCGTGCATTGGAATTCTCCACTACAGAGAAGTACCGAGGGGTCCGTGGACAGCACTGCCTGCAGCCCGCCTTTTCCTCCCAGCACACATGCAGAGCAATATGGAATACAGGAATACATTCACCACACATATGCTACAATGCCAACCTATTACACATGTGTGTGCCAGTATTGCAACTTATCACAAATACAGGTAAGGTCCTTAAGGAAAAGACATGGTGTTTCATATATCTGATAAATGCCTTTTGATACTACAACAATATTGAAGACTTTATCAGTTCAAATGTCCTCAGAGGACATTTCAGGCATGCACAGTAATGATTTAAAATCTTAAAGCATTCATACACTTTACAGTGGAGTGTCAAAGGTCTAATGTAAGTCAGTGTATCCCAATAAAGCAGGGAAGTTTTAACCAGGAACTGAATCAAATAGTCTGTCAATTACATTATTTGATTTTTGTGGCTCAGCTTGTCCTTTAGGTTGTTTTTCTAAAACTATGTCAATATCCTTAAAGTTTCTGCAGTGCAACATGCCAGTAGCCGCGGTTATGGCACAATTTCTGATACAGTGATACTTATCAATCTAATCATGCAAGGTTCATCTTCCAAAGAGAAACAACTGAAAGATCATAGCATCATATTTCACAGTGGAGTGGCTGTCACAACAATATGTCATGCATGTATGCAAAGGTCATACTGTAATTCTGTTTCATTAGGACCAGCCACAGAAGATGGAGAAGGCAGCACCTGTGGGAATTGCTGATGATACAAAGATGATAAAGAAATCACTGCCCACATGTAGCATCCCACAGTCATTGCTGCCTTTTGCTACATATTTCTACTGCAATAAAGAATTTTCTTGTGCACTTTTTTATCTCCACAGAAGCTTTTATTCTGTGAGATAGAAATTCTACAGTTTGAGCGATTTGTAAGTGAAGAGAAAAATCTTCTAAAAACCAGAAGTAGTATAATAAGACCAGTTTGGACTTTCTAAATCTATATCTATTTTAGTGTATTTTGGTTGTGCTATGGCTTACCTCTTATTAGCTCCGGCCAATAGCATGTAAATGGTAGGTTAAGTATGTCTTTCTGTGTAAGAGGATTGCTAAAAATGAGAAAAAAATTATTTAAGCATTGATTTTTCTGACTTTTCTCTCTCTATGGATGAGTGTACAACTGCAAGGTAAAGCACAGATTTCCATATTTCCTTTTGCTTTGTTTTGCAGGCCATATATCTACTAACCATGCCTAAAAGTATCTTAATAAGTGATCTTAATAATCTTCATCTTTCTAGACCCCTCTGCTTGCTTGAGTCAAATAAACAATTTGCAAATATATTTATAAAGTTTTCAAAACTGACCTCTTTCTGCATTGAAGTGACCTGTGCGATTCTATATTGAAGTGAGCTATATGAGTTCTGCAAGACCGAAAGTTTAAGAAGTAATTTTACAGTGTCCAAATCAGACATTATCAGAGATCCCCAACTTGCTATTTCTCCCATTGTGTTCTAATCAGTCCATGTGACCACTAGTACACGGATAGATTGTGATTCATACAGTGTTTTTTAGTAAGGCATTTAAATCATAGCCACTGATATATTCGCATAGCCATAATCTTTTATTCCCATTGGTCAAACTTAAAAAAGGTTGAGAGACCTTTGACTTACGTATTTCGGTAATGGCTGTTAAAATCAATTCTAGCATTAAAGTCTCTAAGAATGAACAATGCATTGAGTGGAAAATTGATTAAATGGTCAAAGAAGAGTCCTTTGTGGCCTCGTTTGCTTTTTCAATTAGTACAGATGTCACAGCTGGTCTGGGTGGCTCTCAAACTTCCACAAAAAATGTCCTTGAAGCTTTGTCTTTTTGTGAACCTTTTTCTTCTAAGAAAGATGATTTTGCATTAAAATGAGCAGTTTTTTGTACTCAATTCTAGCAAGAAATTAAATAGTTGTGAAAATAAATTTTATATTTGACTAATAAGACACTAATAAGAAAAAAATTAAAAATCCTGCTAGGTGATCCAGTGTCTTTTAAGGAATTTCATTCCTATGTCCTGATGGATTCTACTTGAATTTGTTTCCCTCATTTAGGAATTATGAGGGCCAGTTCATGAGTATGTTTGGCAGAAGAGAGATGACAGGGAGATGACACATAGCTGCAGCTACCTCAGATTGCTTTTGACCAGAATCTCTGGGTCTACAGGTGAAGAACTGATGGGAACATGTATGAATTAATTTAGGAAGCTCCAGTAAGTCATGTGATGAAGGCACTTAACTGGGATTTAGATGATTTGAGTGCAGTTCCAATTCAAATATTGCTACAGACCTACTGTTTGATGTTCAGCAGAGCTGGTGCTCTCCCCCCACTACTCCCCACCTGGTTGTCTGAGCTAGTCAACCATTCCTTCAGTCTCCTATGTATGCTTGATTCTTACTGATAGGAATGAGTAGAAGAATGGTGAAAACCTGAACCAGAATGCTTAATTCTGGCAAAACACCTTGTGTCTGATTTTTATTTTGCCAGGAAAAGCTATAGCATGGGGTTGCCCTTGATGGCTAATAATCACAGAATCACAGAATNTAATCATTCAAATGAAAATAATCATTCAAAGCTCTTCATAATTTGAAAAAGGAGTAATACAGGGTTTCTGTTGGAAAAATTAACAGGTTGAGTGCTGTACATATGATTTCAATTTTCTTCAACTACGCAGGAAAAAGTTTGATTTCACTGAAGAGGACGTAAAAGGCATGTCTTACAAACATTTTACAGTGAAGAACAAGTGTACACTTTCCTCTGTCTCTGCACCTTAAGTTTCCAGAATGCAACCATTTACTGTGTCCATCTTAATATGGAGCTGAACAGTTGACATTCTGAGAAATTTGTTCTTTACTGGTATTCACTAGGATTTCTATTGTCAGTATTTTTCAGAGCAGTACAGATAGATCTTTAGACTACCATAATAAGTAGGAGGTTATGCAAGTGGCTACTTGTTTAATAGTCTAGAGTCATCAGCAAACTCTGATGACTTGCAATCCACTTACTTCAAATTATTAAAAAAATATATTAAACAACTTGATCGTAGCACTGACCCCTGAGACACTCCGTTATTAATATATCTCTTCTTTGAGGTTATAACTATTTATTTCCTATTATTTAATCACTTTTTAATCCATGACAAGCCTTTGCCCCTTACTTCATTGTTATTTATTATCTTTAATATTCTTTTATGAGGGACCTTTACTAAAGCTTTTTGAAATCTAAGTAAATTATGTCCACTGGGTCATGTTCATCTACTGCCTTATTAATATTTTCAGAACCTTCTAACACATTAGAGAGGCACCATTCTCAGTTACAGAAAGCTTATTGTTTTTTCCCTTACCATCTATATTATGATTCCCCAAATGTTGCACAACTTTTTGTCTATTTGATTTTTAGTCATTGTAACAAACTGTAACTTTTAAGACATCCTCTACATCCTTAAAAAAGAAAATCATGGTAATGACTTTCTAGTTCTCAGGAAGTGCAGTGATTGGCAAGGGTATAACATGATTTTTCATAAATTACTCAGTCACTCAAATAATTTGAAGGATGGTTCCAAAATTTTCTGTGAAGCTTCAGTTCCATAAAAACTAGTTTATTTATTTCATAAAAGAGCTTATGAAAGAAGCGCTTTATCATCTTGTTTCTTCATTTATGCTGAAATACATATATATATATACATATATAAAAATTCTTAGAGAGTCCATTCTTGTACTCATTATCCTTACCTCTTTAGTAATACATACTAGGAGACTAATGAAAAAGATTATTCTGAAAATTTGGTTTCTAAAAATTAGGCCAGAGAATTCAGGAAATCACCCCCATCACAGTTTTAGTACTTTATCCCTTCCAAAGTTGCCATTGTGACAGATTCATTTAGCTATGTAAGAGGTAGAGTAAAATGGTTCTAGGCCAGTCACGTTACCTTTTTACTTAGTGGGCTCTTGTGCAGAGAAACATGGATGAAAGGGATAAAGAAGCAAGAGAGCTTTTAACATTTGCTCACCTCAAGAAAAGCTATTTCACTCTAGGTCTGGAGAAGGCACTAGGACTGGGCAGCAATATCCAAACAGTGTATCTGTAGGTAGGTCAAATGAGAAACTCATGGGTCGGGTTGTAATGATTTCAAAAAATATGTTCTCTCTCTTCAGAGAAGGAACATGGAAAATGTAGTCTTTTCTCTCACCTTGTTCCTGAATGTAGAGATCAGGGAAAGAGTTTGGGACAGAATGGCACAGAATTAAGGACTACATAGTCACCAGAAGTATGAAAAAATTGTTCCCTCCTTGGAAAATGAAAGGGACCTCAGTGTCCCCTGAGGCAGCTGCAGGTATTCTCCGTCTGCCACATAATCCAGGACATGTAGACAAGGCACTGCAGGAAAGTGGTATCTGATGAAAAGCTCAGGGACAATTAGGTCTCCCATCACACTCAGAGTGTGAGGTCAGAGCAGGATGTAGGAGCTACTAAGACAAGAAGTCAAAGTTTGTCCAGCAATTGTTACAACTTCTCTGGACACTATTGTACTGGAGCTGAGTGTTAGACACAGCCAGAATATACAGATTGCTTTATACAGAATATAATACCCATTACTGCAACAGACTATGGGACTGCACTTCTGACTACGCTGTCCAAATTTGACAATAGTGACATTTTTGGTCAGGCTGGAGTTTTTGTTCCTGGAATTATATTTGCCAGTGTAACGAGTTGATCATGGCTGGATACCAGGGACCTATGCAGAATTGTCCTAGAAGCAACTAAAAAGTAAAAGTTTCCATTGCAAACTGAAATATTTTTTAATTTCACCTTCTTTTGGCAGATTTTCAGCATGGTCTGCTTTTTCATTGCAGAAGCTTCTTATCAGCTTTTCTGGTTTTAATACCTCATAAATCTCTAACTTAATTATGGTTAATACAGGGTTGCCAAATACTGAGAAATCATGAGAAAGATTTCCAGAATTTATAGGTTTGGGTTGGTTTGGGTGGTTTTTTACTACCTATTCGGGGGTCTCCTTGATTTACTTCTGTCTTTCACACTTTTAGGAAATGTCTTAATTTTTTTCTGCTTAGATATCAAGACTGGAAACATGATTTTTTAATGTAAGTTAATAGCCTCCTAATTAGTATAAATCTAGGAGCTAGGTCTTTAAGAGAAGCATCAAATATCATGAAGCTTATAATAAAACTGCAAGAGCTGGCAATATTGTTATCCAAAAATGAGTTAAGATTCCTTATTTTGCCAGAACAATAGTCATTTGTCTCAAATTTATCAGTAGCCCTTTAACTTTTACAGTTATGTCAGAGGTGTAGAAACATTTATTTTTATTTCTTACCTACAATTTACTTGTCTCTCTCTTAATGATGTTGTCTGGGTCTTCAGGCAAATTATTACCCAACTTGTCATTAAGTCAGTTTTGAAATAGATCTCTTTACTCCATCCTATGTATCCATTGATAATTAAATAAGAATGCCAAGATCATTCCTTTCCAAACAATTTTTTTTGCATCTCTCTTTTCTTTGGTTTTAATTTTTGTTTTTACATTTTCTTTTCCTCTTTTTTTCTTTTTTTTTCCTGTTTCTCATTTACTTTTAACAGTAATTAATGCCTTAAGGATAGAAAGAAAAAGAATAAAAATTATTTTTCAGTGCTAGCTGAACTGTCAAGAAATTTGTTGACAATTTTATTTACATGTCCAGGACAAACCTAGCACACTCTGCTATGCTGATTCATACAGGATATATGAAAATGTCAAAAAAAACCCCTGGCACAGGTTGCCCAGAGAAGCTGTAGGTATGTCATCACTGGAAGTGTTCAAGACCAGCTTGGATGGGGCCCTGAACAACCCCGGCTAATGGAAAGTGTCCCTACCGACAGCAGAGGCATTGGAACAAAATGATTTTTAAGGTCCTTTCCAACTCAAACCATGCTGTGATAAGGAAAGAATGTGGTCTTTTCCCCATATTGGTGCCTGCCAAAATGTAAGCATTATACCCAGACTTTTAGGAATATTCCTTTGTAATTTTTCATGCATAATACTGCTGTGTACCTTAGCAGAACACTAGAATTCTCAGGTAAATATCCAGGTGTACTTGAAATGATTAGAGATTATCAGTTTTGTAAGTGATTAAATGCATCCCATCTATGCAGTGCTAACTTGATTCTTCATAGGCAGGAAGGTAAAATTGAATATGGCTGTGTTGGAAATGAATCACAGAATCACAGAATCAGTAAGGTTGGAAAAGACCTTAGAGATCATCGAGTCCAACCTATCACCTATTACCTAACCTAGCCAAACCTGTTACCTAACCTGTTGCCATCCTGCTACCAACACACCATCCTACCTATAACACACTATAACACATGAGCAGCTGAACATGTTCTGGTCTTGCTCAGGGAAATGGAGAGGAATGTAGGACAGTGAAGAAAGGACAGTGATAGGCTGGAAAACCATAAAGAAAAAAACCATTGAAGACTAAGCCCCCCCAAAAATTGTTGCCACTTGGAGGATGACAGAAGTAGAAGGATGAGGTGGTGCCTGTGGGAGGACCCAGTTCAACCAGCCCAGCAGCTGCCAGCAAACACCCTGGTTGCTCCCACATCCTGTAGCCACATTGACTTTAAAATTTTAAATTATATTTTATGTTGTATTATAAGCCCCATAATTTATAAAATGTGGTTTGTGTTTACTGTTATTGCTATACCCTTCCTATAGGAAAAGCCTCTTTTTTTTTTTTTGGCAACTCTCTAGAACACTGAGGAGGAGCAGATAACATTTGTGATCAGAAGACTTAGATCTGAAGGTATCCTTAGAACACATAATATTTTTCAGCCTTTCAGAGAACCTAGCTTATTTGGTACTTCACTGTTATTCTTGCTCTCAGAAATAACATTTATTACCAGAAGATGACATAAAAAGTGAAGAAAAAAGTCATTGCAAAAATATCTCACATGATGCATGTATTTTGGAACTCACTTCCTGTTAGCATGGTTCTGTATACATCCCTCAGAAGCAGTGTCAAAATTCAGTAGACCACTGAGGTCTATAAGTAATAGTTGTTATCCATTTAAGAAAGAAAAACTGCTTAGGTGCTGGATATTAGAAGCCTAGATTATTACTGCTTGGTTTTAATTCTGTACATTTTTATAACACATCAGATCAATTACATTCTCAGTTTTATTGCACACTAAAAGACCATCATCCATTACAACCACCAACTTTTAGTTCAAACACAAAAGTGGCAATCTGCTTTGGACATTATCTATCATCTCTGGCAAATCCTAGGAAGCCTCTGTGACACATGTTCAGCTCATATTGAAGAGCACATCAAAAATGGTTTCATCACACGCTAATATGAAAAAGAAGAAAGGAAAAACCAAGACAAAGCCCACCCAATTTTCTGTAGGGAAGTATCACCTCTGAAATTTTAAAATACTTTATCTCTGATATATTAAAACAGTTATATACTTCAGTGACTTTACCTCGCACCTGTAATATTTTGGTGGGTCAAGCATATGCTAGATCATGCAGTATGTTCTGGGACTCATCTGTTTTACAAGATTATGCTTTCCATTTTCATGTTTAAGTAAAGTAGCAAGCTATATATAGGTAAAGTAACAGTAGAGAGCAGAACAAAGCTCAGAGGTTCTTCTCACATCTTCCCAGTCATGGATTTATTATTTCTTCCTCCTCCCTGTTAGCTTATAATTGCTCAGATTGAAACTATTAGAGGCAGGTATATATTAAAAGTATTTATATTTTATATATTTTATGCTTCATATATGTACTATGTAATATAAATAAGAAATGTTGTATATTGTAATTTTTATACTTTTATGAGCTTTTTCTATGTTAGATATTTGACAATGTCTTTGTATATCAGAAAATTACCAGTCTTTCCCCAGAACTTGCCCATCACCATGTCTATTCCTTCAAATTTTTTGCATTTAATTTTATGGTACCATATGATGCTTTTTCAGCCAAAGCATTGTGCAAGTGTGTGTATCACACACAGAATCACACAGAATATTATGAGTTGGAAGGGACCCACAAGGATCATCTAGTCCAACTCACCATCTAACACCCATACAGAGACCGAGAGCACATCCCAGAGCGGTAACACCAACCTACATCCCTCACAGTCTAGCAGGCCACTCCGAGACGGAAGGGGCTCAGTAGGACCATATTAATGTCTTTCAACATTAAGAAAGCAAGACAAGTAAATAAATCCCCAGTGGAGAGTTTCCAGTAAAAATGAGAGAATGAAAGAACATAGGGAATACTAAAATGAGTAAAGCAGGTGATATTGACATCATAAAAATCTGTTCCTATTTTATTGTAGCAGAATACCTAGAAAAAATTTCTAGCTCTCTTTAGCATCCTCTTCCTTCACAGGTTTTGAGAGATAACCATTCAGATAGAAGAAAGCTCTGTGGATATCTTGGAAGGTCAAAGCAGCTCAGGTCAACCCACTGACCTTATTGAGCTGTGAAAGGGATACAACTTAGACTGTCTAGTCCACTGCTCTTGTCATCTGCCTCTCTAAGAAAGTAAAATCCATCCCAGATCACAGTATCACAGTATTAGCA